>OZ014525.1:195270669-195790669 GCA_963966055.1 Lathyrus aphaca
CTCACTCGCATGCTAAGTGAGCTCTGCGATTTCCGCAGCTCTCCTTCTACGATTAACCCAAAATCCTGCTACGAAATACTTATAAAAACACCAGTTTTCAGCCAAACAAATACAAAATTATCACTATGATAACATGATTTTATATCGATTATTTAACATGGTTTCCGATTATTTAAGTTACTATTTTCCGTGTTTTGAACGATATTATGCGAAGTTTGTGTTTGTTTTGCAGGTATTAAGATATATATCACTTATGGAAGAAAATAATGAAACTGAGATAAAAATGAGGTTTTTAGCAGAAGAATGGAAGCATATAGGAGAAAACACAGTTCTGCATTCAGAAAGCAGGCGGCTGTCACACAAGCTGGACGACCGTCCAACATTGGCAAGTCCAGACGATTGTCACAACACAAGACGACCATCATAAGCCTTATTTCAGAATCCTAAAATGCGTGCCTCAGTCAATAACAGAGAGTCGTTACAACGTCATTCTCTCATTCAACTCAGATATCTTCTCACTTGTTCCAGTATCAGTTCAACCATACATAGTCAAGGCCTAGAAAAATAAGTTCCTACAAATTCTCAACATCAGTACCACATGAAAGCTATACATAGAATTTGTTTTGAGTTCCAAAGGGAGCTTCGATCACCTTACCAAATTGTTGATGTTTTACCAATCGAAGCAATTTATTTCATTTGTTCATAGCTGTTTCCTTTTCATTTATTTCCCCACATTTAATTTAGTTTCCATTTCCGAACCTTAGTGATAGCTTCCTACACCAGGAACCTTAGTGATAGCTTCCCACCGATAGCTTCCTACCCGGTGTTAGGAGAGCTTTAAAGTCAAGAAAGCTTACTCCTAGATTTATTGGTACGTACCAGATTTCTGAAAGAGTTGGACCTGTTGCTTATAGAGTGGCGTTGCCACCGCGATTATCAAATTTGCATGATGTATTCCATGTTTTGCAGCTTAGGAAGTATGTTCTGAATCCATCACATGTGATACTGATGAATGAAGTTGAAGTAAGAGATAATCTTACGGTTGAAGCACTACCAAAACGTATCGATGATCGCAAGGTGAAGCAGTTGAGAGGCAAAGAGATTGTTCTTGTAAAGGTGGTTTGGGGAGGAGCTGTCGGTGGGAACATAACTTGGGATTTGGAGAGTAAGATGCGTGAGTCTTATCCAAGTTTATTCGCATGAGGTATGTTTTCGAGGATGAAAAAATTCTAAATGGGAGAGAGTTGTAACGCCCTGAATATTTATTTAATTATTTAATTATTTAATTTAAATAATTGAAATTGTTGTATGTTGTGTGTGATGTGAAGTTGGTAGTGTGTGGAAGAAAGTATGACATTATTTAATATGATATGAATTTAAATAAATTATATTATATTGAATAAATAGAATATTGGAATATGAAGGGAAATGGGTAATATGGTAATTGGATAAGAGGATAGTGAAGGCAAGATAGAAAATCCTTAGTTGGGGTCTAAGGGTTATGTTTAGAATTTAGGAAAAAGAGAATCAGTCGTGAAAACTGATCGCGAGGGAGAACGTGAACAGAGGAAGAAGAAGGAGATAGGGCAAGAGCTTGAAGATGAGATTCCAGCTAGGAAAAGGAATTCGTTCATCAAATTAAGGTAAGGGTGGGATTTCTTCATCTCCTAAGGGTTTAATAATAGGAATATTAGGCATAAGATTGTTGAGTAGAAGACATGAGGTTGGGAGAATTTTGATGAAAAAGCATGTTAGGTCGTTAGAAATTGTTGATATTGTGATAATTGTTTGAGTAGATGATCAATTATATGGAGTATGGTGAAAAAATCTGTGTTTTCTGGCCTTAAGAGGAGTTTTAGGGTGTATGGATCGTAGCAGGGTCGGACTATTTCGCAGAAGGAAAACTACAGAAATCGTAGTCCTCGCTTAGCAAGCTGCAGCTTGCTTAGCGAGTGTGTAGAAATTTTGAACCCTTCTTGGCAGAGAGTTGCTCTCTTAGTGAGCAACCAGGTCGCTTCTGGAATGAAAAATAAATTATTTTTATTCTGAAAAATGTTCTAAAATCCTGTATTCAATATATTAACGGATGGGGATTGATGTAGTGATGTTAGGAACACGTATGGAAGTGTTATGAGCTTGTTTAGAGAGACAATGAACATAAATTAATATGAACATGAGTTAGTATGTATACTTGTTGTTGATGTTTCTATGTGTTGTTGATGTTGTTGTTGTTGTTACATGATGTTGATGTTGCTATATATTATGTAGTTGTTGATGTATGTAGTTGATGTGGTTATGTGTTGTAGTAGTTGTTGTTATATGTTGTGTTGATGTTGACTTCATGAAATAGTTGTTATAGACATGCATATTGTCACTAGTGGTGCATGACATGTGCATAGTTGGGAATGGTTTAGCAAGGTAGGGTATATCCGTTCAAATTCCAAAGGGAATTGTGGTGATGTTGGTGCGATCATGAAATGGGGATCGTACGTGACCATGAAACATGGGTCAAGGATGTGATCATGAAATAGGGATCATACTGGACCATGAAATAGGGGTCGAGAGTTCCGACAGGAACTGGATCATGAAACAAGGATCGGTAAATGGTACCGCATGCATAGAGTTGGTAGAGTCTCATTTGCATAAGTTGTTGCTTGTGTGCATAATATCATTATGAGTTTCGGTGTATTTGTTTAATTGTTGATTGATGGGAAGTGGTGAATTACTTGATGATAATTGCATTTATTCATATTATGTTTCCCTTTTGTTGGTGTAAGTATCTCACCCCTTCTGTTTGAATGTTACCCCTATGTTGGTAAGGTGCAGGTGATCAGGACTAGTTGAGTGCATGGTCGGTGAAGTCGGTGTACTTCACTTTAGAGGAGCCGACTCTGATACGTACTTTGGGGTGTCGGGATGATGATTGTTTATGTTATTTATTTATTTAAGAAAAATATGTTGCTACTTAGCTATTTACTTTATGTTTCATTTAAGTTTTTGCTGCAAGTGAAACTTGAATACTACGTATCAGTTTAATGTCGTGTTTTCAGTTGGAATGTAACACTCGTAAATAGTTTTTATTTGTAATACTCTGATTTTTATATTGGAAATTCGTGGGGTGCATTTTAGGTGTTATATATGGTCTAGCTTTTATTTGTTGAATTAGCTTCATCAAATGAAGATCTAAATTCTGTCTGGAATGGTAGGAATCTGGTAGTTGCTGCTCCTGGGAATAGTTTCTTGGTTGATCATCACAAAGATGTTCTGTTACAAGGCGGTATATCGTCTAATTCGAGGTCAGAAGAAGGATTGTTTGACGATACATTGGGTTTATTGAAGGTATTGCAGAACTCCGAAGATGCTAGGGTGGTTGTGGAGTCGTGTTGTAATCTGATTTCCACATATGACGACTCTTTCATGGCTGCTATTGGAGTAGCATGCATGCGAAAAGCCTTTAGTGGTATAGATGGTAGAGTTGGTGGTTTAAAAAGGTCGAAAAGGGTGAAGTACCGTTCTTGGTATGATTTGGGGATTTGTTATAACAAAAGAATCTTTAGGAAGAAGAGGAAGTCTGGAAGGAACAAGTTTGTTAAGGGAGGGGAGAAGGTTGGTTGTATTGATTTGAAGGAGGATATGTCAAAGATAGGGAAAATGAATGTTTTTGCGGTTAGTAGTGGAGGAGGAAGTAGTTTTTAGGGAGATCAGTCGGAGAATTCAGTCATTCTTAGAAATAATGGTAGAATATGGAAGAACTTAAATGGAATCACTGGTGAGAAATTATGGAAACTTTGGCTAGTTTGGGTGTTACTAATATCGATCCGAATAAATCTTATAGGATAAGTATCCGTGAAAAGGAGCTTGATGACATGGTGAGAATGTTAACAAGGAAGGTGCCTAATTCTGGTTCATAATGATTGTTGGATCATGGAATATTAGAGGATGTGGTAGTTTATTGAAAACAAGGAGAATAAGTCATGTTATTAAGAAAGGGAATGTTGATATTTTATGATCCATGAAACAAAAATGTCTAGGATTCAAGAGGGAGCGATTAAGAAATTTTGGAGCAATGAAGAGGTGGATTATTCTTTTTCGGGTTCTAGAGGGCTATCAGGTGGCCTCTTAATTCTTTGGAAGGTAAGCAGAATTGAGGTTATTAATAGCTTTAGAGGAGAAGGATATCTAGGGGTAAAGGTTGTGTGGTTGAACCATATGTATTACATTGTCAATGTTTATTCTTCTTGCGACTTGGTTAAGAAGAGGATTTTGTGGGAGACTCTTTTCGACTTGAAAGATAGATTTTCTAATGATGAATGAGTTATCTGTGGTGATTTCAACGTGGTTAAAAACTCTAGTGAGAGGAAAGGGAGATCAGTTGGGCTTAGGAGATCGGAGATGGATGATTTTGCTTCATTCATTGAGAAAATTGAGTTGGTAGATGTTTCGTGCAAAGGGAAGAAATTTAGTTGGTTTAGTGGAGATGGTTTGTGGATGAGCCGAATTGATCGCTTTTTGGTTTCGGACATGATTGTGGATAGATGGGGGGTGGTGGCGTAGTTGATTGGGCGGAGGGAGATTTCAGATCATTGTCTTATTTGGTTGGTGGTGGAAAGATTGGATTGGAGACCGAAGCCTTTTAAATTAACAATGAATGATTCTCGAATAAAACCTTTTTCCCTTTATAGAAACATAGTAGAGGAATTTGGTGGTGGTTGGTAGAAGTGATTTTGTTCTAAAAGAGAAACTAAGATTGCTCAAAGAGAGGCTTAAATGGTGGAATTCTGAGGTGTTTAGTAGGCATGTTTTGGAGGTGGAGGATAGCTTGAGCGTAATGAATGAGGCAGATGATCTTCTTTCTTCTTCGGATGCTATTGTGGCAAATGAGACCCTTTCAAAAAGGTAGGAAGCTACAAAGAGTTTTTGGTTGAATCTTCAAATTAAGGAAAATATACTTATTCAAAAGTCAAGGTTGAAGTGGAATAATGACTGAGCCAACAATAGTAGGTTCTTCCATATATTCATGAAAGATAGAAGAAGTCAGAATCACTTAGATTCGTTCAATATATAGAGTGGGAAGGTGGATTCGGAATGTAAGGGGAAAAGGGAAGTTAGAGATCATTTTGCGAGTAAATTTATTGAAGAAGATATAGAGAGACCTCTACTTGATGGTATTTCCTTTAATAAGCTTACCGTCCTCGAGAGTGCGTCTCTTGAATCCCTTTTTTTGGAGGAGGAGATAAAAGAGGTGGTTTACGGGTGTGATGGTTCGAAGAGTCTGGGGCCGGATGGGTATAATTTATTATTTTTTCATAAATGTTGGCATATCGTGAAAGGGGACTTTTTTTGGTTTTCATCAATGGTTTTCATTCGGGCATGGTGCTTTCGAAAGCTATAATTACCTCGTCTTTCTTAACCCTTATCCCTAAGGTTCAAAACTCATTGGGGTTAGATGATTATAGACCTATTTGTTTGGTAGGGAGTTTATACAAAATTATTTCTAAACTGTTAGCGGGAAGGCTGAAATCAATTTTACACTCCATCATCTCGCCTTGTCAAAGCGCTTTTGTGCCCAGTAAACAACTTTTAGATGAGGTTCTTGTTGCGAATGAATTGGTTGATTTTTGCAATAAAGAGGGGAAGGTGTGTACTTTTTTCAAGGTGGATTTTAAAAAAGCGTATGACAAAGTTAGTTGGAACTTTCTTAGATATATGATGAGGAGAATGGTTGGTTTAAAAAGCAGTGGATATCAGGGACTATGAAGGTGTTATTGTTAATAGGAGATGTACGGTCGATATACTTCAATTTGCGAATGATATCCTTTTGATAGGAGGGAGTAGTTGGAAGCAAATGTGGGCTATTAAGGCGGTGCTTAGGAGTTTCGAGATTGTTTCGGGTTTGGGGATTAATTACCATAAGAGAATTAATTGGTATTAACTCGAATCCTTACTTTTTGGAAGCGACGACTTCTTTCCATGCTTATAGGAGGGAGGGGAGTAGCTTTATTTTCCTTGGCAATCCTATAGGAGAAAACCCGAGAAGAATTTCTATGTGGAGGAGTTTGGTTGTAAAAATTAAGAATTGGTTAGCTAGTTCGAAATGTTGGTTGCTTAGTCTATGTGGAAGGATCACTCTTCTTAAATTGGTGTTATGTTCCCTTTCGATCTTTATGTTATCCTTTTATAAGATTCCATTTAAGATTGCCAAAGAAATAACCTCACTTCAATCTAGGTTCTTGTGGGGTGGTTCGGAGGATCGCAGGAGGATACATTTGTTCAGTTGGAAGAAAGTTTTCTTGCCGATTAAGCAAGGGGCTTAGGGGTACGGAGTATCGAGGATATTAATATTACGCTTATTCTTAAGTTGTGGTGGAGAATTTTTCAAGGCTCGGATTCCTTATGGCTCAATATTCTCAAAGTTTGGTACGGTGATATTAGCCAGAACATGTTTAATGGCAATGTCGATTCTAGCCCTAAATCTTATAAATTGGAGTGGTGGAAAGACCTTGGATTGATCGATAAAAACTACGGTGGTGATTGTTTTGCAAAGAATTGTAGGATGGAGGTGGGAAACAGATTCATATCCTCTTTTTGGCATTCCAATTAGTTGGGAAATTTTAGATTGAAGGAAAGATTTTCGTTGCTTTATTCCATGTATAAGCTGCAAAATGTTTCAGTAGCTAGTGTCGCTCCCGAAAAGACTTACGTCCCGGTGCAAACACGGACTGTCAGTGATGTTGGAGGTTGAGGTTGAAATACAGTCGCCAGTTAGGCATTTTTATCCCGAAGGAAAGGTAATGCTGCATAAACCTTAAAGGGTATGGATAAGACGGTTGCGAATCAAAGAAACTGAGAAAGGGGGTTGGTTACGACCTGGGAAGGTATTAGCACCCAGATCGTTCGTCGTACTCGACGGGATCCACGCTCACTTGATTGTGTTTTAAAGGGGGGAGTGTATGTGATGACTATGTATGAAAAGCTAGGAATGAATGTACAGTGTGTCAGTGCAAAAGAGAGGGTGAGTGCTCAAGAATGAGGCTTAGAAAAGAAAGCAGAAAGAGGGGGATGATAAAGAAACTTTTGTTTGATAACCGTTAAGTTATGCCTACGTATCCTCTCGTGCAATGAGGAAGTCAGAACACCGTAGTTCGACTCAAAGAGACTGAAAATGATTTGACTGTGAACTGCTTGCTTGTCTATGCTCAAGTGTATGACTCGTATGGCTCGAGTGCTAACTGTCTTGCATTAGACGGAAGAAGCGAGTTATCGTTTTTGAATGAGTGTGATGAGAAAAGAATCCTGGAGGAGACGTTTATTGTTTGTTTTTGTGTTTTCAGTTTTTTATTGTTTTTGGCGTTTTGCATAGGATAATGAGCTTAAGCCTAAATCAAGGGTTTGTAAACTCATTATATCCTCCCTAATTAGGGATAATGAGCCTACTTAAGCATGAGATAAGCATCTCAACTTAATTACCATGATGATGTAGGATTAAGATCATTAACCTACTTGTGATTATTAAAATATTTTTGGGTTTTTGTTTAGTGTTAAGTAATGAGTTTAATATCTTATCAGGGATTAGTGAACTCGTTACACCATCCTAAGAGAAGGATGGTAGATGAGAACACTTAAGCTGAGAAAGACTCCTCAACTTAATCCATGGTTAGGGATTAAATTCATTATATAACAAGCCTTTATTAAAGTGGATTCTAATTAAAGGGTGAGATTAAGAAGTGAGTTTTAAGTTTGTAAGACAACTTGAGGTGGACTTGTCCATTAAACACTAGGGTTAGTCCCTCTTAACCATAAGGAAGAGATGGAACCCTAATGTAAGGCCCAAGTTACAAGATTATGTCTTGATCATTATTAAGTGTTTTGATTAAGAGGTGTAAACAAATTAAAGGTTTAACACTAAGGATTAAGGTTATACACTCCATCCTAAGATAAGGATGCAGGCATAACCCTCATTCAAAGTCCTAAAGCTTTAAGTGTTTAGCCTCTGATTAAAAGATTAGAAGAGAGACTCAAGGAGACTCAAAGGTAAAACACTAAGGGGGACTATATACAACCCTAAAAATTATCATGCTTGGATATCGTATGGTTTGTGAGGCTTGAGAGAAGGTCTTCAGGAAGCCTCCAATGGAAGAGAAGCAGATGAAAAGAGAAGGAGAAGGAAGAGTAGGTTACTTACTTCCTGGAGAAGATAAGTAACCTAAAGAAGGAAAGTAAGAATGAGAGAGAACAAGTGAAGCAAGTTCACTTCAAAGACAAGTAAATATGCAAATGGGGAGAAGAGAAGAGGTGGGATGTGAAGGCAAATCCACATCCCAAACAACTTACCATAAGCCCCTGAAATGTTAGTATGAATGCATAAGGAAAGAAATGAAAGGAAATGAGATGAATAAAGATGAAAAGATCAAAACCAGAAGTGTAAACATGATGAAAATGTGTTATGAGATGATGCAAAGTGTAACACCCACTTTTCCCACAGAATTGTTTATATAAACCTTTAATAAAATCAGAGTTACTTGTCCAAAGTGAGATGTTACATCATCATCATTCATCAAAATCGTTAATAAAAGAAAACAGCGGAATCCAAATCTTTAACGTCAATAGCTCGGAGGCTTAACAAATCATACATAATAAAGTTCTTCAATTCAAGTTTAATTATAAAAATAAGTTTTTCTAAACATTATAAGTAAATGTGGAAAAGATCCCCGTTCCCGTTACATATCAGAGCTCCTAGGACACGGACATCACACCAACGTACTTCTCAAGTACCTGAATTGTCTACACTTCCGAAGAAGCACAGACGCAACAAAACAAACAGAGGGGTGAGAAATAGATTCATAATATAACAATGCATACGACATATATGAAGAAGTAATTCACCCCTAATCACACCAAATTATCAATCATATCATTCAGTCAATCATATTATTCAATCAATCATATTATTCAATCAATCATAATGCAATGTGACTCCAATGCACAATGCAAATGCGGTACCGACTCACAATAACGGTTCCTCAATAGAACCCCGAATGCATCGTTAACGTCTCCAATAAGACACGATCATCCCTGCAACCACGATTCTCAACGAATCCCGAATAATCATATCCACGACATGATTATTCCATCAAATGTATGCGCATGCAGACACAACAATGCATACCATATCACAATACACATGAACGCATCATGCTTTACGATCATCATGATCTCATCAACCAACCATCAGTGCATCTTATTCACACACAAAGCATACACATATGTTATTCACAATTATAACAACCTACATATTCATATAATTCAATTAAGCACTTAGGATTTCTTATGCGACTAATCATCAAGCCCTATATTCACTATTAGAACATCCTCGAAGTCTCATTTTACTAATATAATCCTACATTAGAAGAATGAATCAAATCCACCTTAAAACGGACGAAAAATTACATTTACAGGGGCCTGACACGGCCACCCGTGTCCCCTGACATGGCCCGTGTCAGGTGGCCTGGGAACACGACCCCTCCAATCACCAAATCCCATTTTCCAGGAGGCTGACACGGCCGCCCGTGTTGCCTGACACGGCCCGTGTCAGGTCTCCTGAAGCCAACTTCCCAAAATTCCACTTTTTAGTATAATGCCCGTAGCCTGACACGGCCCGTGTCAGGTCTCCTGAAGCCAACTTCCCAAAATTCCACTTTTTAGTATAATTCCCGTAGCCTGACACGGCCGCCCGTGTCATGGGACACGGCCCGTATCAAGGCACCTGTACCCCAAAAATCCAATTTTTCCAAAAGTCCCAATTTCTTCCTTCTTCCTCACATGCACGAACCCCAATCATTCTAAGTCGAATTTAACACTCAAAACCAACCAATTCACATGTTTATTATCCATTTATGCATATAACTTCAACTAGTTTTATTAATAATCTTTCCTAGATCAAATTAAGGAATCTATGAGATTTAATCCTCTTCTCTGTTCATCATACCCTCCATAACCTTCATATGCCATTCTTCCCAATACCAAACACACAACACCAAATATATTTTCAAAATACATCGTATAATCATATTCATCAACAATTTCACAATATTGCATCAATTCAATCATTATTATCATAATCTCTTAAAAATACCTAAGGGAGGAAGGAACTCCCAATTACCCTTCTATGTCCTATCACCAATCATAAACCCTTTTCTCCCCCCTTACCTTAAAATCGAAGCTTTCCTTCACAACTTTTGGTCTTGGTAATTTACGATCCTTGACCTTGCCTTTCTTCTCCTCTTTCTCCAGACCTCTCTGTTCTTCGTCAAAATACGATGAATGAGGTTTGTTTCCCTAATTCCTCTTTTTATGAAACGAGAATTCCACCTTTGCCCCTTAAACCTCTAACTAACCCTTTTATTTTATTTTATTTAAATAATAACAACATTATAATAATACACCTTATATTATTATTATTATTCTCATAAAATACTCTCTTCGCCAATTAATCCAATTATGCCATTAAAATATTAATATTTATTTCAAAAAGATAAATATAAAAATTAAGGCGTTACAACTCTCCCCCACTTAATTATTTTCGTCCTCGAAAATGTACCTGAATGGAATAACTCCGGATATGATTCCTGCATCTTGCTCTCTAGTTCTCAGGTAACACTTCCACCAGCAGCTCCTCCCCAAGCTACTCTCACAAGAGGTATCTCTTTGCCTCGAAGTCGCTTCATCTTACGATCTTCAATCCTCAACGGTAAAGTTTCCACCGTAAGATTGTCACAGATTTGCGCTTCATCTCTCTGAATTACATGTGACGGATCAGACACATATTTCCTGAGTTGCGATACATGAAACACTTCGTGCAAATTCGAAAGTTCCGGCGGTAATGCCACTCTGTAAGCAACCTTGCCTACTCTCTGCATAATCTGATATGGTCCAATGAACTTAGGATCCAACTTCTTAGACTTCATCGCACGTCCAACACCGGTCATCGGGTTGACTCTCAAAAATACATGGTCACCCTCACTGAACTCTAAGTCTTTCCTTCTATTATCATGGTAAATTTTCTGCCGGCTCTGAGACGCTTTCATTTTCTCTTTGATTATCTGAATAGTTTTAGTAGTCTGTTGAATAATCTCAGGCCCAAGCATAACATTTTCACCTGTCTCATACCAACACAGAGGAGTTCTGCATCTTCTACCATAAAGGGCTTCAAACGGCGCCATTCTAATACTCGAATGATAGCTATTATTGTAAGTAAATTCAATCAGTGCTAAATGTGTATCCCACGCACCACCTTTTTCTAGCACACAAGTTCTCAACAAATCTTCTAATGACTGAATAGTCCTTTCGGATTGTCCATCTGTCTGTGGGTGGTAAGCCGAACTCAATTTCAACTTAGAACCCAAAGCCTCGTGCAAACTCTTCCAAAACTCAGAAGTAAATCGTGGATCTCTATCCGATACTATACTCGACGGTACACCGTGCAATTTCACAACAACTCAGATATAAATCTCCGCCAACTTAGTTAACGGGTAACTGATGTTTATCGGAATAAAATGCGCGGACTTAGTCAACCAGTCCACCACTACCCATATAGTATCCAGTTCTCTCGTAGTATTCGGTAAACCTGTCACAAAATCCATAACAATACTATCCCACTTCCACTCTGGGATCTCTAAAGGTTGCATCAGCCCCGAAGGCTTCTGATGTTCTACTTTTGATTTCTGACATACTAAACAAGCATAAACAAAGTGTGCAATATCTCGTTTCATACCATGCCACCAAAATAATTTCTTTAAGTCATGGTACATCTTCGTAGCTCCTGGGTGAATATTTAAGTTACTCTGATGACTCTCTTCCAGAATTGCTTTCTTTAGTTCAACACTATCGGGTATACAAATTCTCTCCCGAAATCTCAAAATACCATTATTATCCAAACTAAAATCACCGCCTTGATCATTTCTTTCGGTAGGAATTAAGTCCACCAATTTCACATCTTGTCGTTGGCCTTCCTTAATTACATCAAGAAATTCATTATTTATTCGTAACATTCCCAACTTGACACTTCCAGGTGTTATCTCACACACCATACTCAAGTCTCTAAAATGCTCAATTAAATCCATCTCTTTCATCATCATAGCCGACATATGAACTGTTTTCCGGCTTAATGCGTCCGCTACTACATTTGCCTTTCCCGAATGGTAACTTAAATTAAAATCATAATCTTTCAAAAATTCTAACCATCTCCTCTGCCTCATATTAAGCTCCTTCTGATCAAATAAATATTTCAGACTCTTATGGTCACTAAAGACTTCAAATCGCGACCCATAGAGATAATGCCTCCATATTTTCAAGACAAATACTACTGCAACCAATTCTAAATCATGAGTAGGATAATTCCTCTCGTGTATCCTCAACTGTCTTGAAGCATAAGCTACTACTTTACCAACCTGCATTAACACGCCACCTAAACCCATTTTAGATGCATCACAATACACAACAAAAGCTTCATTCAGATTCGGTAAAATCAATATCAGTGCCGAAGTCAATTTCTTTTTCAATTCTTCAAAGCTTATCTCACAAGCTACATCCCAAATAAAGGCTTGACTTTTCCTGGTCAATTGAGTCAATGGCAACGCAAAATTAGAAAATCCTTCTATAAACCTTCGATAATAACCAGCTAAACCAAGAAAACTTCTAATTTCCGTTACCGTCTTCGGAGGTTCCCAATCAAGCACAACACTGACCTTCGAAGGGTCCACCGCTATACCTTCACCAGATATTACATGTCCCAAAAAGCTCACTGTCTTCAACCAAAATTCACACTTGGAAAATTTAGCAAACAACTTGTTATCTTTTAACACTTGCAGCGTAATTCTCAAATGTTTCTCATGCTCTTCTTCAGACTTCGAGTATATTAATATATCATCAATAAATACCACGACGAATTGATCCAAGTAAGAATGGAATATCCGGTTCATATATTCCATAAACACACTCGGCGCATTAGACACTCCGAAAGGCATCACTGCATATTCGTAATGACCATATCAAGTTCTAAATGCCGTCTTCTGGATATCTTCCTCTTTCACTCTGATTTGATGATATCCTGACCTCAAATCAATCTTGCTAAAAACACAAGCTCCCACCAGTTGGCCCATCAAGTCATCGATCCTTGGAAGTGGATACTTGTTCTTAATAGTAACCTTATTCAGCTGTCGGTATTCAATGCACAAGCGCATACTACCATCCTTCTTCTTAACTAATAACACTGGAGCACCCCATGGAGATACACTGGGTCGAATGAACTTCTTATCAAGTAAATCACCAATCTGCGATTTCAATTCAGCTAACTCAGTAGCAGACATCCTGTACGGTGCCATAGAAATAGGCCTTGTACCAGGAATCAAGTCAATAGTAAACTTCACTTCACGCGTCGGAGGTAACTCTGTAATATCATTGGGAAATACTTCAAGAAATTCATTCACCACTGGTAACTCTTCAACAACGACCTTTTCTTCCATAGATAACGAAGCAAACACAACAAACATTTTCGCTTCGTCTTCCAATAAGGTCCTTAGCTATTTAGTAGAAACTGAACTGGCCAAAATTTCCTCTTCTGGAGTTAGGAATAACAATCTCTTCCTAAAGAAATCAATATAAACTCGGTTGGATTCCAACCAGTTCATACCCAAGATTACATCAAGATTACTGAGTGGTAGACATATGAGATCCACTCTAAACTCTTTATCAGAAATAGCCAAAACAAAATCACGACATATCAAGGTAGTAGTCACAGACCCTATAGATGGTGTATCAATAACCATTCCTCGACTTAACTGAGAAGGTTCCAATCCTAACTTTTTCACACATTCCAAAGAAATAAACGAGTGTATTGCACCCGTATCAATAATCACAAATAAAGGAATATTATTGATAAAGCAAGTACCTTTGACCAATCGATCTTCACTAGTAGGCTGAGCTCCCACTAATGCAAATACTTTCCCATCGGATTTCTGCTTCTTTGGTTTCTGGCAATTAGTGCTAATGTGGCCCTGTTCTCCACAATTATAGCAAATAGGCGCATTCCCTCTACAATTGGCCATCACATGACCCGCCTTTCCACACTTAAAACACTTCTTTTCTTCAGTAGGACAATTATTGGCATGATGTCCCGTGCCGTGACATCTATAGCATTTGAGCACACCGGGAGTACTTCCTCCCCCACTTGGCTTCTTCTCAATACAAACTTTTTGCTTCCCTTTGTCAGCTGGAGCACTGTAAGGAGTACCACCAAACCTCTGCTTCCCTTTCTTATCATTCACAGCTTTTTAGTGTGCAATTCGCGCCCTGTTATCATTGTCATAAATCCTGCTTCTACTTACCAGCTCTGGATAATTCCTGATTTTTTGGCAAGCAATACCCAACTTAATCTCAGGACGCAGTCCATTCTCATACTTCAGACATTTGGAAGTCATTGCCTCTTCAGTATTGTAGTGCGTACAATATTGTACTAGTTCTTCAAACTTGGCAGCATACTCTGCTACTGTCATATTACCTTGCTTGAGTTCCAAGAACTCAACCTCCTTAGCACTACGGATGTCTTCCGGGAAATACTTCTCCAAGAATTCTCTGCGAAATACCGCCCAAGTGATAGCCGTACCCGCGTTCTCCATCCTTTGGCGACTGTTGTCCCACCAGACTTCAGCTTCGCCTCCAGCATGTGAGTACCAAATCTCACCTTTTGATCATTAGAGCATCCCATGGTTCTGAAGATCTTCTCAATACCTTTCAACTACTTCTACACAGCCTCTGGATCAAGAATTCCACCTTCATACGTCGGCGACTTATTATTTTGGAACTGCTCCAATGCACGAGACTGAGCATTTCCTCCACCCTGAACGACCTGAACAACATTCTCGACCGTCTGCGCCATGGCTTGCATAGTCGCAGCAAGAGCAGCATCATTCCTTCCTGCCATACTGATACAACAAACAACTCAGGTTAGGAAACACACGACTCTTATTCTAAGGACTGACTCAATCTGGCCGGTTGGACCGACCTGCTCTGATACCAATTGTAACACCCACTTTTACCACAAATTTTTTTATATAAACCTTTAATAAAATCAGAGTTACTTGTCCAAAGTGAGATGTTACGTCATTATCATTCATCAAAATCGTTAATAAAAGAAAACAGCAGAATCCAAATCTTTAACGTCAATAGCTCGGAGGCTTAACAAATCATACATAATAAAGTTCTTCAATTCAAGTTTAATTATAAAAATAATTTTTTCTAAACATTATAAGTAAATGTGGAAAAGATCCCCGTTCCCGTTACATATCAGAGCTCCTAGGACACGGACATCACACCAGCGTACTTCTCAAGTACCTGAATTGTCTGCACTTCCAAAGAAGCACAGACGCAACAAAACAAACAGAGGGGTGAGAAATAGATTCATAATATAACGGTGCATACGACATATATGAAGAAGTAATTCACCCCTAATCATACCAAATTATCAATCATATCATTCAGTCAATCATATTATTCAATCAATCATATTATTCAATCAATCATAATGCAATGTGACTCCAATGCACAATGCAAATGCAGTACCGACTCACAATAGCGATTCCTCAATAGAACCCCGAATGCATCGTTAACGTCTCCAACAAGAACGGCTCCTGCAACCACGATTCTCAACGAATCCCGGATAATCACATCCACGACATGATTATTCCATCAAATGTATGCGCATGCAGACACAACAACGCATACCATATCACAATACACATGAACGCATCATGCTTTACGATCATCATGATCTCATCAACCAACCATCAGTGCATCTTATTCACACACAAAGCATACACATATATTATTCACAATTATAACAACCTACATATTCATATAATTCAATTAAGCACTTAGGATTTTTTATGCGACTAATCATCAAGCCCTATATTCACTATTAGAACATCCTCAAAGTCTCATTTCACTAATATAATCCTACATTAGAAGAATGAATCAAATCCACCTTAAAAAGGACGAAAAATTACATTTACAAGGGCCTGACACGGCCACCCGTGTCCCCTGACACGGCCCGTGTCTGGTGGCCTAGGAACACGTCCCCTCCAATCACCAAATCCCATTTTCCAGGAGGTTGACACGGCCGCCCGTGTTGCCTGACACGGCCCGTGTCAGGTCTCCTGAAGCCAACTTCCCAAAATTCCACTTTTTAGTATAATGCCCGTAGCCTGACACGGCCGCCCGTGTCATGGGACACGGCCCGTGTCAGGGCACCTGTACCCCAAAAATCCAATTTTTCCAAAAGTCCCAATTTCTTCCTTCTTCCTCACATGCACGAACCCCAATCATTCTAAGTCGAATTTAACACTCAAAACCAACCAATTCACATGTTTATTATCCATTTATGCATATAACTTCAACTAGTTTTATTAATAATCTTTCCTAGATCAAATTAAGGAATCTATGAGGTTTAATCCTCTTCTCTGTTCATCATACCCTCCATAACCTTCATATGCCATTCTTCCCAATACCAAACATACAACACCAAATATATTTTCAAAATACATCGTATAATCATATTCATCAACAATTTCACAATATTGCATCAATTCAATCATTATTATCATAATCTCTTAAAAATACCTAAGGGAGGAAGGAACTCCCAATTACCCTTCTATGTCCTATCACCAATCATAAACCCTTTTCTCCCCCTTACCTTAAAATCGAAGCTTTCCTTCACAACTTTTGGTCTTGGTGATTTACGATCCTTGACCTTGCCTTTCTTCTCCTCTTTCTCCAGACCTCTCTGTTCTTTGTCAAAATACGATGAATGAGGTTTGTTTCCCTAATTCCTCTTTTTATGAAACGACAATTCCACCTTTGCCCCTTAAACCTCTAACTAACCCTTTTATTTTATTTTATTTAAATAATAACAACATTATAATAATACACCTTATATTATTATTATTATTCTTATAAAATACTCTCTTCACCAATTAATTCAATTATACCATTAAAATATTAATATTTATTTCAAAAAGATAAATATAAAAATTAAGGAGTTACACAAAGTCATACATAATGCTTTTGAATGTTCATACAAGGATGAGATGCAATGGAAGCAAGTTGGAAGCATGAAAACACATGGATATTCATGAAATGTAATGAATGCAAAACATAGCAAATGAATGAAGAAATGATCAAGAAATGTTCAAGCATGTCTTAAGATGTCATACAAATGAATGAAATGTCATGGCAAGTTCATATGATTAAGCTTATGCAAAGATGAATGCAAATGAACATGAGAAATTATGGTTTTATGAAAGTATGAGATGCATATGACCAAAACAGAAGCATACATCATGATAAAAAGTTGAAAATTGAACTCAAACAAACCCTAACCATACACAAGATCACTACCCAAAGGAGAAGGTCAGAAGTTAAACCTAGTGAAAGTTATGGATTTCCTAAGTTAACTAGGGTTTTTGGATACTTCTAAGGGAAAAATGCAAATCAAATTGAAAATGCAATGCAAAATTATGAAATAAATAACCTAGATACTAGATGCAATATGTGAAACAATGCAAAAAGAATCAATTTCAAACTCATCATGGTTGACCAGAAGTGATTTTTTTCAAGTTAGGGTTAAAAAATGTGATTTTTAAGAACCCTAATTCAAAGATAATTGTGAAAATGTGATCAAACCTAAAAAGAAATTTTTATGGTGAGTTTGAAAATATTTCTAAATGTATAAGAATGCCTCATGAATTTGTTGGTGAGTTTTAGAAACCTAAATGTATTTTTAATCAATTAAAATCAATTAATTAATTAAATAAAACATTTAAATGTTTTAAAAATACTTTTTAAATGCAAAAATTAAAATAAAAAATATTTTTGAGTTAAGAAAAATATTTAAAGTAAAAATACAGAAAATGAGATTTTTTGAATTGTTTTTGCTATTTTAAAATAAATATGGAAAGAAATGACATAAAAATGAAATAAAAATCAAATAAATGAGAAGTATGCCAATCTGA
The DNA here is from genome assembly GCA_963966055.1 of Lathyrus aphaca. NCBI lineage: Eukaryota > Viridiplantae > Streptophyta > Magnoliopsida > Fabales > Fabaceae > Lathyrus > Lathyrus aphaca. The sequence continues at coordinate 195,288,732 of OZ014525.1, forward strand.
AGGTCCAGATTCAAAGGGGAATTGATTGCGCGCGTGTTTAAAGGGCTAGGATTGAATCTGGCAAAAATATTTAATTAAACTTAATTAATTTAATAAATCAAGATTAGGGTTTAAGTGAACTAATCCTGGCCCTCCACACACGCGTGAATCACAATCTAACGGCCTAAATTTAAACTAAGGAATTAATTACAGATTATGGTTTAATGACTTTCAGGTGGTCGAAGAAGACCTCCGGTCATCTTCTCCGATAACTCACTCATCCTATCTCTCCCAAAACGCCATGAAAACAACTCAAACTCTCCAGAATCACTCACTAGACATCACCAAACAAGAATCCAACAACAAAAGTCATTTATCATGCATCAAAAGAGAGAATCGAAGCAAAACGGAAAAATGTACAAAACTTTCAGAAGGCTATGAAATGCTTAAAACTCAACCATTTTCAAAAGTAAACATATCACCATGATCAGTATATCACATAGAATCAATCTATAACTTAAAACGCAAGTTCTGGAAAATTTGTTCTTAGATGATACCTGAGATGAAGCTTTCTCAATATGAACTTTCTGGACCTCTCCTTGATGCCAATCCACTCCAATGATCACCTTGATGCTTCTGGAAAACTTAGAACAAGTTTATGATGGATGGTTTGAGTGTTTTAGTTCTGCTAAGGCAGAAATCGTGTTTTTGTTTTGGGAGCTCTTAGGCCATGGTGAAGGGTGGTTTATGATCCTTGAGTGATGTTGAGATGATTGGTGAAGAAATAACTGAGTTTTGATGGCTGTGTGTGGAGTTTCGAAGAAATGAAGATTTTGGGGATTTTTTGTGAAACTAAGCTTAGGGCTTGATTCAGGCTTGTGTGTGTTGTGTAATGAGCTCCTTGATGTCCATATAAACAATGCTGATTGGCCAGAGAGTTATTGTGGCACAGGTTGATTGGTATGTGAGGTTTTGCAAAAAGTAAAGATTGTGTACTATCAGGTATGGGCTCGGGTCAGAGCTGGCTTGGGGGCTTGTTCTGCCTTAGCTTGCATCAAGGATGGCCCTAGGATTGGATTTGAGGATCTGGATGGCATGATACAAGAGTTATCACATGTTTTGCAAATTTCCCTCTTTGAAATTTCTTGGATTACAAGTCATGAAAACCTTAGGTCCAATGCCCAATTCTGATCAAGGCAAGTTGTGTTATCATGTAATGATGCTTAGAAGTGGATTAGAGGTTATTAGAAGTCTTGAAACTTGATTTTTGCAAAAATCCCTCTTTGGCATGAACTTGAAAATTATAGGATTTTTCCCAACTTTGAAAGATCATATCTTGAGTTCTAGGATGAATAAAGAGGGGTTCTTGTACGTTTTGAAAATGGGAAGATCCAATCTACAACTTTCATGTTTAAGGGTTTTTCATTTGAAGCATTTTTGATCAAGAAAGAGGAGGTTGAAAATCTTTCCCAAAATGGAAAGTTTCCATTACAAGTCAGGTCCAAAAATACCAAGTTTGCAAATGGCTTGAAATTATTCAATCTTGTGCACTTCTAACCACTTATAAGATCAAATAAAGATCATAGAACCTCAAATTGATGAAAATGATCCTTTGGTTCCGTTGTTGGGGGCCTCAGATGCCCTGATTCTGACTTTTCTTGCACAATAAGTTACCAGTTGATCAAATGACTTCCACAATGAGTTTCTTCATCAAATTTGGTACACGTGTTCCTTATAACATATTGAGACTATTAGAAACAAGAATGACCAAAAAAATTGAGGTTAAGGGCCTCAAACCCAAAACCCTAATTTTAGGTCATCTGTGCAGGAAATCTTCAGTCTGCCTCTATGCCTTTGCCGTGCTTTGTAATCTCTTGACTTTTATGAACTTTGGGGAGAAAATTATGATCATAGAACATTCATGGACCCTCTTGTCATGCTTCAAGACCATTGAGATGGCTCAGATCACTTCTTGGATTCATCTGATCACAAACCCTAGCTATGCAGCTTATGCAGATGAAACAAATATGCAATGTGAGATGATATGATTATGTAATGCAATATGAAAGATCATAAGCCATGGTGTGAGAAACAGTGATGGCAAATTTGGGGTGTTTACAGCTGCCCCTATTCAAGCATGAGTTAGTTGTGTCGGGTGTAAGCGCCTGGCTTAACAGTCAAACAAGATAACTTGTGGTTGAATACCAAAGACAGTCCAAAATTTGCACTCACTGGGGAAAAGAAGAAAAGTGATATAAATTGTAATAGGTAGTATAGTATGAGTAATAAATGAAAGCGATGGAGGACGACCATATAGCAGAGGACGACTGCTGGGGATGAAAAACGGTAAGTAAAGCAATGACGGGGACGACCATTATGGTGGGAAATAAAGAGACCACGACGGGGACGGCCATTGGGTAAAACTCTCTGGGAATTAAAGAAATGAGGAAAGCAACTGACGGGGATGGCCATTAGGGTAAATAAACCGCGACGGGGACGAACATCGGGTAAAAGAATAAATGAAATAATGATGAGGGACGGTCATCAAAAGGTGAAGGACGATCACCTAGCAAGGGGAGACTGCTGAAAATATCACAACATAGGACGAATGCCGAATAGAAAAGATCAATGATGGGGACAACCATCAGATAAGCATGATGAAGGATGATCATCAAGAGGTGAAGGACGATCACCTAGCAGGGGACGACTGCTCTTGGAGATTATCTCGACATAGGACGATAGCCGGATAACAAAAGATCAACGATGGGGACGGCCATCAGATAAACGATGAGGGACGGTCATTATAAGGTGATGGACGATCACCTAGCAGGGGACGACTGCTAAAAAGATATCGCGACATAGGACGAATGCCGGATAGAAAGTTCCAACAATGGGGATTCTACTGGGGATAGGATGAGGGACGGTCATCTAAAGGTGACAGACGATCACCTGGCAGGGGACGGCTGCCAAAAATATCACGATATAGGACGAATGTCAGATAGAAAGGTTGTTTTGTTGGTGACTTACTGGGGGGATAGTAAACACGGACGAGTGCTTACGCTTTGAAATAAAAGGTATAAGTGTTTGACAGCGTGTATAGATTAAAGATGCGGACGAGCATCCTTTGGACCATGATACAGATGAGTATCGATAGAAGCAAATGCTGACACGTGTTTAAGGATGATGATACAGACGAGTATCAATCGGTTAAGCAAGGAACACGGACGAGTGTTTGATCTTATGGGGAGGTGATATATACAAGATACAGACGAGTATTAGAGGATTTTTTATAAGTATGTACAAGTGTTTGACATGCTGGGGAAATATGTGCAAGACATGGACGAGTGTCAAAAAGATTGAGCAAGGGACACGGGCGAGTGTTTGACTTGCTAGGTGTCGCTCCCCGGATTTTCATCCTGGTACAAATGCGAACTGGTGTCTTCGATGTTGAAGGTTGAGGTTGAATAGAGTCGCCAGCTAGGCATTTTTATCCTGAAGGAAAGGTAATGCTGCATAAACCTAGAAAGATATGGATAAGACGGTTGTGAACCAAAGAGACTGGGTAAGGGGGTTGGTTACGACCTGGGAAGGTATTAGCACCCAGACCCTCCGTCGTACTTGACGGGATCCATGCTTACCTGATTGTGTTTTAAAAAAAGGGGGAAGCATATGTGCTAGCTGTGTTATAAAAGAAAAGGATGTACAGGGTGATGGTATACAAAGAATGGGAACTCAAAACTGAGGCAAAGAAAAGAAAGCTAGAAAAAGGAGAGGGGGGAGACCTGGAGACTTTTGTTCGATAACCGTTAAGTTATGCCTACGTATCCTCTCGGGCAATGAGGAAGTCAGAACGCCGTAGTTCGACTCAAAGAGATTGGATGATTTGACTGTGAACTGCTTTCTTGTCTATGCTCAAGTGTATGACTCGTCTGGCTCGAGTGCTAATTGTCTTGCATTAGACGGAATAAGCAAGTTCTCGTTTGTGAATGAGTGTGATGAGAAAAGAATATTGGAGGAGACGATTATTGTTTGTTTTTGATGTTTTCAGTTTTTTTATTGTTTTTGGTGTTTTTCATAGGATAATGAGCTTAAGCCTAAATGAAAGGTTATAAACTCATTATATCCTCCCTGATTAGGGATAATGAGCCTACTTAAGTGTGAGATAATGATAACGAGAAATCGTATCACATTATTACTATGTTTTTAGTCCGTTTTATCGCACATTGATTTTTTAACTCCCGATTGTTCGAGTTTTTTATGTCACATTGCAGGTATAACATGTCTAGAGCCAAATTATGAGAAAAAGATCAAATGAACCAAATCTAGCTTGAGAAGAAGATCAAGAGATCAATTCTGCTAAAGTTTGCATTTTTTGTTGCTCTCACGGTCGTCACAACTGACTCACGACCGTGACGCGCTATTTAGAGGTATCACGATCGTCACAACATTATCACGATCGTGACGCGCTTATTTGAAGAAACATGACCGTAACACCCATGTCACGAACGTGACAAGAAAAAGTTATATAATTCGTTTGAATATTAATTAAGAACGTGCAACGAGTCTTCAGAGACTCCTACTTTCCCTCAACTGCAGCAACGCACTTCTCCTGGATTCTCTCAAAACAGAACGAAGCCCACGCTCCAACTCATTCAAACTGCCAAAATCCTCTTCTATAAATACCCAAGGATAAAATGAAAAAGTACAGAGTTTATTATTGAATTTTACGCGGAAGCTCTGCCGTTTTTTCTTTGAACCCATTTATTTTCCAGCTCTTGTTCTTGCTGTGTTTTTGCTTTTTATTTCCAACCCATTTAATAACAATTTCCAACATTAGGAAATTGTTATTTCAATTAGATTTTCTTTTTAGCCTCAGAACTTATTATTTCATTTCGATTTCGATTCCGACACTCCGAGCTTGCCAATTTGTGGAAGAAGGAGTCTAAGAATTATATTGTTCAGGTTTTTGTTTTACAATTTATATTGAATTTATTTATTTATTTATGTTAAGTTTCTATTATTATTATATGATGTATGCTTTAATATTTATTTATTTTATTTTGTATCTGTCTGTTGGTATAATAAAAATGAGTAGCTAAATTAATCAAGTCGGTATGTAATAAACCAAACCAAAACGGATAAATCGAATCTAAGCTAAAAATAATTAAGAACTTATATTCTGGTTGTGGCTTTTTATAATTAAAATCAAGTTTCTCGTTACGAGAGTAAGAGAAGTGAAATAGGTTAGGTCGAGACCACGAGAGTGTGAGATTTTAACCGGATAGCTAAAGTTAGGCATTCGATTTAAATACAGCGAGAGCGCTTTAAAACGAATTAGACTTATTAAGTTTTCAAAAATTATTTTCTAAACACTTATGGGCTAGCGAGAGCAGGCATAGGGCTTTAGGGGTAAGATCTGAGATAAGACCACGAGAGTGTGAGTCGAGGGTTTTTAAACTAGTAATCTCTACAGAATAATTTAAGTGAACCATCTTTATAAGCTTAGGTTAGATTGACCCGCATAGGTTAATATAATTACATACCGACCGCCTTCTCATTATTTCCTTAAATAAGTTTAATTCCCGTTTTTAATCCTTAAAACCATAATCGTGACAAATATCCGCCTTAGCTAAACTAGCAGACCTTCTAGCACTAGAGTGATTACAAAGTCCCTGTGGGTTCGACATCTTTTTATTACTACTACGATAGGATGTGCGCTTGCAGTTCAGGTACCGCTAGACATATCACGTCTTCGCCCCATCAGGTTTTTGGCGCCGTTGCCGGGGACCTTGATTTAGTCACTAGTGCACTATTAGAGTAGCACTGTCTAGACTAAGGTAACAATTTATTTTCCCTAATCTAATTTACCGAGTGTATGCCAAGTACTCGCTCTCAAGGCGAAGACTTGCAACCTCCAGTCCTAGAATTAGAACACTTATTACATTTAAGAAGAGAAATATTCGAATACCAACGAAAATACAACATTCCAGATCTTCAAGTTGATCCACCTAAACCAGTTGGAACATCGAAGGACACAGAGATGGCTGAAGAACCAAATCATTCATTAAAGTATTACGCTAGTCCTTCACAAGCTGAGCCGCATTCCAGCATTGCTGCACCAGCTATCAACCAAAACGATTTCGAATTGAAACCTTCGCTGATATCAGCCGTGCAACAAAACCAATTCGCCGGAAATCCTACCGAGGATCCGAACCTTCATCTTTCGATATTTGTGTAGTACGCAGATACTGTAAAAGCTAATGGAGTTACCCAAGAAGCAATTAGATTACGTCTTTTTCCTTTCTCACTTCGAGACAGAGCGAGAGCCTGGCTTCAATCTCTACCCTCGAATTCAGTAACTATGTGGGAGGAACTAAAGAGAGTCTTCTTGACAAGATATTTCCCACCTAGCAAGACAGCTATGCTAAGAGCTCAAATCAACGGATTTAAGCAAAAGGAAAACGAGTCACTTTTCGAAGCTTGGGAACGCTACAAAGATATGCTGAGACTTTGTCCACATCACGGATTAGTAGAATGGATGGTCATCCATACTTTCTACAATGGACTCTTGTACAACACAAGAATGACAATTGACGCTGCCGCAGGCGGCGCACTAATGGACAAAGAATATAATGATGCTTATGCACTTATCGAGAGTATGGCTCAAAATCATTACCAATGGGGAAGCGAGAGAGTCGCAACTGAGAAACCAACAAAAGGAGGTATGTACGAAGTGAGTAGTATGGACCAAGTCAATGCAAAGTTTGACCAACTTAACCAAAAGATCGACAACTTGGCCATAACACCAACAGCCACCGTGGTTGCGGTAACACCTAATTGTGAGTTATGGGGAGTTCCAGGACATGTTGTCCCTGATTGTCAACTATTAGCAGGAATTCCCACAGATCAAGTGAATTATGCTCAAGGAAACCCGTACTCGAACACATACAACCCAGGTTGGAAGAATCATCCGAACTTTTCGTATAAGAATAACAATGCTTTATACACACCGGGTCAAGCACCAGCTACACCACCAGGATATCAAAAGACTACTCCTAATGTTCCTAGAAAATCAAACCATGAGTTAATGATGGAGAACTTCATAGCTACCCAATCTCAAACAAACAAGGAATTCTTGAACCAAAACATACACACTAGCGAGTAGATTAAGCAATTAGTGAGCAAGGTAGACGCGTTAGCTACACATAACAAAATGCTTAAAACTCATATTTCACAAGTAGCTCAACAACAAGCACCTACCGCTGCACCAGCTGGAGTATTTCCTGGACAACCCCAACCAAACCCAAGAGGACAGGCCAATACTGTGATACTAAGAAGTGGCAAGGAACTTGACGGACCTGCCGATCCAAGACTTGACAATCCAGCCATGTGCCAAAAGCAAGATAAGCCGACTGAAAAGGAGAATGAACCATAAGAAAAGGAAGATAATAATCAAGAGGCAGTGGAGAAAGAAAAGCCTTATGTGCCTCCACCACCTTATAAACCACCAATTCCGTACCCTAAGAGATTAACCAATTCCAAGAAGATGGGCCAGTTTAAGAAATTTGTCGAACTTCTGAAACAGTTGAATATTACTATTCCGTTTACAGAAGCTATCACTCAAATGCCCTCGTATGCTAAATTTATAAAGGAAATCTTATCCAATAAGAAGAAGATAGAGGATAACGGAACCGTTACACTTACTGCTGAGTGTAGTGCAATAATTCAAAACAATATGCCTCCTAAGTTAAAAGATCCAGGTAGTTTCTCTATACCTTGTGTAATTGGAAAATTCGTCATTGACAAAGCTCTATGCGATTTAGGAGCCAGTATCAGTGTTATGCCCTTAACAATTTGCAAAAGGCTAGACATGGGAGACCTAAGACCAACTAAAATGTCTGTTCAACTAGCCGATCACTCTATTAAATATCCTGTAGGCATACTAGAAAATGTCCTAGTACGTATAGGTCAATTCTACATTCCTACTGATTTTATAATCATGGATATCACTGAAGACTCCACTACGCCTATCATACTAGGAAGACCATTCTTAGCTACCGTCGGAGCTATTATAGACGTAAAAAAAGGAAAGATAACCTTTGAAGTAGGTGAAGAGAAAGTTGAATTTTTTTAACACAATTCTTACAATCACCAGCTATAGAGGACACATGCTATTTATTGGATGTAATTGACGAGTGTGTAAGAGAGATTGAAATGAAAGAAACTACTTATTCTGAAATTATGAAAATTCAAATCCCTCCGATTTTCGAAGATGACAATTGGCGTGAACCGTATCAGGATGATAGTCTAAGCGAAAGTTTAGCACTTACACCGGATCCCATGCCAAGTAAGAAGAAACCTACATTAGAGTTGAAAACCTTACCTAAGAACCTAAGATACGAATTCCTAGACACTGAATGTACGCGACCAGTTATAATCAATTCCAGTTTAGGAACGATCCAAACGAAGAAACTTTTAGATGTCTTAAAGAAATACCTAACTGCATTAGGATATAACATATCTGATCTCAAAGGAATATGTCCTTCAATCTGTATGCATCGTATTATGCTAGAAGAAGATTGCAAAACCTCTAGAGAATCTCAAAGAAGAATTAACCCAATCCTTAGCACTGTAGTAAAAGAAGAAGTTAAGAAACTACTAGACGCTGTAATAATATATCCAATCTCTGATAGTCAATGGGTTAGTCCAGTACATGTAGTACCAAAGAAAGGAGGTATCACTGTTGTGAAAAACGCTAAAGGCGAATCGATATCACAAAGAGTAGTGACCGGACATAGAGTGTGCATCGATTATCGAAAACTAAACAAAGCCACTCGAAAAGATCATTTCCCACTACCTTTTATAGATCAAATGTTAGAACGATTAGTCAAACACTCGTATTTCTGTTATCTCGATGGTTACTCAGGATTTTTCCAAATCCCGATTCACCCAGATGATCAAGAGAAGACTACATTCACATGCCCTTATGGAACGTTCGCTTATATACGAATGCCCTTTGGATTATGTAACGCTCCTGCAACCTTTCAAAGATGTATGATGTCAATCTTCGCAGATATCATAGATAACATCATGGAAGTGTTCATGGACGACTTCTCAGTATGCGGGCAAAGTTTTGAAGGATGTCTATCAAATTTAGAAATGGTGTTAGAAAGATGTGTAAAAGTAAACCTCGTGCTTAACTGGGAGAAATGCCATTTTATGGTCAGAGAAGGAATCGTACTAGGACACGTTATATCTGATAAGGGAATTGAAGTTGATAAAGCTAAGATAGAAGTCATAAAAGATCTTCAACCCCCTAAGACCATTCGAGAAATACGAAGCTTTTTAGGACACGCCGGTTTCTACCGACGATTCATCAAATATTTCTCGTAAATCACTAAACCTCTTACCTGTTTATTAATGAAAGACGCTGAGTTCATATTCGATAAAGATTGTCTTAAAGCATTCGAAACTCTAAAAACAGCCCTCATCACCGCACCAATCATGCAACCACCTGACTGGAGATTACCTTTCGAAATCATGTGCGATGCGAGTGACTATGCTGTAGGCACAGTTCTAGGACAAAGGAAGGACAAGAAATTTCACGCAATTTACTATGCTAGTAGAACTTTAGATTCTGCTCAGATGAACTACGCCACTACTAAAAAAGAATTGTTAGCAGTTGTCTTCGCGCTTGATAAATTCCGTTCTTACCTAGTAGGAGCAAAAATAATCATCTACACAGACCACGCTGCTATCAGATATCTATTAACCAAGAAAGATGCTAAACCAAGACTCTTGAGATGGATCTTACTCTTACAAGAGTTTGATCTCGAAATCAAAGATAAGAAAGGTACTGAAAACGTCGTAGCGGACCATTTATCTAGAATAGAAGGTATTAAACCCGAACAAGTGCCGATTAACGACGATTTTCCGTATGAACAGCTGATAGCACAAATAGGAAGTGACCCAGCTCAGTTAGACATAGATGAACCAAAAGTCGTGGAAACAATCCAAACAACCGTAGGACTGCCATGGTACGCTGACATTGTCAACTACTTAGCTGCAGGAGCACTTCCACCGGACTTAACCTATCAGCAGAAAAAGAAAATTTTCCACAATCTCAAGTATTACTATTGGGACGAACCATTATTGTTTAAAAGAGGACCTGACGGAATCTTTCGTCGGTGCATTCCCGAAGAAGAAATAGAAGATGTCATTGCTCATTGTCATTCATCTCCTTATGGTGGACATGTAAGTACTTCCAAGACTTGTGCAAAAATCTTACAAGCCGGCCTATTTTGGCCTAATCTATGGAAAGATGTCCACATCGCTGTTATAAATTGCGATCGGTGTCAACGCACCGGTAATATTTCAAGAAGAGATGAAATGCCTCAAAGAGGAATATTAGAAGTTGAAGTCTTTTATGTCTGGGGAATAGATTTCATGGGACCATTCCCATCATCTTTCGGTAATAAGTACATACTCGTAGCTGTCGATTATGTTTCAAAATGGATCGAGGCTATAGCTTCTCCTACAAATGACACACGAGTAGTAATTAAGCTTTTCAAGAATATAATCTTTCCAAGATTTGGTGTGCCTAGACTTGTCATTAGTGAAGGTGGCTCGCATTTCATTTCGAAAATATTTGACAAATTACTATCTAAGTATGGAGTCAGACATCGTGTAGCAACACCATATCATCCACAAACAAGTGGACAGGTCGAAGTCTCGAATAGAGAAATAAAACAAATTCTAGAAAAGATTGTCGCCATATCTAGGAAAGATTGGTCATCTAAACTTAATGAAGCTTTATGGGCTTATAGGACAGCCTACAAGACACCCATAGGAACTACACCCTTCAAACTAGTGTATGGGAAGGCTTGTCATCTCCCGGTAGAACTAGAACACAAAGCATATTGGGCGATTAAAACACTCAATATAAACTACAATGCCGCTGGAGAAAAGCGAATCCTCGACATTAATGAATTAGAAGAATTAAGGTTAGACGCATACGAGAATGCTAAGATATATAAAGAAAGAACCAAGCGATGGCACGATAAGCTCCTATCTAGGAAAGAATTTAGTGTGGGAGACGTTGTGCTCCTCTTCAATTCAAGACTTAGGCTCTTTCCTGGAAAACTAAAATCTAGATGGTCAGGACCCTTTGAAATAACTAGAGTGTTCCCGAGTGGAGCAATAGAAATTAAGGGTAGGAATAGTGAACCGTTCACAATAAACGGACAACGATTAAAACATTACCATAATATTGAAAATAGAGATTATGCGAATAGTTTAAAACTTTTAGAGTTGTCCACTAACTTCCCTGATTAATCTACCCCTAAGCACTACGTCAGGCTTATGACGATAAAAACAGCACTTAGTGGGAGGCAACCCATTTTATTATTTTATTTCACCTTTATTATTATTGACTTTATTTATGTATGTATTTCTTTATTTACTTTATTTTAACTTTCATTTTCTAAATCACTTTTAAATTTACTTTGCTACAGATTTTCTAAAGTCTTTTCTACCTTCCTTTTTCTCCCCTGATTTGTTTCCTCCACTTTAACACTAACTATGGCTAACCAACCAAGAAACTTTATGGAAACCATATTTAGAGGTAGAAACCAAAGAAGGAAATTTGAGGAATTATCACAGAGACAAATGGATTTGACTATGTACTATGATGAACAAACTATGGAAACTTTAGGTATAAATGATAGCATCCTATACCTGTTTAACCAGCTTGGATGGGAGAACGCTCTCATAAAACATAAGTTTGTAACTTACCGCGAGCTCACCCTTGAGTTTTTAAGCTCCTTAGTTTACTTACCTGAGCGCGGATTTGGATTAAGAAAAGGATTTATTAGTTTCCGACTATTCGATATCGAATATGTCTATAACCATAAGGAACTAGCTGACCTACTAGGATTTCCTAGCGGACCTTTTGCCTTTACTACCACCCAGGTAGAATTAATGGATATTGAGCTATATTTCTTTTGGTGAACTTTAACCGGAAACTACCACCCTGAGCCGGATAACATGAACAATGATGAAATACACAACCCTGTTATCCGCTATTTTCATAAAAATCCTTGCCCACACCTTCTTTGGAAAGGAAGAGAACCTCACTGGAGTATCTAAAGACGAGATATTCATTATGTCCTGTTTGACCGATGGAAAACCCGTAAATGTTGTACCCTTCATGATGCAAACCTTTACCCGCATCCAAGAGGAACCTAATCTACCAATATTGGTAGGAGGCCTGGTCACCATGATCGCTAATGCCCTCGGACTTAGATACCAGTTACATAAGTGCAACCGTTTAGGTACCATTCGCCCTATGAATTTGAACTCCTACTTTAACCGCCAAATTATAAGAAACATAGGACAACCACCATTTGAGTACCTAATTAGAAATGAAATCGTAACCCTATTCACATTACCGAACCATGCTAAAGTCAGTGTTCACAATAGAGATAATTGGCTTTATGAGCTTACCCATCCTGACTATCCAACAACACCTGAAACACCACAATCCTACCAAATTAGGGATGACATGATGACTGATGTAGAAAGTGACCCTGAGACCCCTCCTGGTTACCATGACATCAACCACACTGATGAAGTTATTGAGACCCCTGAAATCAACCAAGTAGGATATGCTGACAGCTTAAAGAAAATTTTGACAACTCTTGAAGTATACCAAGCTGACATAAATGTTGTCAAGGATGAAGTTAAAAGCATGAGATTGGACATTATAGGCTTAACTGACATAACATGTGAACAATTCTATCATATAAACTCCGCACTTGAAGACTTGAAGAAGCAACTTTGATAATGCTGTAGTAATTTGATTTATCTTACTTTTTGCTTTTTGTTTCTAGTTAGTTTTGATATTTTGAAACATTTCATTGTTTATTTTTATCACTATAATTTCTTTCAGTTATGTCAAAAACAAAGTATTTCCATTTATGCAAATTTTCCATTCAATTTATTTACATGTTTTTCATTATTTACTGATACTTTTAATTGCTGGATATATTGATAAATTTTCGTGTTATGAATCCAATGCTATTATATATTGATCCATTGCTATGTGTTATGTTGGAACTAATTATTGAATGTGATAAGAATTACAATTGGATTGAACTGAGGTAAGCATTCTGTGAAAATTCCATATTTTGTGAACATCACGGTCGTCACCATCCCCTCACGATCGTAACGAACAATTTAGCGCGTCACGACAGTAACACCCCCCTCACGACCGTGACACTCCTAATTCACGACCTCTAAGTTACAGAGGCCGTTCTTCTTCGCAACCTCCACTTCTATTTTCACAAAATCTTCTAACCTCCCATTACTTCTTCTTCTCCCGTAATCACCCATTAATCCCCAATCAATCCCATTACTCCGTTCCACCTTCTCACTTAACCCCAACTCCACATATTCCCTTCATTCCATTATAAACCAATCAATTTCTTCACATTTTCATCACCAAACCTCAAACACCTATCTCACGATAAACCTCATTTGCATGCAATGGCAAACATTTAGTTTAGAGAGGGAGAACAAGGAACAACACAAAGAGAGAAGTTTGAAAGGTTTCAAACCCGAGGCATCCAACCTACTCGGTACGTCGACCTCGACTGCCTGAGGGAGTTAGGATTGTTCGACGGAGTGAAGCTACTGCTTGAACAAGTTGGCTTGTGGGACTTATGCAGTCAACCGCAACCGACATTTGCAAATCTCACTTTGGAGTTTCTAAGTTCTTTTCTATACATCACACCTTCAGGATCAACGAGCCAACTCACCGGCATCGCAAAATTCCGAATGCTTGGAAGAGAGTTCGAACTAACTCAAACCAGAGTCGCTGAACTGTTAGGCTTCAGTCACGGTGACGGTGCTCACCTTCGCGTGCCCGACAACTTTAATGAAGCAGCTTTCAGTTTGTGGCACAACATCACAAATAACCGTGCTTCCGCCTACCAAAGTCTCAACGCCACCCATATCCATAACCCAGCAATACAGTATTTTCATCGCATCATATGCAACACAATATTTGCAAGAGAGAGCAACCACAAGCTCAATTCCAAAGAGCTCTTATTCTTGCATTGTGCCTTAAATGAAGAACGCATTAACGCCGCTCTGTTCCTTCTGGCCCACATTCAGTCTGTAGCACATAGAGGCGCCACTCCCTTCTACATTGGCGGGATTGTCACTTCCCTTGCTATACAGCTGACTCTTGGTGACCACCTCTCTCATTTGCCTTATAGAGCACCAGAGCTGCTTACCTTGAACTACTGCAAGTCCGCTCACATGATCTCGCAGCGTGAGGATGGCAGGTTCAACCCTGTGATACAAGGCACCATCTATCATAATATCGTTTTGCCTTGCAGGAACCGCATTGATCCATCAAACAGAGCCAATTGGCTATTTGATTTGCCGGCTGCCACAGGACATGTTCCGATTGTTGACGAGCAGCCTGATGCACATGTGGACGAGATACAGGATGCGATGGATGCTGCTGAGCCAGTTCAGGACATCCCTGAGTCTTCCACCAGACAGCCACCTTCAGCTGACATCACCCTTGAAGAAATCCTCCGTGCCATTCATCAGCAAAATCAGATGAATGCCGCACTTGAGCGTAGGCAGAAAGAGCAGTACGATGCACTCCTTGCAACTGTTGTCAGTAACTAGAAAGCAACAGATGAAAAGCTAGGAGAGATCTTCAGCAAGTTGGAAGCTTTGCGGATAGACGTCACCGCTCTCACCGTCACTGGTTCTGATGAGGAAGCCACTCCTACCAGACGCTCCCGCACCAGAAGCCGAGGTCGTGGTCGTCAGCAGCATTAGATTATCTTTTTGTTTTTGCATTCTGTTCTTGTAATGTATTTCCCCGCTATTATATCACAACATTGAGGACAATGTCTGATATAGTGTGGGAGAGGTACCTTTCCCTTTCCCGTTTTCCATTTCATTGTATTTCCCTTTCCGCATTTTAAATTAAACAAGTAATATTTATGCCATTTCTTAAATTTCAATTCTTCCCCGCTTTATTTAGCCATACCGAATTTTTTTTGCTTTATCTTCGCATTACTCAACATTCCTGTGAAATCATAGTTAGGAAGCTGAGAAAGATCCAACAAGATCAATACAGTCTTGACACCTTAGACTTCCTACTTAAGCATTCCATTTCGATAATTGTTACGACTACACCTTAAGTCTTAGTTCTAAAGTAACCCCTAGTAGTTTATACTAGCAGTCAGCACCGTCTGAACACAAACCACGTGGGGAGCCGATGAACATAAGTGTTTGATGCCTAATCTATAAACGATCCTTCATATCTCACTACCATTAAAAGAGAAATTGCACCAAAGTACACGGTCGCATATAAGAGATGAGTAATAAAAGAAGGAGTCCATTGCTGGTTGGTTCAGAGGTACCTGGTTCTGAACTTGGTAGGGCGTGCTACGGCTCGATCCCCCACAACCTCCAATTTGGATAATATGTAAAGGGTTGCCACATTCGTGTACCAGACCCCGTGCTAATAAAGGATCAAAGTCACTAACCGGCTACTCCACTACGTGCGTGCTAAGACAAAGGGCTTAATGTGATTGCACTAGAACGAAACCGGGTGAAATAAAAACGAAAGACTCTAGGTAGAATCATAACGCAATTACTGAATGTTTCGTTTAAAGGGAAGTCGACGACTTAGCTTGTTGCTTGTGTCATTAGTGTATCGTTAGTGTTCTACTCTAGTATCGGTTTATCTAACTAAATGACTTCTCGTATGGTATGTTATGTGTATGCGTCTGATGAAAATTGTCAGATCATTTTTCAATTGACTATTTGCTTGAGGACAAGCAAAGGTTTAAGTATGGGGGAGTTTGATAACGAGAAATCGTATCACATTATTACTATGTTTTTAGTCCGTTTTATCGCACATTGATCTTTTTAACTCCCGATTGTTCGAGTTTTTTATGTCACATTGCAGGTATAACATGTCTAGAGCCAAATTATTAGAAAAAGATCAAATGAACCAAATCTAGCATGAAAAGAAGATCAAGAGATCAATTCTGCTAAAGTCTGCATTTTTTGTTGCTCTCACGGTCGTCACAACTGACTCACGACCGTGACGCGCTATTTAGAGGTATCACGATCGTCACAACATTATCACGATCGTGACACGCTTATTTGAAGAAACATGACCGTTACACCCATGTCACGAACGTGACAAGAAAAAGTTATATAATCCGTTTGAATATTAATTAAGAACGTGCAACGAGTCTTCAGAGACTCCTACTTTCCCTCAACTGCAGCAACGCACTTCTCCTGGATTCTCTCAAAATAGAACGAAGCCCCAGCTCCAACTCATTCAAACTACCAAAATACTCTTCTATAAATACCCAAGGATCAAATGAAAAAGTACAGAGTTTATTATTGAATTTTACGCAGAAGCTCTGCCGTTTTTTCTTTGAACCCATTTATTTTCCAGCTCTTGTTCTTGCTGTGTTTTTGCTTTTTATTTCCAACCCATTTAATAACAATTTCCAACATTAGGAAATTGTTATTTCAATTAGATTTTCTTTTTAGCCTCAGAACTTGTTATTTCATTTCGATTTCGATTCCGACACTCCGAGCTTGCCAATTTGTGGAAGAAGGAGTCTAAGAATTATATTGTTCAGGTTTTTGTTTTACAATTTATATTGAATTTATTTATTTATTTATGTTAAGTTTCTATTATTATTATATGATGTATGCTTTAATATTTATTTATTTTATTTTGTATCTGTCTGTTGGTATAATAAAAATGAGTAGCTAAATTAATCAAGTCGGTATGTAATAAACCAAACCAAAACGGATAAATCGAATCTAAGCTAAAAATAATTAAGAACTTATATTCTGGCTGTGGCTTTTTATAATTAAAATCAAGTTTCTCGTTACGAGAGTAAGAGAAGTGAAATAGGTTAGGTCGAGACCACGAGAGTGTGAGATTTTAACCGGATAGCTAAAGTTAGGCATTCAATTTAAATACAGCGAGAGCGCTTTAAAACGAATTAGACTTATTAAGTTTTCAAAAATTATTTTCTAAACACTTATGGGCTAACGAGAGCAAGCATAGGGCTTTAGGGGTAAGATCTGAGATAAGACCACGAGAGTGTGAGTCGAGGGTTTTTAAACTAGTAATCTCTACGGAATAATTTAAGTGAACAATCTTTATAAGCTTAGGTTAGATTGACCCGCATAGGTTAATATAATTACATACCGACCGCCTTCTCATTATTTCCTTAAATAAGTTTAATTCCCGTTTTTAATCCTTAAAACCATAATCGTGACAAATATCCGCCTTAGCTAAACTAGCAGACCTTCTAGCACTAGAGTGATTACAAAGTCCCTGTGGGTTCGACATCTTTTTATTACTACTACGATAGGATGTGCGCTTGCAGTTCAGATACCGCTAGACATATCACGTCTTCGCCCCATCAGATAAGCATCTCAACTTAATTACCATGATGATGTAGGATTAAGATCATTAACCTACTTGTGATAATTAAGTGTTTTTCGGGTTTTTGTTTAGTGTTAAGTAATGAGTTTAATCTCTAATCAGGGATTAGTGAACTCATTACACCATCCTAAGAGAAGGATGATAGATGAGAACACTTAAGTTGAGGAAGACTCCTCAACTTAATCCATGGTTAGGGACTAAATTCATTATATAACAAGCCTTTACTAAATGGATTTTAATTAAAGGATGAGATTTAAGAAATGGATTTTAAGGTTGTAAGACAACTTGAGAGGGACTTGTCCATTAAACACTAGGGTTAGTCCCTCTTAACCACAAAGGAAGAGATGGAACCCTAATGTAAGGCCCAATTTACAAGCTTATGTCTTGATCATTATTAAGTGTTTTAATTAATAGGTGTAAACAAATTAAAGGTTTAACACTAAGGATTAAAGTTATACACTCCATCCTAAGATGAGGATACATGCATAACCCTAATTCAAAGTCCTAAAGCTTTAAGTGTTTAGCCTCTGATTATGAGATGAGAAGAGAGACTCAAGGAGACTCAAAGGTAAAAATCTAGGGGGGACTATATACAACCATAAAGATTATAATGCTTGGGTGTCCTATGGTTTGTGAGGTTTAAAGAAAGGTCTTTAGGAGGCCACCAAGGAAGAAGAAGCAGATGAAAAGAGAAGGAGAGAAAGAATAAGTTACTTACTTCCTGAAGAAGATAAGTAACTTAAAGAGAGAGAGAGAGAGTAATAATGAGAGAGCATAAGTGAATTAGATTCACTTCAAAGACAAGTAAGAAATGCATATGAAGAGATGAGAAGAGATGGGATGTGAAGGAAAATCCATATCCCAAACAACTTACCATAAGCCCCTGAAATGTTAGATTCATAAGACATAAAGCAAACGGAAATGAGATGACATAAGATGCAAAGAACAAAACCATAAGTGTATATGCAATGAAAATGTGTTATGAGATGATGCAAAGTCATAGATAATGCTTATGAATGTTCATACAAGGATGAGATGCAAAGGAAGCATGTTTAGAAGCATGAAAACACATGGATGTTCATGAAATGTAATGAATGCAAAGCATATAAAATTAATGAAGAAATGATCAAGCAATGTTCAAAAATGTCTTAAGATGTCTAAGATGTCATACAAATACTTGAATTGTCATGGTAAGTTCATATAATGATGATATGCAAAGGTGAATACAAATGAACATGAGAAATTAGGGTTTTAAAGCAACATGAGATGCATATGACCAAAACAGAAGCATACATCATGATAAAAATTTGAAATTGAACTCAAACAAACCCTAATCATACACAAGATCACTCACCAAAGGAGAAGGTCAGAAGCTAATCCTAGGCAAAATTATGAAATTTCTAAGTTAACTAGGGTTTTTGGGTGCTTCTAAAAGGAAAATGCAAATCGAATTGAAAATGCAATGAAAAAATAAGATATAAATAACCAAGAAACTAGATGCAACATGTGAAACAATGCAAAAAGAATCAAGTTCAAACTCATCATGGTTAGGAAGTAATGATTTTTTCAAGTTAGGGTTAAAAAATGTGAAATTTATGAACCCAAATTCAAAGATAATTGTGAAAATATGATCAAACCTAAAAAGAAATTTGTATGGTGAGTTTGAAAATGTTTCTAAATGTATGAGAATGTTTCATGAATTTTTTGGTGATTTTTAGAAACCTTAATGTATATTTAATTAATTAAAATCAATTAATTAATTAAATAAAACATTTAAATGTTTTAAAAATACTTTTTTAATGAAAAAATTAAAATAAAAAATGTTTTTGGGTTAATAAAAATATTTGAAAGGAAAATTCAAAGTTTGAGATTTTTTGAAAGTCTTTTTCTATTTTAAAATAAATGTGGAAAGAAATGGAATAAAATGAAATAAAAATCAATTAAAATGGGAAGTCAACTGATCTAAAGGTCCAGGTTTAAATGGGGCTCTACTACGCACGCTATCCAAGGGTCCAGATCAAATCTGGAAAATTATTTAATTAATCTAATTAATTAATAATTAGGGTTTTAATGAACTAATCCTGGCCACCCATACACGCGGGAATCATGATCCAAGGGCCCAGATTCAAACTAAGCTGATTAACCCTAATTACAAACCCTAAACACTTTCAGGTGACCGGAGCAAGCTCCGGTCATCTTCTCCGGTCACTCTTCCACCCTAACTCCCTCAAAACCCCAGGAACACGCATTAAACTCTCCAGAGATTATCATTGAACAACATTAAACATAAATCCAACAACAAATAACATTTATATTTCACCAAATCCATGAATCGAAGAAAAATGTGTTTAGGTCAAAAAGTTTCAGAGCAAGCATACATCCTGGTTTCTCAACCATTTTAAAAAATAATCATATCCCCATGATCAGGGGAGTGCATAGATTCATTTTAGAACTTAAAATGAAGGTTCTGGAAAAAAGTTTGAGATGACTACCTGAGATGGAGCTTTCTGATTCTGAGCTTTCTGGCCACTCCTCTAATGCAAAACCACTCATATGATCCCCCTTGTGCTTCTGAAAGGCTTAGAAAAAGTTTGTATGGCTTGGTTTTTGAGATTCAGTTCTGCTAAGGCAGAAATTGTGTCTTTGATTCAGAGGCTTTTATGGCAAAATGAAGGGTGGTTTGTGATCCTTATGATGCTTGGGGATGATTGGTGGTGAAAGTTTTGAGGTTCGATGCTTGTGTGATGAGATTCGAATAGATGAATGTTTTTGGGGATTTTTGTGAAACTGAGCTTAGGCTTGCATTCAGGCTTGTGTGTGTTCTGTTTTGTGTTGCTTGAGGTTTGTATAAACCAATGGGAGTGATCAGAATAGTTGGTGTGGCACAACTTGATTTGTATGGGCAAAGTTACAAAAAAGTCAATGTTGTGTACTATAAGGCATGGCATGGGTCAGAGGCTGTTTGAAGGGGTGTCTGGCCTCAGCTTGATTCATGGAAGGCCATTGGATGAAGTTTATGCGCTGGATGGCCTTGATCAAGTGTTCCCATGGTTTATGCAATTTGGCAACTTTGAAGTTTCTTGAGAAATAAGTCATGGAAATGCTTGGTACAAAGGCCAATTCTGATCCTTGGAAGTTGTTTTGACATGTTGTGATACATTTGAGTGCATTAAAGGTCATTTGAAAGCTTGAAACTTGATTTTGCAAAAATCCCTCTTTGGCATGAACTTGAAAATTATAGGATTTTTTCCAACTTTGAAAGACCATATCTTGAGTTCTAGGATGAATCAAGATGTGTTCTTGTACTTTTTGAAAATGGGAAGATCCAATCTACAACTTTCATGTTTAAGGATTTTTCATTTGAAGCATTTTTATCAAGAAAGAGGAGGTTGAAAATCTTTCCCAAAATGGAAAGTTTACAAGTCATGTCCAAAAATAGCAACTTTGCAAATGGCTTGAAATTCTTAAATTTTGTGAACTTATAACAACTTCTAAGATCAAATACATATCATAGAACCTCATATTGATGAAAATGATCCTTGGGTTCCATTGTTGGGGGCCTCAGATGCCCTGATTTTGACTTTTCTTGCACAACAAGTAACCAGTTGATCAGATGACTTCCACAATGAATTTCTTCATCAAATTTGGTACACATGATCCTCATAACATATAGAGACCATTAGAAACAAGAATGGCCAAAAAATTTGAGATTAAGGTCTCTGAAACCAAAACCCTAATTTTAGGTCATCTGTGCAGGAAATCTTCAGACTGCCTCTATGCCTTTGCAATGCTTTGTGATCTCTTGACTTTTATGAACTTTGGGAGGTATAATATGACCATAGAACACCCTTGGACCCTCTTGACAAGCTTTCAATGCCTTTGATATGGCTCAAATCACTTCTTGGATTCATCTGATCACAAACCAAAATTGCAGCTTATGTAGTGAAACAGATTTGCAATGTGAGATGATATGATTATGCAGTACAATATGAAAAGATCATAAGCCATGGTGTGAGGAAGAGTGAGGGAAAATTTGGGGTGTTTACATCTGCCCCTATTCAAGCATGAGTTAGCTGTGCAGGGTGTAAGCGCCTAGCTTAACAGACAAACAAGATAACTTGTGGTTGAATACCAAAGACAGTCCAAAATTTGCACTCGCTGGGGAGAAGAAGAAAAGGGATATAAATTGTAACAGGTAATATAGTATGATTATCAAATGAAAGCGACGGAGGACGACCATCGAGTAGAGGACGACTGCTGGGGGTGAAAAATGGTAAGCAAAACAATGACGGGGACTGCCATCATGCTGGGAAATAAAGAGACCATGATGGGGACGACTATCGGGTAAAATAAAAACTCTCTGGGGATTAAAGAAATAAGGAAAGCACTGACGGGGACGACCATCAGGTTTAAAGGGTAAATAATTCGTGACGGGGACGGCCATTGGGTAAAAGAATAAATGAAATAATGGTGAGGGACGATCATCATAAGGTGAAGGACGATCACCTAGCAGGGGACGACTGCTGAAAATATCACGACATAGGACGAATGCCGGATAAAAGAGATCAACGATGGGGACGACCATCAGATAAGCATGATGAAGGATAGTCATCAAGAGGTGAAGGACGATCACCTAGTAGGGTACGGCTGCTCTCAGGGATTATCTCGACATAGGACGAATGCCGGATAGAAAAGATCAACGATGGGGACGGCCATCAGATAAATGATGAGGGACAGTCATCAAAGATGTGAAGGACGATCACCTAGAAGGGGACGGATGTTGCACCCCAAAATTTTCCCTCACCTAGACCAAACATTGTGTACTAAGGTGTCCCAAGAGGTTCACAAGGTTCACAAGGTTCACAAGGTTCACAATTAGTCAGAAAGTTTGACAATCCCCTCAGACAAAGCCTCCTCCTAAGCAATGCACCCTAAACTAGGGTTTTGAATTTCATCAGGATAAATGGACTTACAAGGCCTCAAGTGAGCTTCATAACATCCTACATGTCTTCATGAATACCTATGTCGAGTTTCAAGGCTTTCCCAAAAGGTTTGCTCAGTTAGAGGATCAGATATGCAAAAATCAGTCAAAGTGGTTAAAAAGTCAAACTGAGGTCAACTATGGTCAAACCAAAGTCAAACTTCATGATTATTTACCAACATCAAGTTTATGATGTAAAATTCATCATTTGATCAAGGGTTGATCATAATTCATCAAGGAGATTTTAGATCATCAAGAATCAGGAGTTTCTAAATTAGGGTTTTCACAGGAAAAGTCAACTGAACTTTGACCAGCCATAACTTTCACATGCTTCATCAAAAAGTTTCCATCCAAAGCTCATTTTAAAGGAAATTGAATTCTCTACAACTTTGTGTCTCACAAGCCAAGCCTAAAAATGCTTCATTTGGAAAGTATGAGCTAAGACATTATAGGTCATTTTAAAAGTCAACATCTTCCAAAGGGTATAACTTGAAAATGGTAAAAAAAAAAATGGACATGAGACCAATGAGATTGGTTATAAGACTCTCTAAGCTTTCCAAAATGTCCAAGAACACCCTCATAGCCTTTAAATTGAGGGAGATATGCCTTTGCAAAGTTGGGAAATTTTTGGGAGGTTTATGAAACAAATGTGACCTTAAAACCAAATTTCTCCAAATGGGCTTGTAATGTTGTGATCCAATCCGTACAAGGACCTCAAGCACGACCCAAAGCAACCAAGCTATGATTTTTTATTATTTATTTATTATTTATTTTGATTTTATCCATTAAAAGTCAAATTAAATCTAAATAAAATATAAAGATCAATATTTGGACATGATTCTTCTTCTAGAAAATCTTAAAAATCATTTAAAGTTGATTGAAATCATGTAAAATCGTGCTATCCTAAATTAGAAAGGTTTGATGAGATATTTTTCAATATTTGAAAGTGTGAATCTTCATGATCAAGTAACTACTACAAAGCCCAAAAATCCATGATCTCTTGACCTAATTCTCTTCCATACAAATACACAAACTCAAGACAAGCACAAGGACACGAAATCATGCCTCCAAGAACACTCTTCAAACTTCAAATTTTCATCCAAAAAGTGAGATTTGGTTTTTGACCTAGAGGCCATATCAAGAGGTTTTGAAGGTTGTAATACATTCCTAGATGATCACTGAACCTATTTAAATCGTTTGCAGCATCCAAATCATGACATATTGCATAAACCGAATCGTTTTTGTTCTTCAATATATTGTTTTTAGATTTCACATAT
Source organism: Lathyrus aphaca (assembly GCA_963966055.1). Classification (NCBI taxonomy): domain Eukaryota; kingdom Viridiplantae; phylum Streptophyta; class Magnoliopsida; order Fabales; family Fabaceae; genus Lathyrus; species Lathyrus aphaca. The sequence continues at coordinate 195,312,481 of OZ014525.1, forward strand.
CTAGCCAATATAAACTGATTTTGTTGTTTGATTTGTGTTAGTCATGATCTAAAGATGCTTTCTGGACAGTTTCTTGAAGAACCATAGCCTAAAACACAAACGGCCATTGTTAGGGTTTTAAGTTTCAAATTAGGGTTTCCTGATTTAGCAAATATAAATGGATTTTAAATGCATAATTGAACTGGACTGGTTGTGGGGAGTACAACGGTACTCCCAATTTGTTAAAATTTTACAGGTTTGATGATCTTTGAACAAAGCTAGAAAATCCTACGAAACCAGGTTCGCAGGTAAATTCGCAGGAAGCATCATAGGAAATTTCGCAGGAAATTTGAATGAAGAAGATGAAGTTTTGGCGCGGAAATTCAACTCTGAGATTTGTTTTATTTTATAATGATTTATTGATGGTTCATTGTTGAACGCGCCCCATGTGGCTCAGCTGGTTAGAGTGTTTGTGTGTTATTGCAATGGTCCTGGGTTCGAATCTGCCGCAGGCCATTTTGTTTTGTATTTTATTTGTTTTTGCATGTTTAAAATAAAAGGATTGTTACCCATTACATGTTCACCACAACGCAGGTGGCCTGGTGGTAAGGTTGCTGGACCAAGGAGGCAGAGCCTAGGGTGTGGGTTCGAATCCCAGCCCCAGGTATTTTGCTTTTTCTTCAATTTTTTGTATTTTTATTTGTTTATATTATTCAATTCATTTAATTTCTTAATAAAAATAATTTCTAAATAAATATTATAACATTTTCCTATAAAAAACTTTATATTTTCAAAAATCATAATTTATTTTCTTAAATTTAAATTATTTGTATTTATCTTATAAAATATTTATATATATAATTATTATATTTTTGTAAATAGATTAATAATATATTTTAATTTTAATCAAAACCCTAATCTAATTAACCTTAATTTCCTTAACCCTAATTTAATTAACCCTAATATTTAACCTAATTTTTTATAAACCCTAATTAAATTATTAATCATTATTTTTTAATATGTAAATAATTTGTTATTTGTTTATTATTATTAACCTTATTTTCCTAATTAATTCTTAAAAACTTTTCTAATATTAATTTTTTCTTGCTAATTTCTTATTTCTTTTATTCTGTTATTCTAACCCTTATTCTTATTTAGTTATTATTAATTTTTAATTATTGCTTATTTATTATTATTATATTTATCATTATTATTATTTCTCGATTATATTGTAATTGTCCCGAAGCCTTGTAATATTTGTAGGTTTATTTATTTTTATTGTAAATATATTTATTGTATGTTAGTAATTTAGGGTGTGTATAACATGTTTGTAATTAAAATTAACTTAGAAAAATTAATTTAGAAAGATAAATACTTGAAAATAAACACGCACACACGTAATTCGATCTAAGATCGCCATCTTGCACTTCCTAGGGTTGCCTCTCAGTTGCCTAATTCAAAAGGTCAAGTAGGGTGTCTTAAGCAAGTCCCTTCATAAATATCATCTAGTCCCTCTTTAGATTCTAAAAGATCAAGTCCCTTCGAGGTTGCCTACGATAAATGATCTTGTCCCTTCGAATAAAAGATGATAAGTCCCTACGAATTGCTAAAGACACCATACAGTTGCCTATATCCAGATGACCCTACACATGTCCCTTAACACATCCAAGGTAATGACTACCTATTCCTTAATAATAGGGATAGTCTTACCATTGAAAGAACATAAGAACAGAAAAGACTTAATCTAGGGTAGGTTTCTCTTAAGTTGCTTGCTCACTCTTCAAAAATACTCTTTACACCCCACTTTTCAAACAATTTTCAAAAACAAGGCTTTGTATACATCCATACGGGGATCATTAAAAAGTACTTAGAAAATTTCTAATCACATACTACACCTTTCAAAACAATTTAAAGTGAGCTAAGTAGCTAAGAGTCCATGGATAACCATGGATATAAAGGGTGCTAACACCTTCCCTTTGTATAACCTACCCCCCGAACCCAAGTCTTTAAATAGGTATTTCCTGTTCTTTTATGTCCTTTCCACTTGGATAAAATAAAAGTCGGTGGCGACTCTTGCTATCCGCAACATGACTAAAAGTCAGTTCTCCCACCGTGTTACAGAATTGGCGACTCTGCTGGGGAATTAATAAAATAGGGGTACCCTTAGGAATTATATCACTTTAAATCGTTTGCTTTGTTTGCTTTATATTACTTGTTGGGATTTATGTGTGAAAGATCCTAATCCGGATCTAGTGTACCCTAGGTAAATGGCAATAGACCAAGGAAACTGTACGGCGTATACCGATATGGTTGATCTAGTGGCCATAGTTAGTGTGACTTCTTGGTTGGTGCTTATGTTCCTTAAGTAAGTTGAGGATAATATAAGGCTTCCATATGTTGTCAATACACTAACTGACTTTTAGAATCTTAGTCATCCCATCTTGGCCTTTAGAAAAGTAGTGAGATAACCGGCTTTGGTGAAGACTGAAGTTGGTTGATACTCGATACTACACTCATTGAGATCCTAAACTTGTAGGGTTTTGGTTGGCAAGTAAGTTGCCTACTGAACAACCTCCCTTGGGAAGGATCCATGATATTGAGATCCCTTAGAACCTGGTTACTTTTGTAGGACAGTATGAACCAACTAAACTTCAGGGGAGGGTACTTACCTTTAAGCCTCTCATGCAAGCATCTAAACCTAGGGCTATTGTGTGACTTGTTTGTGTGTGCCACATGTTTGTGATTGAGCATAACATCATGACATCATGCATCATAAGCATAGCATTTTCACTAACCATTTCAAGGACCAAATGATTTATCTTTGTTCTTTATTGCAGGTCATGGCTTCTGCTCGTAGGAATACTATCCGGATCAACTTTGTAGGAATACCTCCTAAGCTTAAGGAATTGGTCTCTCAAGTTTCTGAAAACTCCCAATTCATCAAGAAGCATGGTCACCTACTGGATCTAGTCACTTTAGGGTTCAATGAAGACATGATGAGTGTTCTGTTTCAGTTCTTTGATCCTAAACATCATTGCTTCACATTCCCCGACTACCAGCTGGTTCCTACAATGGAATAATTCTACAAACTACTGGGTATACCTATCCTTGATCAGAGACCTTTCACAAGCTTAGAAAAAGAGCCTAAACTTGAAGTCATTTCTGCAGCCCTACATTTGAAGAAATCTGACATTGTCCTAGAAATGAGAAGTGGAGTTAAGGGTATTCTTACTAAGGTATTGATGGAGAAAGCTCAAGTGTTCCTGAAGGTTATGAGTTATGATGCTTTTGAGGAGATCTTAGCCCTATTAATCTATGGCTTAGTATTGTTCCCTAATCCAGACTAGTTCATAGACATACACACCATCAACATATTTCTGACTCGCAACCCAGTGCCTACATTACTTAGAGACATCTTACATTCTCTCCATACTCGTACTACGAAGGCGAGAGGAACTCTGATGTGCTGCATACCTCTATTGTCCAGGTGGTTTATTTTTCACCTTCCTAGATCAGTGATGAAGAATGAACAAGGGTTCAGGTGGTCCAAGAGGATCATGTCACTTTCTCATTCAGATATTCATTGGTGCTCTTGATCCATGGAGAATGTTACTATCATTGACCGTTGTGGGGAGTTCCCTAATGTGCCACTCCTTGGCATAAGAGGGGGCATTACTTACAACCCTTCTTTAGCTCTATGTCAGTTTATTTATGCTCAGAGAGATGGTCCTCATGACATACTTATTCAGGGTATTGTGTTCGACTACGACAATGATCTGCAAGGTTACCGTCAAAGGTTCATACGAGCTTGGGGTAAGGTGAACAAGGTTGACAGCAAGACTCTGGAACCAAATTGCTCCATTCCTATGGAACCTTATCTCAGATGGGTACGAGCACGTGCTCAGACTCTTATGATGCCATATCCTGCTATCCTGCCAGTTACCATGGAGCCTGTTGCTGAAGGAGATACTCCTTATATCATTCTTCATCCAGACATGCCCACTGACATGGAAGAGTTGCAGAGATCCTGGATCCGGTTGAAGGAACAAAGGGATACTTTTGAGACTCATTTCAAAGCTAGTCAAGAAAGAATCCTGGAGCTGACAAGACAACTTCATGAGGAGCGGAATCTCAACTCATACCTCAACACAAAGAGGAAACATCCATGGGAGACTTAAAACCCCATCTTTGTATTCATTTCATTTTTGTTGTAAGCCCAAGAGGAAAACAAGTTTATTGATTACTAATAAAAGTTTACTTTCTGGTTGTTTAAACAAATTTAAATCCTGCGGTTCTTGAAAACATTGCATATGCATTTACATACCATATCATTGCATCACAGGTTTCTTATGAACATGTATCTTATCTTCTCGCTGTTTATTTAAGCAGAAATGGCTCTTGAACAGAATGTCAAGGATCTCCAGGCTCAGAATGCACAATTTTAAGAACTGATCCTGAACTTGTCCAAGGGACAAGATGAGCTGAAGGCACTGATGGCTAAGAAGAAGAAGAAGACTAGAAAATTAGGGAGCCTTATCAACCTGGGAAGAAGATTCAGAGGTCCTATCAAAACAAAGGAAGAGGTTGAGGATTCTGAGTTTGAGAATTATGAGAAAGAGGGAGGTAGTCTCCATGGTACTGTGGAAGATTCTGATTCTGAAGCAAACTATTATCATGATCCTGCTAGTGAGGAGAAGTACAAGATGTTGGTAGATAGAATGAATGCTATGGAACTACAAAAATCTTATGGGCTTGATTTTGAAGATCTGAGTTTAGTTTCTGGAGTGGTTATACCTATTGGCTTCAAGGTTCCTGGTTTTGTGGTGTATGATGGTGTTTCATGTCAAAAACTACATTTGAGGTCCTATGTCTGGAGGATTCAACCACATACTACTGACAAGAAGCTGTGGATTCATTTCTTCCAAGAGAGTTTATCTGGAGCTCAACTGGAATGGTATTATCAACTTGAATGTGTTAATATTCGTGATTGGAATGATCTTGATGAGGCCTTCTATAGGCAATACCAATATAATGCTGATTTAGCACCAACTCACATGCAGCTCCAAAGCATGTCTATGGGTGCTAAGGAGAGTTTCAAAGAGTATGCCCAGAAATGGAGAGACCTGGCTGGTAGAGTTCAACCTCCTCTGACTGACAGGGAGCTGGTGGATATGTTTATGAGTACGCTGAATGGTCCTTTCTATAGTCACCTCATTGGAAGCTCATCATCTGGTTTCACTGAGCTGATAATGACTGGAGAACGTGTGGAAAGTGGAATAAGAAGTGGTAAGATACAGGTGGGTGCCTCTTCATCAAGCACTGCTAAGAAGCCCCCTAGTGGAAAGAAGGAGTCTAATGCAGTGTATGGTCAACATAGCCGTAACAAGAGTCACCAATCTGTGGGAGCAGTTCACATCTCCAACCCTGCCCCTGCAGCACCAGAGCAACAACAAAACAATCAACAGAAGCCTAGGAGACAGTTTACCAAGATCAGCATGTCACTGGCCCAAGCCTTGCAACACATGTTGAAAGGGGAACTAATTACTTTAAGGGATCCTCCTCAGAATCTTAATACATCCTCTCCTCGGTACAATCTTAATGCAAGATGTGCATATCATTCTAATAGTCTGGGACATGACACCAACAACTGTTGGGTGTTGAAAAACAAGATTCAAGACATGATTGAAGCTGGGGAAATTGAATTTGACCCTCATGGGACCCCAAATGTGATCACTGCTCCTATGCCCAATCATGAGAAGACTGTTAATGTTGTTGATGAATTTTCCTATGTTTCCTCAGTAGCAGATGTGACTACTCCATTATCCATTATCAAGAAGAAGCTGGTGCAGGCTGGATTCTTTCCATGTTGCAATAAAGACTGTTTTTACTGTGCCTATAAACCTGATAGTTGCTGGAAGTTGAAGGATGGCATTCAACGCCTCATGAACAATTACACTATATTGTTTGAGAAGACTCCTTCTATTGAAAGTATGTGTGAGCATCTAAGCATGAAGCTTGAAGATGTAGCTATGATTGATAAAGTACCAGTGAAGATTACCTCCAAAGGTCCTGTCAGGATCACCTCTAAAGGTCCTATCAGGATTACTGTTGAAGGCCCTGTGAAGACTGTTGCTGAAGTTAGAATGGCTCCCATGATCATTACCACTCTTGGCCCTGTTTCTTATACTTCTGATAAAGCTATACCCTGGAATTATGGTTCTGATGTTTATATCTATGGTGTCAAACAGGAACCTTTGACTGATGCACCTGTTTCTGATGCTAGTCTTGATGTTGACAATATTGCTGGATCTAGTAAGATCACTAGAAGTGGAAGAGTCTTCTCCCCTCAGAATACCTCTAAAAGTGAAGTTGCTCCAACTCATACCTCCACTGCTGGGCCAAGTATTGATGCCCGGGGCAAGGGTCCTGTGATTGAACCCGTGCAAGCTGAGGCACCAAATGCTGAAAATCTTTCTAAATAGATGGAAGAAGTATTGAAGATCATTCGCAAGAGTGATTATGACATTGTTGACCAGTTGGGGAATACTCCCTCCAAAATTTCCATGTTATCTTTGTTACTATGTTCAGAGGCTCATGCTAAAGCCTTAATCAAGTTCTTGAAGACTGCTCATGTGCCAAATGAGATTTCTGTGGATCAGTTTGAGAACTGTGTTGCACATCTGACTAGCGATAATGGTTTGGGCTTTTCTGATGTTGATTTGACTCCTGCCAAGAGAAACCATAACAGAGCTCTGCATATCTCCATTGAATGTAGGGGCACTACTTTGTCTCATGTACTGGTGGACAATGGTTCTTCATTAAATGTGCTCCCTAAAGAGGTTCTGGACAAGCTCAGTCCTGAAGATGTTGTGTTAAGACCAAGTGATGTGGTGGTAAGGGCCTTTGATGGTTCAAGAAGAGTGGTACATGAAGAAGTAGACCTTCCAATCAAAGTAGGCTCTCAAGTCTTCAATTCTACTTTCTATGTGATGGATATTCGTCATGTGTATTCTTGTTTGCTTGGGCGCCCCTGGATCCATGGGGCAGGTGCTGTGACTTCCACCTTGCATCAGAAGTTGAAATATCCGGTGAAGAATAAAATTGTCACTATCTATGGTGAAGAAGAGTACATGGTTAGCCATGTGAATACTTTCAAATATGTAGAAATGGAGGGTGAAATGGTTGAAACTCCATGTCAAACATTTGAAGTTATTCCTTGCTCTGCTCCTGTTCCTCAGTCTATCCCTGCTTCTGAAAGAGTTCCTATGGTTACTAGAATACCTCCTGCAATGGCCTCCCTCAAAGATGCTAAAGCTGTGGTTGCATAAGGTGGTTCTGCTATTTGGGGTCAGCTTCCCAACATCCCTTACAAGTCTGACAAGTTTGGTTTGGGTTTCACTGCAGAATCTCAAAGGACTGTTCGTCGTGCTCGTGTTGTTCGTATCACTAATCAAGGGGTCATAAGAGATCAAATCAATGTTGTGGGTGACTTTAATTAAGATTACAACCTGGATGATTGGATCTTTCCTACCATGGGTGATGGGATCAACAATTGGAAGACTGAAGACGTTATTCCTATCTCCTTTAGTCAGGAGTAAATAATATTACTGTGTTTTTATTTTAAGTTTGTAATTTCGAACAATTAAACTTTTAAGCCTTGTGTCTTACCCGAGGAACAATTGTATGCTTGTTTCGGGATGTCATTTCATTTGCATACTTCATTCAATAAAAATCAATGGACATTTCGTTTTCGTAAATATTGTGCTCCTTGTCTTTCTTTTCTTTTTATTTTTATCAGCTATGTGTTCTTACACACACCCACATCACTAAATGCAGATCCTCATCCACTCTGGATCCTGTTGATAACAGTTCTACAATTGCCAATTATGACTTTGAGAATCCGATCTATCAAGCTGAAGATGGAAAGGAGGAAGATTGTGAAGTACCTGTAGAGCTTGCTAGGTTATTACAACAAGAAGAGAAAGCTATACAGCCACATGAAGAGCCAATCGAAGTTGTGAATCTGGGAACAGAGGAAAGCAGGAAAGAGGTCAAGATAGGGGCTGAATTAGAGGATGGTGTTAAGAACAGATTGATCCAGATGTTACGTGATTATGTGGAAATCTTTGCTTGGTCTTATGAAGATATGCCAGGATTGGATACAGACATTGTGGTTCACCGTCTATCGGTAAAAGAAGATTGTCGTCCAAAGAAGCAAAAGGTTCGTCGCATGCGTCCTGAAATGTCAGAAAAGATTAAAGCAGAGGTGATGAAACAGTTTGATGCAGGGTTCTTAGCTGTGACTTCTTATCCTCAGTGGGTTGCAAATGTGGTACCAGTACCTAAGAAGGATGGTAAGGTGTGCATGTGTGTGGATTACAGGGATTTGAACAAGGCCAGTCCTAAAGATGACTTTCCACTTCCACATATTGATGTTTTGGTAGACAACACTGCTCAGCATAAGGTATTCTCTTTCATGGATGGTTTCTCTGGTTACAATCAGATCAAGATGGCACCTGAAGATATGGAGAAGACTACATTTGTTACACAATGGGGCACTTTCTGTTATAAGGTGATGCCATTTGGTTTGAAGAACGTCGGGGCAACATATCAGCGTGCTATGGTGGCTTTGTTTCACGATATGATTCATCATGAGATAGAGGTATACGTGGATGATATGATAGCCAGGTCCCAGAATGAGGAACAACACCTTGATCACCTTCACAAGTTGTTTGAGAGGTTGAAGAAGTATAAATTGAGATTGAATCCAAACAAGTGTACTTTTAGAGTTAGGTCTGGTAAACTCCTGGGTTTCATTGTCAGTGGAAAAGGTATTGAAGTGGATCCTGAAAAAGTAAAAGCTATACAAGAGATGCCTGCTCCCCGTACTGAAAAGGAAGTTAGAGATTTCTTGGGACGACTGAATTACATTGCTAGATTTATTTCCCAGCTAACTACTACCTGTGAGCCAATCTTCAAGTTGTTGAAGAAAGATCAGGTAATGGAATGGAATGACGAGTGCCAGGTAGCTTTTGATGAAATCAAGAGATACCTCCAAGAACCTCCAATTTTGATGCCACCAGTTGATGGAAGACCCTTTATTATGTACTTAACAGTATTAGACAACTCAATGGGGTGTGTGTTGGGGCAACATGACGAGTCTGGTCGAAAAGAGCAGGCAATATACTACCTTAGCAAAAAGTTTACCGACTGTGAAACAAGATACTCACTGCTCGAGAAAACTTGTTGCGCTTTGGCATGGGCTGCTCGCCGACTAAGACAGTATATGTTGACTCATACTACCTTTTTGATTTCAAAGATGGATCCAATCAAGTACATATTCAAGAAACCTTATCTCTCTGGACGCATAGCGAGATGGCAAAACAGAATATTGTAACACGGTGGGAGAACTGACTTTAGTTAAATGTTGCGGATAGCAAGAGTCGCCACCGACTTTTATTTTATCTAAAGGAAAGGCATAAAAGAACAGGAAAGACCTTTAAAAGATTTTTGGGTTCGGGGGGTAGGTTATGTAAAGGGAAGGTGTTAGCACCCTTTACATCCATGGTTATCCATGGGCTCTTAGCTACTTAGCTCACTTTAAAATGTTTTTGAAGTGTGAAATGTGTGAATAGAAATTTTCTTAAGTGTTTTATAATGATCCATGTACGGATATATATAAAGACTTTGTTTTGAAAATTTGTTTGAAAATGTGAAGTGTTTGAAATGTTTTGAAGAGTGAGCAAGTACATAAGAGGAACCTACCCTAAGTTAAGTCTTTTCTGTTCTTAAATATCCTTTGAGTGGTAAGACTATCCCTACTATTAAGGAGTAGGTAGTCATTACCTTGGATGTGTGAGGGACAAATGAAGGGACATCTGTTATTTAGGCAAATGTAAGGTGTATAAGCAATTCGAAGGGACTTATCATCTTTATTCGAAAGGGACAAGATCATTACGAAGGCAACCACGAAGGGACTTGATCTTTTTATATTTTTAAGGGACTAGATGATATAAACATTGAAGGGACTTTGCTTTACACCTTACTTGACCTTTTGTTTAGGCAACATGAGAGGTAACCCTTAAGAAGTGAGATGGCGATCCAGGATCGACTTACGTGTGTGAGTGTACCAATTCAAATATTTATCTTTAAGATTAGTGATTTATATTCAATTTTGCATACAAACATGTTTTGCACTCCCTATTTTACTAACCATAACATTTAAAAATAAATAATAAAAATTACTACAACTATTACATATTGGATACAATTACATTATAATTAAAAATAATTAAAATAAGCAAATAAATAATTAAATGGATTAGTAATAATAAATAAATATAAGAGGGTTAGTAATAATAAGCAAAAATAAATAAGCATAATAAAAGAAAAATTAGCATCATAATGAATAAATAAATTAAAAGTTCAAAATTAGATAGATAATATTTTTTAAGAGAATTTAATAAAAGAAATAAATAATAAGTAATATATACTCAATGACTTAAATTTATATGCATATTATAAAAATCCTTGCTAATTATAATTAAATAAACATGTGCAAATAATAAATTATATTCATAAAAATAAAATTAAGTTTTTTTTAAATTATTTAGAAAAAATAAGTTAGGATTAATTACTTAATTAAACTATTTACATTATTTATATAAAACTATGTATAATGATAATATAAACAAATAATAAAAAATAAATAAACATAATTAACATTTATATACAAATATTAATATTTATAAAATAATTAGGGTTTTTCAAAATAAATCAGGGTTCATGAGTTTAGAAAATAGAATTAGGGTTTTATATGAAATATTAGGGTTTAATATAATTAATTTATTTATACAAAACAATAATATATATATAATAAGATAAATATTAAGTAATTTTAATAAAGTTTAAATTTAAGAAACAAAATATGAATTTGAAATCATATAAAATAATATAAACATTTTATTTTAATTATTTTTCATTTAATTAAATCAATTATAATATATATTAAACAAAAAATAAAATGGAAAAAATATGAACAAAACATACCTGGGGCTGGGATTCGAACCCAGGCCCTAGGCTTTATTCCTAGCAGACCAAGAAGCCAGCCACTGGGCCATGCGCGCGCATGTGATATGGAGTGAATACCATCAGGTTTTGTTTCTTCACCTGTAAAATCCTAAAAAAACAAAACAATGCAAAATGGCCTGGGGGATTCGAACCCAGGACCTTGAACATCACACATACGCGCATCAACCAAATAATATCAATTGAAATAATATCAACACTAAATCATAAAATATTAAAACAAATTTTTGAATACAAATTTTGGCGCGCTGACTTCATCTTCAACCTTGGAATTTCGCAGGTTTTCCTGCGAAATTTACTGGGAAATTTCCTGCGAATCTTCTTGCGTTCTTGAACCTGCGAATTCCATACACGGCCAAATACACACGATTTCATCAAATTGTTAGCACAAACATGATCCATACACTTCACTGAATTGATCTATGGTTTCAAAATGAATTAATATCCATTAAATTAGAAAACCCTAAATCATAAGGTATGAACCCTAAGATGGCATCTAACGATTTTTCCACTGTTTCTCCAAGATTTTTGCCCAGAATCCATCACAAGCTTCAACTAATCATGAATCAATAAATAAAATTAGTTTGTAATGCATAAATAATGAGAATCGAAAATTTCAAAACCAAGAACAAAATCGATTCGGTTTAAGCAATATGCAATGATTTGGATCCTGCAAATGGTTCAAATAGGTTCAATGATCATCTAGGAAGTTATTGCAACCTTCAAAATTTCTTGATATGGCCTCTATGCAAGAATCCGAATTGATTTTTTTGGTGAATTTTTTGAAGATTGAAACTTACTCTTGAGGCAGCAAAATCGTGTCCAATGCATTGTGATGTGTTTGTATACTTATAGAAGAATGGAATTAGGTCAGAAAAGTGGTGGATTTGTGGGCTTAATGGATACCTTGAGTGTGAAGAAATCTCCTTGCCAAATTAGTAAAAAAATCAAATATTTTCAGGCTATAATGCCTTAGCACGAATTTGTAAAGCATCAAATCAACTTAAATGGTCATTAAGAGTTTCTAGAAGAAGAATCACTTTTAAATATTCAATTTTCATATTTTATTTTGATTTAAAATGGTTTTAAATGAATAAAATCAAAATAAATAAAATAATAAATAATAAAAATCTGAATAAATGAGGATTGGGTCGTGCATGATGTCATGTTGAAGTTTGGATCACAAAAAGTTCAGCCCATTTGAAGAATTATGGTTTTAAGACCCCATTTACTTCATAAACCACCCAAAAATTTCCCAACTTTGCAAGGGAACAAATCCTTCAATTTTAATGCTATGAGGGTGTTCTTGGACATTTTGGAAAGCTTAAAGAGTCCTCTAACCAACCCCATTGGTTTCATGTCCATATCATTTACCATTCTCAAGTTATTCCCTTTTGAAGTTGTTGACTTTTTGTTGACTTTCAAAAGGACCTATAATGTCTTAGCTCATACCTTCCAAATGAAGCATTTTTGGGCTTGGCTTGTGAGACACAAAGTTGTAGAGAATTTAATTTCCTTCAAAATGAGATTTGGATGGGAAATATTTGATGAAGAATTTGAAAGTTATGGCTGGTCAAAGTTCAGTTGACTTTTCCTAAGGAAACCCTAATTTAGAAAGTCCTGATTCTTGATGATCTGAAATCTCCTTGATGAATCATGATCAAACCTTGATCAAATGATGAATTTTACTTCATATACTTGATGTTGGTAAAAAATCATGAAGTTTGACTTTGGTTTGACCACAGTTGACCCCAGTTTGACTTTTTAACTACTTTGACTGATTTTGACCTATCTGATCATCTGACTGAGCAAACCTTTGAGAAAAGTCTTGAAACTTGTCATGGGGGTTCTTAAACACATATAAGATGTTATGAATCTCACTTGAAGTCTTGGAATTCCATTTAGCCTGATTAAAGTCAAAACCCTAGTTTAGGATGCATTGCTTAGGAGGATGCATTGTCTGAGGAAATTGTCAAATCTTCTGACTAATTGTGAACCTTGTGAACCTCATGAACCTCATGAGAGGTCTTGTGAACCTTGTGAGCCTCAGAAGATGTCTTGTGAACCTCATAAGATGTCTTGTGAACCTCATAAGATGTCTTGTGAACCTTGTGAACCTCTTAGTACACAAAGTTTTGTCTTGTGAGGGCAAATTTTGGGGTGCAACAGCTGCCCCTGTTCAATTTTCTGAAACCTGAGGGGTTAGATTGGTATATGTGCCATTCGTGACCTGGAAGGTTGAAGGGGATTGAACATAAAAGCCCAAAAATTTGCACTCACCAGTGCATAGAGTAATAATGATGATATGTTGTATATGCTTGAGTGGGCTTAAAGATGCCACTTGGAGGAACTGGAGATGGGCTTAGAGATGCCATCAGAATGAACTGGAGATGGGCTTATAGATGCCATCTGGAGAAAGGTTCTTCAAATATACTTCTTGGAGAATAAGGTAGTCCAAAGTATGAAGATATAGCTTTTGGGAAGATAAACAACGTCCCGACATTACCTTTGGGAAGATAAACAACGGCCCAAGGTAAGGGTATGACTTTTGGGAAGATAAACAACGGCCCAAAGTCATGATATGGTACTTGGGAAGATAAACAACGTCCCAACATTACCTTTGGGAAGATAAACAACGGCCCAAGATAATGATATGACTTTTGGGAATATAAACAACGACCCAAAGTCATGATAGCTTTCAGGAGGATAAACAACGTCCTGAGGTATAATAGGGTACTTGGGAAGATAAACAACGGCCCAAGATAATGATATGACTTTTGGGAAGATAAACAACGGCCCAAAGTCATGATAGCTTTCAGGAGGATAAACAACGTCCCGAGGTTATGATAGCTTTCAGGAGGATAAACAACGTCCCGAGGTAATGGAATAGCTTTTGGGAAGATAAACAACGGCCCAAAGTCATGATAGCTTTCAGGAGGATAAACAACGTCCCGAGGTATTTATTGATATTGTTTTACCTGCATATAACTATCCTGCAAGGAAAATATTAGTTTATGCATTATGTATGCATGCATAGTATGATGTACTTAAGTAATGTATTATGTACTTATGGATATGTATATTATGGTATGATGTAGATGGTGTATGTATGAATCATGCAGCCTGAAGCGTCTGGATATCTTCGTATAACAACTGCTGGCCAAGGAAAATAAATCCCGATTTGTCGCTGAAGAATATGAGGAACTCGTTCCCGTCTTGTTTGATAATATAGTGAAGAATATGAGGAACTCGTTCCCGTCTCTTTTGATGATATAGTATTCATAAACCTCCCGTCTTCATTTGATAGTAAGGTATACATAACCTCCCGTCTTCGTTCGTCGTACTCCTATTGGAAGAATAAATTCCCGACTATCCGTATGAGGATAAAAGAGATGGATATAAATTCCAGGGGAGTTGTGACTTGAAGTATTTATGAAGATGGATTTGCCCTACTGGGGGATTTGTAACTGTCTAGTGGGGATGAACCGGCGAAGCTTCGTTGAATTCCTTCCCTCGTTCGTCTTTAGTAAATACTATTACTGCATTTTCATGCATTTCTGGTAAACATCAATCATATTAAGCATTTTATGCATTTCTGGTAAACATCAATCATATTCAAAAACATACATACATTCAAACACAACCAATGGACGTTTCGCTTTATGTAAATAGGGTAAAAGTGAATCTGGATTCAAAAATGGAATTTTATTTATATCACAAAGTGACCCGTACATGGGTAAGTTTATACAAGGAGACAGAAATCCTAGTAAGAGGAATTTGTCATAAAGTTTTTATAAAACAAAGAAAATCAGCTATGTGGGAAATAATCCTATTGAGTTTCACTTCTACTATTGCCATTATCTTCAAGTATCTCATCTTCTGCTGTTGAGACGGAATGATTGGATTGAGCTTTATTTGTTCGAGCTTGAGTAAGTAACACAACTGGTTGTAATTACATGGGTGATCCAAACGAGACATAGTCATACGCTTTAATCCCTAACTTTTTCCTGGATTGCCCTTTCAGGTTTTCAATCCACCGGGATACCCGCCCAAGCCGCCTTTTCAGGTTTTCGACTTGCCGGGTGTACATTTTTTATATATATATATCCCTAATTTTTGCCCGAACCCTTTTGGTTCGCCGGGATGCCCTTATTTTTGACTAGGCCAGTCAACCTAGCGGGTCTCTTTTTATGCGTAGTATTTTTTAACTATGTCTGCGTTTACAGGCTGCGGGAAATCTTCACCATCCATAGTAGTAAGTATCATAGCACCTCCTGAGAATACTGTTTTGACTACAAATGGTCCTTCATATGTAGGAGTCCACTTTCCCCTAGGATCACCCTGTGGTAATATGATACGCTTGATTACCAAGTCACCTGCCTGATATACCTTAGGCTTAACTTTCTTGTTGAAAGCCTTGATCATCCATTTCTGGTACATCTGACCATGACAAACAGCTGCTAATCTTTTCTCATCAATCAAATTTATCTGGTCAAGTCAAGTCTGAATTCACTCATCTTCATCCAAGCCTGCATCTTTCATAATTCTTAAAGAAGGGATCTGAACTTCAATGGGAAGAACTGCTTCCATACCATAGACTAAGGAGAATGGGGTTTCCCCTGTTGAAGTGCGTATTGTGGTACGATAACCATGAAGAGCAAATGGTAACATCTCATGCCAATCCTTGTAAGTAACAGTCATCTTCTGTATAATCTTCTTGATATTCTTGTTAGCAACTTCAACTGCCCCATTCATCTTTGGACGATACGGAGAAGAGTTGTGATGCTTAATCTTGAACTGCGTGCAGAGATTAGTAATCATAGTGTTGTTCAGATTAGAGCCATTGTCAGTAATAATCCTTTCAGGGATGCCATACCTACATATAAGATTATTCTTAATGAATCGAGCCACAACATTCTTGGTAACAGATGCAAATGAAGCTGCCTCCACCCATTTCGTGAAGTAATCAATAGCAACCAGGATGAAACGATGCCCATTAGAAGCAGTAGGCTTGATCTCACCAATCATATCAATGCCCCACATGGCAAAAGGCCAAGGAGCAGTCAACACATTCAATGGTGATGGAGGTATATGTACTTTATCAGCATAAATTTGACACTTGTGACACGTTCTGGAATGTTGATAGCAGTCAGCTTCCATGGTAGACCAATAGTAACCTGCTCTCAATATCTTCTTTGCCATAGTATGACCACTAGAATGAGTGCCAAAGATCCCATCATGCATATCTTCCATAATTTCAGTTGCTTCCTTCTTATCCACACAACGAAGCATAGTTGAATCATGATTGCGCTTGTACAAAATCCCATTACTCAAAAAGAACTTAGCAGAAAACCTCCTCAGAAACTTCCTATCTTTGACAGATTCCCCTTCAGGAAACTCCTGAACTTCAAGATATCTTTTCACTTCATAGAACCAAGGCTTCTCCTCTGCTTCTTCAGTGTTAATCTCATTGCAGTATGCAGGCTTTTCAAATCTATCAATAGTAATCTTGGGAGCTTCATCATCCCAGCTGATCTCAAACATGGATGCCATGGTGGCTAAAGCATCTGCCAACTGATTCTCTCTTCGTGGAATATGTCCAAAGGTAATCTCTTTAAAATGTGGGATCAAAGACAACACATGCTCTCTGTAAGGAATGAGGTTATCATGCTTGGTATCCCAATCTCCTTTAATCTGACTTACTACCAGGGCTGAATCTCCATACACGTCTAGGAACTGAATCTTCATATCAATGGCAGCTTTGATACCCAGGATACATGCCTCATACTCAGCCATATTATTAGTACAGTAGAAACAAAGTCTGGCAGTAATCGGGGTATGACAACCTTTAGGGGAACTGATCACAACACCAACACCATTACCAAGTGCATTAGAAGCCCCATCAAAAACCATAGTCCATCGGGATCCTTGTTCAGGTCCGTCATATTGTCCAGGTTCTTTGGTAATAATCATAATGTCTTCATCGGGGAACTCAAAACTCATTGACTGATAATCATCCACTGCTTGATGAGCCAAATGATCAGCTACAACACTTCCTTTAATGGCCTTCTGAGTAGTATACTGTATATCATATTCTGTCAAGATCATTTGCCATCTTGCAATTCTTCCGGAGAGAGAAGGTTTCTCGAATATATACTTGATTGGATCCATCTTCGAAATCAATAAGGTAGTATGAGTCAACATATACTGTCTTAGTCGGCGAGCAGCCCATGCCAAAGCGCAACAAGTTTTCTCGAGCAGTGAGTATCTTGTTTCACAGTCGGTAAACTTTTTGCTAAGGTAGTATATTGCCTGCTCTTTTCGACCAGACTCGTCATGTTGCCCCAACACACACCCCATTGAGTTGTCTAATACTGTTAAGTACATAATCAAGGGTCTTCCATCAAATGGTGGCATCAAAATTGGAGGTTCTAGCAGATATTTCTTGATTTCATCAAAGGCAGTCTGGCACTCATCATTCCATTCCATCACCTGATCTTTCTTCAACAATTTGAAGATTGGCTCACAGATGGCAGTTAATTGGGAAATAAATCTTGCAATGTAATTCAATCGTCCCAAGAAACCTCTAACTTCCTTCTCAGTACGGGGAGCTAGCATCTCTCGTATAGCTTTCATCTTTGCAGGATCTACTTCAATACCTTTCCACTGATAATGAAACCCAGGAGCTTACCAGACCTAACTCCAAAAGTACACTTGTTTGGGTTCAATCTCAACTTGTATTTCTTCAACCTCTCAAACAACTTATGCAGATGATCAAGATGTTGTTCTTCATTCTGGGACCTGGCTATCATATCATCCACATACACCTCTATCTCATGATGAATCATATCATGAAACAAAGCCACCATAGCACGCTGATATGTTGCCCCTACATTCTTCAAACCAAATGGCATCACTTTATAGCAAAAGGTGCCCCACTGTGTAACAAAGGTTTTCTTCTCCATATCTTCAGGTGCCATCTTGATTTGATTGTAACCAGAGAAACCATCCATGAAAGAGAATACTTTATGCTGAGCGGTGTTGTCTACCAGAACATCAATATGAGGAAGTGGAAAGTCATCTTTGGGGCTGGCCTTGTTCAAATCCCTGTAGTCTACACACATACGTACCTTACCATCTTTCTTAGGTACCGACACCACATTTGTAACCCATTGAGGATAAGAAGTTACAGCTAAGAACCATGCATCAAACTGTTTCATTACCTCTGATTTAATCTTCTCTGACATTTCAGGACGCATGCGACGAACCTTCTGCTTCTTTGGACGACAATCTTCTTTTACTGGTAAACGATGAACCACAATGTCTGTATCCAACCCTGGCATAGGACCAAGCAAAGATCTCCACATAATCATGTAACATCTGAATCAATCTGCTCTTGACACTATCCTCTAAATCAGCCCCTATCTTGACTTCTTTCCTGTTTTCTTCAGTTCCCAAATTCACAACTTCGACTGGCTCTTCATGTGGCTGTATAGCTTTCTCTTCTTATTGTAACAACCTAGCAAGGTCTACAGGTACTTCACAATCGTCCTCATTTCCGTCTTCAGCTTGATAGATCGGATTCTCGAAATTATAATTGGCAATAGTAGAACTGTTATCAACAGGATCCAGAGTGGATGAGGATCTGCATTTTAGTGATGTGGGTGTGTGTAAGAACACATAGCTGATAAAACCAAAATAAAAGAAAAGAAAGACAAGGAACACAATATTTACGAAAACGAAACGTCCACTGATTTTTATTGAATGAAGTATGCAAATGAAATGACATCCCGTAACAAGCACACCATTGTGCCCCGGGTAAGGCACAAGGCTTAAGAGTTTAATTGTTCAAAAATTACAAACTTTAAAAGTAACAACACAGTAATAGTATTTACTCCGGACTAAAGGAGATAGGAATAACATCTTCAGCCTTCCAGTTATTGAGCCCAGCGCCCACAGTAGGAAAAATCCAAGCATCCAAGTTGTAGTCTTCATCATAGTCACCCACAGCATTGATCTGATCTTTCATAATCCCCTGATTGGTGATACGAACAACACGAGCATGACGAACAGCCTTCTGGGACTCTGCAGTGAAACCCAAACCAAATTTGTCAGACTTGTATGGAATGTCAGGAAGCTGACCCCAAATAGTACAACCACCTTCATCCACTACAGCTCTAGCATCTTTGAGGGAGGCCATTGTAGGAGGTACTCTGGTGACTACAGGAACTTTCTTGACAACAAGAGGAGCTTCATAATTATTAACAACCCAAGGAACCACTTCGAACGTCTGGCATGGAGTTTCAACATATTCACCTTCCACTTCAAGATATTTAAAGGTGTTCACATGGCTAACTATATATCCTTCCTCTCCGTAAACAGTGACAACTTTTCCTTCTACTGGATATCTCAGCTTCTGATGCAAAGTGGAGGTTACAACACCTGCCCCATGGATCCAGGGACGCCCAAGCAAACAAGAATACGACGGACGAATATCCATTACATAAAAAGTAGCATTGAAGACCTGAGAACCTACTTTGATTGGGAGATCAATTTCTCCATGCACCACTCTTCTCAAGCCATCAAAAGCCTTCACCACTATATTACTGGGCTTCAACACAGCATCTTCAGGACTAAGCTTATTCAAGACTTCTTTGGGCAATACATTTAGCGAGGAACCATTGTCTATTAATACATGTGACAGGGTAGTGCCCCTGCATTCAATAGAGATATGTAGAGCCCTGTTATGATCCCTATTAGCAGGAGTCAAATCAGCATCGGAGAAACCTAACCCATTATCATAGGTTAAGTGTGCAACACAATTTTCAAACTGGTCTACAGAGATCTTATTTGGTACGTGAGCAGTCTTCAAAAACTTGATCAAGGCTTTGGCATGAGCCTCAGAACACAACAATAAAGACAACATAGAAATCTTGGAGGGAGTATGCCCCAATTGATCCACAATGTCATAATCACTCTTGCGAATGATTTTCAATACTTCTTCCATCTGCTTAGCAAGATCATCAGCAGCTGGCACATCAGTTTGTATAGGTTCAATAACAGGACCTTTGCCCCGAGCATCAGTAGTAGAGGTAGTAACTGGAGTAACTGTATTCTTGGAAGTAACTGGAGGAGAGAAAACTCTTCCACTTCGTGTGATCTTACTAGATCCAACAATATTATCAATATCAAGATTTTCATCAACAACAGGTGTATCAGCTAAGGGTTCCTGCTTAACACCATGGATATAAACATCGGACCCATAATGCCAAGGCACAGCTTTATCAGAAGTATATGGAATAGGACCCGGAGTGGTAATGATCATAGGAGCCACTCTAGCTTCAGCAACAATCTTCACAGGGCCTTCAGCAGTAATCTTAATTGGACCCTTATGAGTAATTTTGACAGGACCCTTAGAAGTAATCCTCACCGGCACTTTATCAACCATATCTACCTCTTCAACCTTCGCACTTTTAGTTATATGATCAACCATACTTTCCACAGAAGGTGGTGTCCTCTCAAACACTATGGTGTAATTATTCATGAGGCGTTGAATTCCGTCCTTCAACCTCCAGCAGCTATCCGGCTTATAGGTACAATATAAACAATCTTCACGACAACCTGGAAAGAACCCAACTTGTACTAACTTCTTCTTAATAACAGACAATGGTGTAGTCAACTCTGCAACTGAGGAAATATGTGAATCTTCATCAATGGCATTGACAGTCTTCTCATGATTTGGCATGGGAGCAGTAATCACATTTGGAGTACCCGGAGGGTCAAACTCAATTTCTCCAGCATCAATCATATCCTGAATTTTATTCTTCAATACCCAGCAACTATTGGTATCATGTCCCTGACAATTTGAATGATATGCACATCGTGCATTAGGATTGTACCTGGGAGAGGTAACATTGGGATTCTGAGGAGGATCTCTCAAAGTGATGAGTTCACCCTTCAACAAGTGTTGCAAGGCTTGGGCCAGTGACATGTTGAGCTTAGTGAACTGTCTTCTAGCCCTCTGTTGATTTCCCTGTGGTTGTTCTTGTGTTGCAGGAATTGGATTGGAGATATGAACTGCACTCACAGATTGATGCCTCCTACTACGATCAGGTTGACCATAAACAGCATTTGACTCTTTCTTCCCACTAGGGGGCTTCTTTGTAGTACTGGATGAAGAAGCACCTACTTGGATCTTGCCACTCCTTATACCACTTTCTACGCGCTCTCCTGTTATTATCAACTCAGTGAAGCCAGATGATGAGCTTCCAATGAGATGACTGTAAAAAGGACCATTTAACGTACACATGAACATATCAACTAACTCTCTGTCAGTTAGAGGGGGTTGTACTCTTCCAGCCAAGTCTCTCCACTTCTGGGCATATTCCTTGAAATTTTCTTTAGCACCCATAGACATGCTCTGTAGTTGCATGCGGGTAGGGGCTAGATCAGCATTGTATTGATACTGCTTATAAAAGGCTTCAGCAAGATCATTCCAATCACGGATGTTAACACTCTCCAACTGATAGTACCATTCCAATTGAGCTCCAGATAAGCTCTCTTGGAAGAAATGGATCCACAACTTCTTATCAGTAGTATGAGGTTGGATTCTCCGGACATAAGACCTCAGATGCAGCTTGGGACAAGAGACACAATCATAAACTACGAAAGTAGGAACCTTGAAACCAATGGGTATGACCACCCCAGATATCAAACTCAGGTCTTCAAAATCCAGCCCAGAAGACTTTTGCAATTCCATAGCATCCATTCTATCCACCAGCATTTTGAACTTATCTTCACTAGGCTCATGATAGTAGTTAGCTTCAGAATCAGAATCCCCCATTGTATTTTGGAGACTGCCTCCCTCTTTATCAGACTCTTCAGACTCATAATCTTCAACCTGTTCTTTGGTCTTGACAGGACCTCTGAACCTTCTTCCCATGTTGATCAGGCCTCCTGACCTTTTAGTCTTCTTAGTCTTCTTGGCCGGCAGTGTCTTCAATTCATCCTGCCCCTTAGACAAGTTCAGGATCAGCTCTTGGAACTGTGCATTTTGTGCCTGAAGATCTTTGACTGTTTGTTCAAGAGCCATTGCTGAAATAAACAGTGAGAAGATGAGAAACCTGTGCACAATAAACCTGTGATGCAATGATATGGTGTATAAATGCGTATGAAATGTTTTCAAGGACCGCAGGATTTAAATTTGCTTAAACAACCAAGAAAGTAAATTTTTATTAGTAATAAATTTGTTTTGCCCCTTGGGCTTACAATAAAATGAAATGAGTACAAAAGAGGGGGTTTTAAGTCTCCCATGGACGTTTCCTCTTTGTGTTGAGGTATGAGTTGAGATTCCGCTCCTCGTGAAGTTGCTTTGTTAGCTCCAGGATTCTTTCTTGACTTGCCTTGTAATGAGCCTCGAAAGTATCCCTTTGCTCCTTCAATTGGATCCAGGACCTCTGTAAGTCTTCCATGTCAGTGGGCATGTCTGGGTGAAGGATGGTATAAGAAGTATCCCCTTCAGCAACAGGCTCCATAGTAACTGGCAGGATGGCAGGATATGGCATCATGAGAGTCTGAGCACGAGATCCCACCCATCTGAGGTAAGCTTCCATAGGAATAGTGTACTTGGGCTCCAGAGTCTTGCTGTCAACCTTGTTCACTTTTCCCCATGCTCGTATGAACCTTTGGTGATAACCTTGCAGATCGTTGTCGTAGTCAAACACAATGCCCTGAATCAACATGTCATGAGGACCATCACTCCGAGCATAACCAAACTGTCGTAAAGCTAAAGAAGGGTTGTAGGTAATGCCTCCTCTTATGCCTAGAAGTGGCACATTAGGAAACTCCCCATAACGGTCAATGATAGTGACATTCTCCATAGATCTGGAGCACCAATGAATATCTGAATGAGAGAGCGACATAATCCTCTTGGACCACTTGAACCCTTGTTCATTCTTCATCACTGAGCGAGGAAGGTGAGAAATAAACCACCTAGATAGCAAAGGTATGCAGCACATCAGAGTTCCTCGTGCCTTTGTAGTACGAGTATGAAGAGAATGCAGGATATCCCCAAGTAATGTAGGCACTGGATTGTGACTCAAGAATATGTTGATGGCATGAACGTCTATGAACTGATCAGGATTGGGGAACAACACTAAGCCATAAATCAGCAAGGCTAAGATCTCCTCAAAAGCATCATAGCTCATAGCCTTCAGGAACACTTGAGCTTTCTCCATCAATACCTTAGCAAGAATACCCTTAACTCCACTTCTTGTTTCTAGGACAATGTCTGATTTCTTCAAATGTAGGGCTGCAGCAATGACTTCAGTTTTAGGCTCTTTTTCCAAGCCTGTGAATGGTTTCTGATCAAGTACAGGTATACCCAGAAGTTTAGAGAACTCTTCCATTGTAGGAACCAGCTGGTAGTCGGGGAATGTGAAGCAATGGTGCTTAGGATCAAAGAACTGAAACAGAACACTCATCATGTCTTCATTGAACCCTGAAGTGACTAGATCCAGTAGGTGACCATGTCTCTTGATGAACTGGGAGTTTTCAGACACTTGAGAAACCAACTCTTTAAGCTTAGGAGGTATGCCTACAAAGTTGATCCTGATAGTGTTTCTACGAGCAGAAGCCATGACCTGCAACAAAGAACAAAGATAAATCCTTTGGTCCTTGAAATGGTTAGTGAAAATGCTATGCTTATGATGCATGATGATGCTATGATGTTATGCTCAATCACAAACATGTGGCACATACAAACAAGTCACACCATAGCCCTAGGTTTAAAGGCTTGCATGAGGTTCAAAGGTAGATACCCTCCCCTGAAGTTTAGTTGGTTCATCCTGTCCTACAAAAGTAACCAGGTTCTAAGGGATCTCAATATCATTGATCCTTCACAAGGGTGGTTGTTCAGTAGGCAACTTACTTACCAACCAAAACCCTCCAAGTTTAGAATCTCAATGAGCGTAGTATCGAGTATCAACCAACTTCAGTCTGCACCAAAGCCGGTTATCTCACTACTTTCTAAAGGCCAAGATGGGATAACAAGGGTTCTAAAAGTTAGTTAGTGCATTGACAACATATGGCAGCCTCATATTATCCTCAACTTGACTTAAGGAACATAAGCACCAACCAAGAAGTCACACTAACTATGGCCACCAGATCAACCATATCGGTATACGCCGTACAGTTTCCTTGGTCTATTGCCATTTACCTAAGGTATACTAGATCCGAGTTAGGATCTTTCACACATAAGAGCACCCAACAGATAAGTATAAAGCAAACAAGGCAAACAATTTAAAGTGATCTAATTCCTAAGGGTACCCCTCTTTTATTAAATCCCCAGCAGAGTCGCCAGTTCTATAACACGGTGGGAGAACTGACTTTAGTTAAATGTTGCGGATAGCAAGAGTCGCCACCGACTTTTATTTTATCCAAAGGAAAGGCATAAAAGAACAGGAAAGACCTTTAAAAGATTTTTGGGTTCGGGGAGTAGGTTATGTAAAGGGAAGGTGTTAGCACCCTTTACATCCATGGTTATCCATGGGCTCTTAGCTACTTAGCTCACTTTAAAATGTTTTTGAAGTGTGAAGTGTGTGAATAGAAATTTTCTTAAGTGTTTTATAATGATCCATGTACGGATATATATAAAGACTTTGTTTTGAAAATTTGTTTGAAAATGTGAAGTGTTTGAAATGTTTTGAAGAGTGAGCAAGTACATAAGAGGAACCTACCCTAAGTTAAGTCTTTTCTGTTCTTAAATATCCTTTGAGTGGTAAGACTATCCCTACTATTAAGGAGTAGGTAGTCATTACCTTGGATGTGTGAGGGACAAATGAAGGGACATCTGTTATTTAGGCAACTGTAAGGTGTATAAGCAATTCGAAGGGACTTATCATATTTATTCGAAAGGGACAAGATCATTACGAAGGCAACCACGAAGGGACTTGATCTTTTTATCTTTTTAAGGGACTAGATGATATAAACATTGAAGGGACTTTGCTTTACACCTTACTTGACCTTTTGTTTAGGCAACATGAGAGGTAACCCTTAAGAAGTGAGATGGCGATCCAGGATCGACTTACGTGTGTGAGTGTACCAATTCAAATATTTATCTTTAAAATTAGTGATTTATATTCAATTTTACATACAAACATGTTTTGCACTCCCTATTTTACTAACCATAGCATTTAAAAATAAATAATAAAAATTACTACAACTATTACATATTGGATACAATTACATTATAATTAAAAATAATTAAAATAAGAAAATAAATAATTAAATGGATTAGTAATAATAAATAAATATAAGAGGGTTAGTAATAATAAGCAAAAATAAATAAGCATAATAAAAGAAAAATTAGCATAATAATGAATAAATAAATTAAAAGTTCAAAATTAGATAGATAATATTTTTTAAGAGAATTTAATAAAAGAAATAAATAATAACTAATATATACTCAATGACTTAAATTTATATGCATATTATAAAACTCCTTGCTAATTATAATTAAATAAACATGTGCAAATAATAAATTATATTCATAAAAATAAAATTTTTTTTTTTTTAATTATTTAGAAAAAATAAGTTAGGATTAATTACTTAATTAAACTATTTACATTATTTATATAAAACTATGTATAATGATAATATAAACAAATAATAAAAAATAAATAAACATAATTAACATTTATATACAAATATTAATATTTATAAAATAATTAGGGTTTTTCAAAATAAATTAGGGTTCATGAGTTTAGAAAATAGAATTAGTGTTTTATATGAAATATTAGGGTTTAATATAATTAATTTATTTATACAAAACAATAATATATATATATATATATAATAAGATAAATATTAAGTAATTTTAATAAAGTTTAAATTTAAGAAACAAAATATGAATTTGAAATCATACAAAATAATATAAACATTTTATTTTAATTATTTATCATTTAATTAAATCAATTATAATATATATTAAACAAAAAATAAAATGGAAAAAATATGAACAAAACATACCTGGGGCTGGGATTCGAACCCAGGCCCTAGGCTTTATTCCTAGCAGACCAAGAAGCCAGCCACTGGGCCATGCGCGCGCATGTGATATGGAGTGAATACCATCAGGTTTTGTTTCTTCACCTGTAAAATCCTAAAAAAAACAAAACAATGCAAAATGGCCTGGGGGATTCGAACCCAGGACCTTGAACATCACACATACGCGCATCAACCAACTGAGCCAGGCTATCTCAATTGAAATAATATCAACACTAAATCATAAAATATTAAAACAAATTTTTGAATACAAATTTTGGCGCACTGACTTCATCTTCAACCTTGGAATTTCGCAGGTTTTCCTGCGAAATTTACTGGGAAATTTCCTGCGAATCTTCTTGCGTTCTTGAACCTGCGAATTCCATACACGGCCAAATACACACGATTTCATCAAATTGTTAGCACAAACATGATCCATACACTTCACTGAATTGATCTATGCTTTCAAAATGAATTAATATCCATTAAATTAGAAAACCCTAAATCATAAGGTATGAACCCTAAGATGGCATCTAACGATTTATCCACTGTTTCTCCAAGATTTTTGCCCAGAATCCATCACAAGCTTCAACTAATCATGAATCAATAAACAAAATTAGTTTGTAATGCATAAATAATGAGAATCGAAAATTTCAAAACCAAGAACAAAATCGATTTGGTTTAAGCAATATGCAATGATTTGGATGCTGCAAATGGTTCAAATAGGTTCAATGATCATCTAGGAAGTTATTGCAACCTTCAAAATTTCTTGATATGGCCTCTATGCAAGAATCCGAATTGAGTTTTTTGGTGAATTTTTTGAAGATTGAAACTTACTCTTGAGGCAGCAAAATCGTGTCCAATGCATTGTGATGTGTTTGTATACTTATAGAAGAATGGAATTAGGTCAGAAAAGTGGTGGATTTGTGGGCTTAATGGATACCTTGAGTGTGAAGAAATCTCCTTGCCAAATTAGTCAAAAAATCAAATATTTTCATGCTATAATGCCTTAGCACGAATTTGTATAGCATCAAATCAACTTAAATGGTCATTAAGAGTTTCTAGAAGAAGAATCACTTTTAAATATTCAATTTTCATATTTTATTTTTGATTTAAAATGGTTTTAAATGAATAAAATCAAAATAAATAAAATAAAAAATAATAAAAATCTGAATAAATGAGGATTGGGTCGTGCATGATGTCATGTTGAAGTTTGGATCACAAAAAGTTCAGCCCATTTGAAGAATTATGGTTTTAAGACCCCATTTACTTCATAAACCACCCAAAAATTTCCCAACTTTGCAAGGGAACAAATCCTTCAATTTTAATGCTATGAGGGTGTTCTTGGACATTTTGGAAAGCTTAAAGAGTCCTCTAACCAAAACCATTGGTTTCATGTCCATATATTTTACCATTCTCAAGTTATGCCCTTTTGAAGTTGTTGACTTTTTGTTGACTTTCAAAAGGACCTATAATGTCTTAGCTCATACCTTCCAAATGAAGCATTTTTGGGCTTGGCTTGTGAGACACAAAGTTGTAGAGAATTAAATTTCCTTCAAAATGAGCTTTGGATGGGAAAAATTTGATGAAGCATGTGAAAGTTATGGCTGGTCAAAGTTTAGTTGACTTTTCCTGAGGAAACCCTAATTTAGAAACTCCTGATTCTTGATGATCTGAAATCTCCTTGATGAATCATGATCAAACCTTGATCAAATGATGAATTTTACTTCATATACTTGATTTATGTAAAAAATCATGAAGTTTGACTTTGGTTTGACCACAGTTGACCCCAGTTTGACTTTTTAACTACTTTGACTGATTTTGACCTATCTGATCATCTGACTGAGCAAACCTTTGAGAAAAGTCTTGAAACTTGTCATGGGGGTTTTTAAACACATATAAGATGTTATGAAGCTCACTTGAAGTCTTGGAAGTCCATTTAGCCTGATTAAAGTCAAAACCCTAGTTTAGGATGCATTGCTTAGGAGGATGCATTGTCTGAGGAAATTGTCAAATCTTCTGACTAATTGTGAACCTCATGAACCTCATGAGAGGTCTTGTGAACCTTGTGAACCTTGTGAGCCTCAGAAGATGTCTTGTGAACCTCATAAGATGTCTTGTGAACCTCATAAGATGTCTTGTGAACCTTGTGAACCTCTTAGTACACAAAGTCTTGTCTTGTGAGGGCAAATTTTGGGGTGCAACAAATATGACATACAGTACACTACTCAGAAGGCCATTAAGGGTAGTGTGGTAGCTGATCATTTAGCTCATCAGGCAGTGGATGATTATCAGTCAATGAATTTTGAGTTCCCGGATGAAGACATTATGATTATTACCAAAGAACCTAGACAATATGATGGACCTGAACAAGGATCCCGATGGACTATGGTTTTTGATGGAGCTTCTAATGCACTTGGTAATGTTGTTGGTGTTGTGATCATTTCCCCTGAAGGTTGTCATACCCCAATTACTGCAAGACTTTGTTTCTATTGTACCAATAACATGGCTGAATATGAGGCATGTATCATGGGTATCAAAGCTGCCATTGAGATGAAGATTCAGTTCCTGGACGTATATGGAGATTCAACCCTGGTAGTTAGTCAGATTAAAGGAGATTGGGATACCAAGCATGAAAATCTCATTCCTTACAGAGAGCATGTGTTGTCCTTGATCCCATATTTTGAAGAGATTACCTTTGGACATATTCCACGAGGAGAGAATCAGTTGGCAGATGCACTAGCCACCATGGCATCTATGTTTGAGATTAGTTGGGATGATGAAGCTCCCAAGATCACTATTGATAGATTTGAGAAGCCTGCATACTGCAATAAGATTGACACTGAAGAAGTAGAAGGAAAGCCTTGGTTCTATGAAGTGAAAAGATATCTTGAAACTCAGGAGTTCCCTGAAGGGGCATCTGTCAAAGATAAGAAGTTTCTGAGGAGGTTTTCTGCTAAGTTCTTCTTGAGTAATGGAATTTTGTACAAGCGCAATCATGATTTGACTTTGCTTCGTTGTGTGGATAAGAAGGAAGCAACAGAGATTATGGAAGACATGCATGATGGGATCTTTGGCATTCATTCTAGTGGTCATACCATGGCAAAGAAGATATTGAGAGCAGGTTACTATTGGTCTACCATGGAAGCTGACTGCTATCAACATTCCAAAACATGTCACAAATGTCAGATTTATGCTGATAAGGTGCATATACCTCCAGCTCCATTGAATGTGTTGACTGCTCCTTGGCCTTTTGCCATGTGGGGCATTGATATGATTGGTGAGATCAAGCCTACTACTTCTAATGGGCATCGTTTCATCCTGGTTGCCATTGATTACTTTACAAAGTGGGTGGAGGCAGTCTCATTTGCATCTGTTACGAAGAATGTCGTGGCTCGATTCATTAAGAATAATCTCATATGTAGGTATGGCATCCCTGAAAGGATTATCACACACAATGGCTCCAATCTAAACAACACCATGATTACTGATCTCTGCATGCAGTTCAAGATTAAGCATCACAACTCTTCTCCGTACCGTCCAAAGATGAATGGGGCAGTAGAAGCTGCTAATAAGAACATCAAGAAGATTCTACAAAAGATGACTGTTATGTATAAGGATTGGCATGAGATGTTACCATTTGCTCTTCATGGTTATCGTACTACAATACGTACTTCAACAGGGCCAACCCCATTCTCCTTAGTCTATGGTATGGAAGTAGTTCTGCCCATTGAAGTTCAGATACCCTCCTTAAGAATCATGAAGGATGCAGGCTTGGATGAAGCTAAGTGGATTCAGACTCGACTTGACCAGATAAATTTGATTGATGAGAAAAGGCTGGCAGCTGTTTGTCACGGTCAGATGTACCAGAAACGGATGATCAAAGATTTTAATAAGAAGGTTAAGCAAAAGGTATATCAGGCTGGTGACTTGGTAATCAAGTGTATCATATTACCACAGGGTGATCCTAGGGGCAAGTGGACTCCTACATATGAAGGACCATTTGTAGTAAAAAGGGTACTTTCAGGAGGTGCCATGATGCTTACTGTGTTCCTAAAGATGGTTCAGAGCCGATCTATACAAAGATCTAAGTACTGACACCTAATGAAGGATATTCTTTTCCCCCAGGGATAATGGAGAGACGATCTATACGAAGATCTAGTGATGGCATTCAACTCAAACCATGTTACAGGAATGATTCAGAGACGGCCTATACGAAGACCTAGTACTGATATCCAGTGACAACATAAAGATACTGTCACCTTCTGATATTATGGATGGCATCTATAAGCCCATCTCCAGTTCCTCTGAGTGGCATCTTTAAGCCCACTCCAGCATGTAAAATCAATCAAGCAGTGTTACCTTACGCACCGACGAGTGCAAATTTTTGGGCTTTTGTGTTCAATCCCCTTCAACCTTCCAAGTCACGAATGGCACACATGCCAATCTAACTCCTCAGGTTTCAGAAAATTGAACAGGGGAAGCTGTTGCACCCCAAAATTTGCCCTCACCTAGACCTTACATTGTGTACTAAGGTGTCCCAAGAGGTTCACAAGGTTCACAATTAGTCAGAAAGTTTGACAATCCCCTCAGACAAAGCCTCCTCCTAAGCAATGCACCCTAAACTAGGGTTTTGAATTTCATCAGGCTAAATGGACTTACAAGGCCTCAAGTGAGCTTCATAACATCCTACATGTCTTCAAGAATCCCTATGTCAATTTTCAAGGCTTTCCCAAAAGGTTTGCTCAGTCAGATGATCAGATATGCAAAAATCAGTCAAAGTGGTTAAAAAGTCAAACGGAGGTCAACTGTGGTCAAACCAAAGTCAAACTTCATGATTTTTTACCAACATCAAGTTTATGAGGTAAAATTCATCATTTGATCAAGGGTTGATAATGATTCATCAAGGAGATTTCAGATCATCAAGAATAAGGAGTTTCTAAATTAGGGTTTTCATAGGAAAAGTCAACTGAACTTTGACCAGCCATAACTTTCACATGCTTCATTAAAAAAATTCCATCCAAATCTCATTTTGAAGGAAATTGAATTCTATACAACTTTGTGTCTCACAAGCCAAGCCTAAAAATGCTTCATTTGGAAAGTATGAGCTAAGACATTATAGGTCATTTTAAAAGTCAACAATAAGTCAACATCTTCCAAAGGGTATAACTTGAAAATGGTAAAATATATGGACATGATACCAATGAGGTTGGTTAGAAGACTCTCTAAGCTTTCCAAAATGTCCAAGAACACCCTCATAGCCTTAAAATTGAGGGAGATATGCCTTTGCAAAGTTGGGAAATTTTTGGGAGGTTTATGAAGCAAATGGGACCTTAAAACCAAATTTCTCCAAATGGGCTTGTAATGTTGTGATCCAATCCATACAAGGACCTCAAGCACGACCCAAAGCAACCAAGTTCTAATTTTTTATTATTTATTTATTATTTATTTTGATTTTATCCATTAAAAGTCAAATTAAATGTAAATAAAATATAAAAATCAATATTTGGACATGATTCTTCTTCTAGAAAATCTTAAAAATCATTTAAAGTTGATTGAAATCATGTAAAATCGTGATAGCCTAAATTAGAAAGGTTTGATGAGATATTTTTCAATATTTGAAAGTGTGAATCTTCATGATCAAGTAACTACTACAAAGCCCAAAAATCCATGATCTCTTGACCTAATTCTCTTCCATACAAATACACAAACTCAAGACAAGCACAAGGACACGAAATCCTGCCTCCAAGAACACTCTTCAAACTTCGAATTTTCATTCAAAAAGTGAGATTTGGTTTTTGACCTAGAGGCCATATCAAGAGGTTTTGAAGGTTGCAATACAATCCTAGATGATCACTGAACCTATTTGAATCGTTTGCAGCATCCAAATCATGACATATTGCATAAACCGAATCGTTTTTGTTCTTCAATATATTGTTTTTCGATTTCACATATCTAGCTAATATAAACTGATTTTGTTGTTTGATTTGTGTTAGTCATGATCTAAAGATGCTTTCTGGACAGTTTCTTGAAGAACCATAGCCTAAAACACAAACGGCCATTGTTAGGGTTTTAAGTTTCAAATTAGGGTTTCCTGATTTAGCAAATATAAATGGATTTAAAATGCATAATTTAACTGGACTGGTTGTGGGGAGTACAATGGTACTCCCAATTTGTTAAATTTTTACAGGTTTGATGATCTTTGAACAAAGCTAGGAAATCCTACGAAACCAGGTTCGCAGGTAAATTCGCGGGAAGCATCATAGGAAATTTCGCAGGAAATTTGAATGAAGAAGATGAAGTTTTGGCGCGGAAATTCAACTCTGAGATTTGTTTTATTTTATAATGATTTATTGTTGGTTCATTGTTGAACGCGCCCCATGTGGCTCAGCTGGTTAGAGTGTTTGTGTGTTATTGAAATGGTCTTGGGTTCGAATCTGCCGCAGGCCATTTTGTTTTTTATTTTATTTATTTTTGCAGGTTTAAAATAAAAGGATTGTTACCCATTACATGTTCACCACAGCGCAGGTGGCCTGGTGGTATGGTTGCTGGACCAAGGAAGGAGAGCCTGGGGCGTGGGTTCGAATCCCAGCCCCAGGTATTTTGCTTTTTCTTCAATTTTTTTGTATTTTTATTTGTTTATATTATTCAATTCATTTAATTTCTTAATAAAAATAATTTCTAAATAAATATTATAACATTTTCCTATAAAAAACTTTATATTTTCAAAAATCATAATTTATTTTCTTAAATTTAAATTGTTTGTATTTATCTTATAAAATATTTATATATATAATTTTTATATCTTTGTAAATAGATTAATAATATATTTAAATTATAATCAAAACCCTAATCTAATTAACCCTAATTTTCTTAACCCTAATTTTCTTAACCCTAATTTTATTAACCCTAATATTTAACCTAATTTTTTATAAACCCTAATTAAATTATTAATCATTATTTTTTAATATGTAAATAATTTGTTATTTGTTTATTATTATTAACCTTATTTTCCTAATTAATTCTTAAAAACATTTCTAATATTAATTTTTTCTTGCTAATTTCTTATTTCTTTTATTCTATTATTCTAACCCTTATTCTGATTTTGTTATTATTAATTTTTAATTATTGCTTATTTATTATTATTATTATATTTATCATTATTATTATTTCTCGATTATATTGTAATTGTCCCGAAGCCTTGTAATATTTGTAGGTTTATTTATTTTTATTGTAAATATATTTATTGTATGGTTAGTAATTTAGGATGTGTATAACATGTTTGTAATTAAAATTAACTTAGAAAAATTAATTTAGAAAGATAAATACTTGAAAATAAACACGCACACACGTAAGTCGATCTAAGATCGCCATCTTGCACTTCCTAGGGTTGCCTCTCTGTTGCCTAATTCAAAAGGTCAAGTAGGGTGTCTTAAGCAAGTCCCTTCATAAATATCATCTAGTCCCTCTTCAGATTCTAAAAGATCAAGTCCCTTCGAGGTTGCCTACGATAAATGATCTTGTCCCTTCGAATAAAAGATGATAAGTCCCTACGAATTGCTAAAGACACCCTACAGTTGCCTATATCCTGATGACCCTACACATGTCCCTTAACACGTCCAAGGTAATGACTACCTATTCCTTAATAATAAGGATAGTCTTACCATTGAAAGAACATAAGAACAGAAAAGACTTATTCTAGGGTAGGTTTCTCTTAAGTTGCTTGCTCACTCTTCAAAAATACTCTTTACACCCCACTTTTCAAACAATTTTCAAAAACAAGGCTTTGTATACATCCATACGGGGATCATTACAAAGTACTTAGAAAATTTCTAATCACACACTACACCTTTCAAAACAATTTAAAGTGAGCTAAGTAACTAAGATCCCATGGATAACCATGGATATAAAGGGTGCTAACACCTTCCCTTTGTATAACCTACCCCCCGAACCCAAGTCTTTTTAAATAGGTCTTTCCTATTCTTTTATGTCCTTTCCACTTGGATAAAATAAAAGTCGGTGGCGACTCTTGCTATCCGCAACATGACTAAAAGTCAGTTCTCCCACCGTGTTACAACGGCTGCTGAAAATATCACGACATATGACGAATGCCGGATAGAAAAGATCATCGATGAGGACGGCCATCGGATAAATGATGAGGGACGGTCATTAAAGAGGTGAAGGACGATCACCTAGCAGGAGACGACTACTAAAAAGATATCGCGACATAGGACGAATGTCGGATAGAAAGTTCCAACAATGGGGACTCCACTAGACTAAAGATGCGGACGAGTATCCTTAGGACCACAATACAGACGAGTATCGATAGAAGAAAACGCTGACACGTGTTTAAGGATGATGATACGGACGAGTATCAATTGGTTAAGTAAGGAACACAGACGAGTGTTTGATCTGTCGGGGAGGTGATATATGCAAGATACGGACGAGTATCAGAGGATTGTGTATAAGTATGTACAAGTATTTGACCTGCTGAGGAAATATGTGCAAGACACAGACGAGTGTCAAAAAGATTGAGCAAGGGACACGTACGAGTGTTTGACTTGCTGGGGAAGTACGACACAGACGAGTGTCAAAAAAGAACAAGTAAGTATGAACAAGCATCTGTATTTGAAAGTGCAAAAAGTATTATGGCTTTGTCTGTGGGGGATAAGTTTTGTATATTGCTGGTGAAGTGACTTTGTATTTACGGGTGACCGGCCCAAAACTGGCTTATGATCATGCAAATGTTTGATTTTTGCCGTAATGATCCGTACTGAATGCTACGCTTTATTTGGTGAATATGATGCGAATGCTATGATTATGCAAAATGAGAGAACCGATCCAAGACCCGGATCCTGCGGGGAGAAAGATCTCTAGGCGATCTGTCTAGAGGGAGAACTCCGCTGGGGAAAGAGATCATTGGCCGATCTGTGGGGAGAGAGGATCACCGAACGATCCTCCCAGGGAACTCTTGTGGCGCTCTGGGGGAAGAAATTTGTGGGGATCCCGGTTGGGGAAGCTTCCGTTGAAGAGACTAATGCTGGGGATGAGGAGGCTTCGGCAACTCCGTCGGGGAAGAGTATTTCAGGCATTGTTGTACTGGGGAGAACTGACAACTCCGCAGGAACGCGATTATGCCAGTTCTAATGAGGATGAGAAAAATCCTGGCAACCCTGATGGGGAATAGGAAGTTCCTGGCTACTTTTCTGGGGACAAGCCGTCAGGCATTGCTCGGGAGATTCTGCTTGGGGAGGAGGGAACTTCTGGGAGGTAATCTGTTGCAACTCTTTCGTCCAAACGACACGCTGGGGATTAGATGAGTTTCTTGAAGGGTCCTCTGAGGGGTCTCGCTCCCGAAGATTCGCATCCCGGTACAAGCGCGAACGGTCGGCGAAGAGAGAAGATGAAAGCGAAGTGAATAGAGTCGCCAACTAGGCATTTTTATCCCGAAGGAAAGGTAATGCTGCATAAACCTAAAAAAGGATGGATAAGACCTGGGAAGGTATTAGCACCCAGATTGTCCGTCGTACTCGACGGCATCCACGCTTACAAGATTGTGTTTAAAAGGGGTAAGTGTATGTGATATTGGTGTGCAAAAACTAAGGATGAATGTACAAGTGCCAGTGCAAAGAGGGTGAATTGCTCAGGAACTGAGGCTTTAGAAAGAATGCTGGAAGAGGGGGAAGACAAAGAGACTTTTGTTCGATAACGGTTAAGTTATGCCTACGTATCCTCGCGTGCAATGAGGAAGTCAGAACACCGTAGTTCGACTCAAAGAGACTGAAAGATAAATTGACTGTGAATTGCTTGCTTGTCTATGCTCAAGTGTATGACTCGTCTGGCTCGAGTGCTAACTGTCTTGCATTAGACGGAAGAAGCAAGTTCTCGTTTGTGAATGAGTATGATGAGAAAAGAATCCCGAAGGAGACGATTATTGTTTGTTTTTTTGTGTTTTCAGTTTTGTTATTGTTTTTGGTGTTTTGCATAAGTTAATGAGCTTAAGCCTAAATCAAAGGCTTGTAAACTCATTATATCCTCCCTGATTAGAGATAATGAGAATACTTAAGTATGAGATAAACATCTCAACTTAATTGCCATGATGATGTAGGATTAAGATCATTAACCTACTTGTGATTAATTAGATGTTTTTTGGGTTTTTGTTTAGTGTTAAGTAATAAGTTTAATCTCTAATCACATATTATTGGACTCATTACACCATCCTAATAGAAGGATAATAGATGAGAACACTTAAGCTGAGGAAGATACCTCAACTTAATCCATGGTTAGGGATTAAATTCATTATATAACAAAGCCTTTATTAAGTGGATTTTAATTAAGGGGTGAGATTAGGAAGTGGATTTTATGGTTTGTAAGACAACTTGAGGCAGACTTGTCCATTAAACACTAGGGTTAGTCCTTCTTAACCATAAGGAAGAATTAGAATCCTAATGTAAGGCCCAAGTTACAAGATAAAGTCTTAGTGATTATTAAGATGATTTGATTAAGAGGTTTAAACAAATTAATGGTTTAACACTTAGGATTAAAGTTATACACTCCATCCTAAGAGAAGGATGCAAGCATAACCTAATTCCAAAGTCCTAAAACTTTAAGAGTTTAGTCTCTGATTATGAAGATGAGAAGAGAGACTCAAAGGTAAAAAAACTAGGGGGGGACTAATCACAACCCTAATTATTATCATGCTTGGATGTTCCTATGGTTTTTAAGGCTTAAGAAAGATCTTCAAGGAAGCCACCAATGGAAGAAGCAGATGAGAGGAGGAGGAAGCAGAAGAATAAGTTACTTACTTCATTGAAGAAGATAAGTAACTTAAAGATAGAAAGTGAGAGAGATGGAACACAAGTGAACAAGTTCACTTAGAAGACAAGCAAAATTCATATGAAATAGATAAAGAGAAATGAGAAGTGAAGGCAAATCCACTTCTCAAAGTAACTTACCACCTGAAAATGTTAGCATGAATGCATAAAGGTATAAAGCATAAGGAAATGAAATGAAATGAAATGAGATGAAATGACCAAAGTCAGAAGCGTTTATGCAATGTTAATATCATGTGAGATGATGCAAAGTCATACAACATGCATATGTATGATCATACAAAGATGAGATGCAAATGGAAGCATGCTTTGAAGTTTGAAAACACATGAAAGCTAATGAAATGAAATGAATGCAAATCATGGAAAATGGATGAAGAAATGATCAAGCATGTTTCTAACATGTTCTAAGATGTCTAAAATGACATGTGAATGCAAGAAATGCCATGACAAGTTCATGTATGGATGCATATGCAAGATGAATGCAAATGAACATGAGAAATTAGGGTTATATGAAAGTATGAGATGCAAATGAACAAAACAGAAGCATATGACATGATAAAAAATTGAAATCAAACTCAAACAAACCCTAATCCTATACTAGGTCACACCCCAAAGGTGAAGGTAAGAAGCCTAATCAATCATAAGTTATGAATTTCCTAAGTTTCTAGGGTTTTTTGGGTGGTTCAAAGGGAAAAATGCAAATCAAATTGAAAATGCAAGATAAATTTATGAGATAAATGTCCTATAAACTACATGCAACATGCAAGACAATTCAAAAAGAATCATCTTCAAACTCTTCTTGGTTAGGCAGAAAAGAGTTTTTAAATTAGGGTTCAAAAAATGAAATTTAGTGACCCTTAATTCAAAGAAAATTCACAAACTATGATCAAACCTAAAAAGAAATTTGTGTGAAGAGTTTGAAAATGTTTCTAAATGCAATGGGATGATTCATGATTTTTTTGGTGATTTTTAGAAACCTAAATGTATTTTTAATTAATTAAAAGACTTTAATTAATTAAAAATAACATTTAAATATTTTAAAAATACTTTTTAATGCAAAAAATAAAATAAAAATCATTTTCAGGTTGAGAAAAATATTTAAAACATAAATGCAAAGAGTTTCATATTTTTTGGATGATTTTTGCTATTTTTAATAAATTATGCAAAAGAAATAAAAATAAAATTAAAATGAATTAAAATGGAGGGTATGCGCATCTGATGACCAGGATTCAAACTGGGGATGACTTGGTTGACTGCGCGCACAATTTAATGGCCAGCATTTAAACTGAGTTAGTTAATTAATTAAACCTAATTATTTTAATTAAACTGAATTAGGGCTTAAGTGGATTAATCTGGACCCTACGAACACGCGCTAAACAAGATCCTACGACTGACATTCAAACTGGCTGGATTAACCCTAATTATAACCCTAAACATTTTCAGGTGACCTGAGCTAGCTCCGGTCATCTTCTCCGGTGATCCCTCAACCCAACTTCCACCACAGGCCATGAAACTTCACCAAAATCTCCAGAAATGATCTATGAACATCATTAAACAAGAATCCCACACCAAAAATCATTTATTTTCAGAAACCAACATGAATCGAATCAAACTTCTTTTAGGTCAAAAATTTCAGAGATTCGATTCATGCTCATTTCTTCACCATTTTCAAAAGCAACAAGTGCAGTGTGATCAGGGGAGCATGGGAACATTTCTATATCATAAAATAAATTTTTTGGAAAAATTGTTCTTGTGGTATACCTGAGGTTGAGCTTTCTGATTCTGGGCTTCCTGGACCTCTCTTTGGTGCAAGTCAACTCCAATGGGCCTCCTGAGGATGCTTTGATGCTTGGAACAAGCTTGCAATGGCTGGTTTTGATGTTTCTACTCTGTTGCACCAAAAATCGTGTTTTGGTTTGGCTGTGTTTTAGGCTATAGTGAAGGGTGAGAAATGCTCCTTAGGTCATGTGGAGATGATTGGTGAAGAAAGATTGAAGTTTCAGTGGTTGGTTTTTGAGATTCGAAGACTTGAATATTTTTGCAAGTTTTGGGTAATCTGAGTTCTAGGATGATTCAGCTGCTTGTGTTATGTGTTTTGTGTTGCTTGAGGTTTGTATAATGTGTAGTGATTAGTTCAGAGAGTTGTTGTGGCATAGTGTGATTGGTATGGGAGTTTTTGCAAAAAGTCAAGATTTTGTACTTTGAGGTATGGGCATGGTGCAGGCCTGATTTCTTGGGGTGTCTGGCCTCAGCTGACTTTGTGGAGAGCCATGGAATTGGTTTTTATGTGCTGGAACAAGTGGATGAAGAGTTTCATATCATTTTGCAATTCTTGAAAGTTTTGGCCCTTTTGTGATTTCTTGAAGTTCAAGTCATGAAAATGCATGGTTCAAAGCACAATTCTGATGTTTAGAGGCCCCATTGACATGTTGTGAAGTGTTTGTGTACATTTGAAGTCATTAGAATGTTTTAACATGCCAATTTGCAAAACCCCTCTTTGACATGAAACATGAAATTTTAGGATTTTTGCCAACTTTGAAAGGCCTTATCTTGAGTTCTAGGATTAATCAAGACATGTTCTTGTACTTTTTGAAAAGGGAAAGACCTAATCTACAAATTTCATGTCCAAGAATTTTTTATTTGAAGCATTTTTGGTTGAGAAAGAGGAGGTTGAAAAACTTTCCCAAAATGGAAAGTTTGCATTTCAAGTCATTTCCATTTTTGGTAATTTTGCAAATGGCTCAAAATTCTTCAATCTTGTGAACTTCCAACCTCTTCTAAGATCAAATAAAGATCATATAACTTCAATTTGATGAAAATACCCCTTTGGTTCCATTGTTGGGGGCCTCAGATGCCTTGATTTTGACTTAACTTGCTCAAGAAGTTACCCAGTGAATAGATGATTCCACAATGAGTTTCTTCATAAAACTTGGTACACATGATCCTTATGACACATTAAGAACATTAGAAAAAAGGATGGCCCAAAAATTTGGAGTTAAGGCCTCTGAAACCAAAACCCTAATTTTGGTCATCTGTGTAGTGAAAACCCTAGCTCTGCTTCCATGTCTTGCCAATTCTTGTGATCTCTTGACTTCCATGAACTTTGAGGGACATAATATGATGATAGAATACACATGGACTCTCTTGGAAAGCTTTGAGACCTTTGGGATGGCTCAAATCACCTCTTGGATTGCTCAAATCACAAACCCTAGATGTAGATGAACTTGAACTATGCAGATGAAACAAATATACAATATGAGGTTCAATGCTTATGCTTATGCAAGAATGAAATATCACAAGCCATGGTATGATATGAGTGAGGGAAAATTTGGGGTGTTTACAGCTGCCCCTATTCAAACATGAGTTAGCTGTGCAGGATGTAAGCGCCTGGCTTCACAGACAAACAAGATAACTTGTGGTTGAATACCCAAGACAGTCCAAAATTTGCACTCGCTGGATAGAAGAAGAAAAGGGATATAAATTTGTAAAAGATAGTATTGTATGATTATTTAATGAAGGCGACGGAGGAGGACCATCGAGTAGAGGACGACTGCTGGGGATTAAATCGGTAAGTAAAGCAATGACGGGGACGACCGACAAGCTGGGGAAATAAAGGGATCTTGATGGGGACGGCCATCAAGTAAAGAAGCAAGATTTTCTGTGGTTACAGTAAAGGCAATGATGGGCACGACCATCAAACTTGAAAGATAGAGTAAACAATAACAGGGACGGCCATCGGTTTAAAGAATAAATGAAATAATGATGAGGGACAGTCATCAAAGGTGAATGACGATCACCTAGCAGGGGATGACTGCTCTTTATCACGACATAGGACGAATGTCGGATAGAAACGGTAAACGATGGGGATGGACATCGGATAAAATGATGAGGGACGGTCATCAAAAGGTGAATGATTATCACCTAGCAGGGGACAACTGCTCTTTAGGGTTTATCACGACATAGGACGAATGTCGGATAACAAGATCAACGATGGGGACGGCCATCAGATAAAATGATGAGGGACGGTCATCAAAAGGTGAAGGACGATCACCTAGCAGGGTACGACTGCTCTTTATCACGACATAGGACGAATGTCGGATATAAAAGGGTTCCACTAACAGGGACTCCGTTGGGGAAGGGGATGAGGGACGGTCATCCGAAGGTGAAGGACGATCACCTGGCAGGGGACGGCTGCAAAAGGTATCACGACATAGGACGAATGTCGGATAGAAGAAAGTTGTTTTGTTGAAGACTTACTGGGGATCGGTAAACACGGACGAGTGCTCATGCTCAAGAATAAAAAGGCATAAGTGTTTGACGACGTGTATAGATTAAAGATGCGGACGAGCATCCTTAGGACCATGATACAGACGAGTATCGGTAGAAACAAGCGCTGACACGTGTTCAGAGATGATGATACGGACGAGTACCAACTGGTTAACAAAGAACACGGACGAGTGTTGAATCTGTGAGGAGTGATATATAAACAAGATACAAACGAGTATCGAAGACTTCTGTATAAGTTTGAGTGAGTATTGGTTTATTGGTGAAGTATGAGCAAGACACGGACGAGTGTTTAACTTGCTGGGGAATGTATGACCTGGACAAGTGTCAAATATGTACTATAAGTTATGAACAAGTATTTGTATGTGAGAGTGCAAAAAGGTGTTCTAGCGACCTATGGGGATAGGATGACACCGACGAGTGTCGAAAAGTGTTTGTTATGAATAAGCACTTGGTTTGTAGAAAGTGTTTTGGTAACCATGCTGGGGAAGTATGACACGGACGAGTGTCAAAAAGAGCAAGTATAGGTATCTATTTTTGAGAGTGCAAAGGGGACGCTTTGGCTTATATTTGCAGGGGATATGAGTATTATATACATTGCTGATGAAGCACCGATGGTAAATTGCAGGTGACTGGGACGAACCTGAGTTGTGATCATGCAAATGTTTGATTT
Source organism: Lathyrus aphaca (assembly GCA_963966055.1). Taxonomy (NCBI): domain Eukaryota; kingdom Viridiplantae; phylum Streptophyta; class Magnoliopsida; order Fabales; family Fabaceae; genus Lathyrus; species Lathyrus aphaca. The sequence continues at coordinate 195,354,376 of OZ014525.1, forward strand.
TTTCCGCAATGCTCCGTATTAAACGGAATGCTACGCTTATTTGGTGAATATGATGCAAATGTTATGATTTATGAAAAAGGGGAAACCAATCCGGGGTTCGGATCCCGCTGAAGATCTCTAGCTGATCTGCTTGGGAGCATAACCCGACTGGCGAGAGATCACTGGTGGATCTTTCGGAGGGAGAACTCTGCTTGAGGGAATGGATCATTGGTAGATCTATCCATAAGGAGAACTCAGTCGGGGAGAAGGAAGCTTTTATCACTTTGTTGTGTTAGAGTTTCAGGCATTGCTCTTCTAGGGAGAGAATGGAAACCTCTGTTGGGAGATAGTTCTTTTATCCTTGTTGAGGATGAGAGATCTGGCACTCTGGTGGGGATCTCGGCTGGGGAAGCTCCTGTTGAATATACTTATGCTGGGGATGAGGAGGCTTTGACAACTTTGTTGGGGAAAAGCATTTCAGATATTTCTCTTCCGGGAATTAGCCTGCTGAGGATGCGATGCTTGGCATGCCCCATGTTGTGTATTGAATACCTCCAACCTGTTAAGACAAAAGAAACGCACAAGTATCCTGAGGTATCCCTTACCGGTTTCCGTCATAGGAGTTAGACCTTCCTGAAAGTGATATATTTCCTGCACGCATTTACTAAAAATGGCTCATTTGTTTTATGCAAGTACTATATCATGAATATTGGACATTTTGCAAACGAAACAAAAATGTACAAAACGAGGTGTGACTAAAAATTCTGATTTTATTAATCTGGGTGTCCTGAATTGGCAAATACAGTCAAAGAAACAAATCCCCTAGAATGAGGAGATTGTTATAAATTGAGAAAAGTAAAAGTGTTGGCAATGTTGACGATGCTCCAGTGAGCTTCCTTTGCTATGACCTATATGACCTTGACGTTCTTCTCATCTTGCTTTCTGAAGAAGGTTGATTCTGACTGATGCTTTATCCTTTCGAAGTTTGCCGTGTTGTGAGTGATACAGACGAATTTAGAATGCAGTTGTTCGCTAGAATGCAGTTGTTCGCCGAAATTTAGAACGAAGTTTGCCGTGTTGTGAGTGATGCTTTATTTTGTTTTTGACTCGCCGGGATGCCCTATTTTTGCTTGGACTTACATTCTATTTTTATGTCCAGCGGGTCATTTTATGCGAAGTATTTTTTAACTGCATCTGAATTCACAGGGGATAAGAAATTTTCACCATCCATAGTAGTGAGCATCAGTGCTCCACCAGAGAAAACCTTCTTTACTATGAATGGGCCATCGTAGTTTGGAGTCCATTTGCCCCTGTGGTCTGTATGAGGAGGAAGGAGTCTTTTCAGCACAAGATCTCCTACTTGGTATTCCCTAAGCCCGACTTTCTGATCAAAGGCTTTCTTCATCCTTTTCTGATATAACTGCCCATGACAGATGGCAGTTGGCCTGTAAGGAGAAGAGTTGTGATGTTGGATTTTGAAGTCCCGGCACAGTTCTGCCATCATTTTGTTGTTCAAATTGGAACCATTATCAGTAATGATTCGCTCGGGAACTCCATATCGACAGATGATGTCTCTTTTCAGAAATCTGGCTACCACATGTCTGGTGACGTTTGTATACGAAGCTGCTTCAACCCATTTGGTGAAATAATCAATGGCTACCAGTATGAACCTGTGGCCATTTGAAGCAGTCGGTTTGATCTTTCCAATCATGTCAATGCCCCACATGGCGAAGGGCCAAGGTGAAGACATCACATTCAAAGGATTCGGAGGTACATGCACTTTGTCTGCATATATCTGACACTTGTGGCACTTACTGGCATAGGCACAACAGTCTGCATCCATTGTGATCAGCAAGTCTGAAAGATCCTTCATGCACCTTGTGCATCAGCAAGTCTGCTTCTTTCTTATCAACACATCTGAGTAGTACCATGTCAAAGTTTCGCTTGTATAATGAGCAATCAGCATTAAGGAAGAAACTACCGGCCAGCCTTCTTAATGTCTTCTTAACATTGGATGATGCCCCAGGTGGGTATGTTTGATCCTCCAAGAAGAATTTGATGTCATGGAACCAAGGCTTGTTATCTTTAGCAATGTCCACAGAGAAAACGTATGCCGATCGGTCTAGTCTGGACACCGAAATGCGAGGCACATAATTGGCAATTTGAACCTTGATCATGGAGGAAATGGTAGCTAAAGCATCTGCGAACTGATTTTCATCTCGAGGGATGTACTCAAGTTTGACTGTTGTGAAGAAAGTCAATAATCTCCTCGTATAATCACATTATGGAATTAGATGCTCTTGGTGAGTGTACCATTTGTCGTTGGTCTGATTGATTACCAAAGTTGAATCTCTGAATACATTCAAAGTCTTGATCCTGAGGTCAATGGCTTCCTCAAGACCCATAATACAAGCTTCGTATTCTGCTTCGTTGTTAGTGCAGGAAAAGGTTAGTTTTTCCGAGAAAGGCATATGAACTCCTTTAGGTGTAATGAGCACTGCACCAACTCCACGACCATTCATATTGACAGCCCCATCAAACATCATTGTCCACTCTTCTTCTGGGTCAGGCCCTTCAGTGTGAACAGGCTCTTCATGATCTTTTGCTTTTAAGTACATGATGTCTTCATCAGGGAAGTCAAATCTCATGGGCTGGTAATCATCAATGGGTTGCTCAGCCAGATAGTCAGACAGTACACTGCCTTTGATGGCTTTTTGAGATGTTTACTGAATGTCATACTCTGTCAGAATCATTTTCCATCTTGCAACCCTTCCGGTAAGCGCTGGCTTCTCAAATATGTACTTGACGGGGTCCATTTTTGAGATCAACAAGGTAGTGTGAGTCAGCATATACTTTTTTAGTCGGCGAGCAGCCCACGCTAAAGCACAACAAGTTTTCTCGAGCAGTGAATAACATTGTTCACAGTCGGTAAACTTTTTGCTTAGGTAGTATATTGCATACTCTTTTCGACCAGACTCGTCATGCTGGCCCAACACACACCCCATTGACCCTTCTAATACTGTCAGGTACATTATCAGAGGTCTTCCTTCAACTGGAGGCATGCGAATCGGAGGTTCTTGTAGGTACTCTTTGATCATGTCAAAAGCCTTCTGACAATCTTCGTTCCACCTGACCGTTTGTTCCTTTCTTAACAATTTGAACAGGGGCTCACAGGTTTCAGTAAGATGAGATATGAACCTTGATATGTAGTTCAATCTACCTAGGAACCCTCGAACTTCCTTTTCAGTCCTAGGTGCAGGCATTTCTTGAATGGATTTGACTTTGTCAGGATCAACTTCAGCCCCTTTTTCACTTATGATAAATCCCAGCAGATTACCGGACCGTACCCCGAATGTGCATTTGTTAGGGTTTAGTTTCAGCTGATATTTTCTCATACGCTTGAACAACTTCAGCAGATTTACCATATAGTCTTCTTCAGTGAGGGACTTGGCAATCATGTCATCCATGTAGCATTCAATTTCCTTGTGGATCATGTCGTGGAATAATGTTACCATAGCCCGTTGATAAGTGGCACCGGCATTCTTCAGTCCAAAAGGCATTACCTTGTAACAAAATGTCCCCCAAGGTGTGATGAAGGTTGTTTTCTCCATGTCTTCGGTGACATCTTGATCTGATTATACCCAGAAAAACCATCCAGGAAAGAAAATACCAAGAACTGAGTTGTGTTATCGACCAATACATCAATGTGAGGTAATGGGAAATCATCCTTCGGGCTAGCACTGTTCAGATCCCGGTAATCCACACACATACGCACCTTGCTATCCTTCTTAGGCACTGGTACAATATTAGCAACCCACGGCGGGTAACTACTTACAGCAAGGAAACCGGCGTCCCACTGTTTTTGTACTTCTTCCTTAATCTTCATGGCCATATCTGGGAAAGTACGGCGTAGATTTTGCTTCACTGGAGGGCAATTTTCTTTCATGGGTAGCCTATGCATGACAATATCTGTATCTAGACCTGGCATGTCATGATAGGACCATGCAAAGACGTCGACGTATTCTTGAAGCATGTCGATAAGCTGTTCTTTTACTAAAGCTTGCAGACTGGCCCCAATCTTCACTTCTTTCAAATCCTCCTCGGTACCAAGATTAACTGTCTCAACCTCCTCCTGATGAGGAGTAATCACTTTCTCTTCTTGCCTCAACAACCTGGCTAACTCTTCAGGTAACTCGTAGTCTTCTTCAACCCCTTCATCGGCTTGATTAATTGGATTGTCGAAGTCATACAAGGTCATAACAGTGTTGTTGTCGGTTCAATCTGGAGGATAATCTCTGCAAGGGTTGAGATTTGTTCATTTTAGTGATCAGTTTTATTGTTTTGTACAAAAGTGAAAAAATGAAAAGACAGTGAGCGAAAAAGAGACTTGTTTGCAAAAGATGTCTGATATTCATTGATAATCCATTTGCACAAAAATACAATATGACCCTATTACAAAATGAGTCCTGACACCTTAGGCAAGATGCAGGACTTGATGCATGCTGAAAATAGCAGGAAATAATAATTACTCTGCAGGAGTAACCCTTATAATTTCCTGGGAAGACCAGTTAAGGACTTGGTGGCCCGGGATCCTTGGACGAATCCAGCTCTCCAGGTTGAGGTCGCTTTCCGCCTCGTCTTCCACGTTGTTAACAGCATCTGGGGTGAGCATCCCCCAACTGATGAACTTGGGCTCTTTAGCAGCTTCTGATTGATCTTGTCGGAATGGTTTGTAACCCAAACCGAATCTGTCTTCCTTCTTCTCCACCGGTAGCAGCTTGCCTCGGCCTTGGGCATTTCCATCTTCAACAACCTTCCGGGCTTGCTGATAGGAGACAATTGAAGTACCCATCCTATCCTCCTAGGATGCAGCAAATACTTCAGTCGTTGCCTCATTGACATTCAGAGCCTCGAACCCCTAGCTCATGGTTTCATGGATTTCACCATCCATCTCAATGTATTTGTATGTAGCCAGATGGCTAACAAAGATGTCCTCTTCACCACAGATGGTGATAATTTATCCTTCCCACTCATATTTCAATTTCTGGTGAAGGGTCGACGTAACTGCGCCAGCGGCGAGAATCCATGGTCGACCCAACAAACAGCTGTAGGCTGGCTGAATGTCCATCACATAGAAAATAGTCTGAAAGACCTGCGGACCGATTATCACAGGCAGCTCCACCTCTCCAAGAACAGACCTCTTGGAGCCATCAAAAGCCCTGACCACCAGATTGCTCGGTTGGAGAGCTATTCCATCATATTCGAGCTTGACAAGAGCTTTCTTCGGCAAGACATTGAGTGAAGACCCAGTGTCAACAAGAACATGAGAGAGCACAGCCCCCTTGCACTCCAAGGTGATGTGTAAAGCTTTGTTGTGGTGACGTCCTTCCGTTGTTAAGTCAACATTGGTGAAACCTAGCCCATGGCTAGTATTGACATTGGAAACTACTGTCTCAAGCTGATTCACTGTGATCCCCTTCGGCACATAGGTAGCGTGCAAGACTTTTAGTAGTGCATCCCGATGAGCTTCGGAACACAACAGCAGGGATAAGATGGAGATCTTGGAAGGTGTCTGGTGGAGCTGATCCACAACCTTGTAGTCACTTCTTTTAATTATCCTCATAAATTCATCCACATCTTGATCAAAGGATGATTTATGAGTCTCTTTTAGCGCAGGTTCTTCAGGTGCTACACTTTTCCCTTTGGCTTTGGTAACAGCCTCTACCTCAGTATTGGTTCTTGGAGCTTGTGACGCGAAGAGGCGTCCGCTTCGGGTGAAGCCTCCGCCTCCCCTGACATTATCCACTTGTGGTGTATGAACTGAAGAATCAAGAAGGACTCTCTCTCCGTTGCAATACAGGTCTGAACCATAGTGCCATGGTACAAAATTGACTTTATCATATGGAATAGGCCCTGGCACTGTGATGGTGACTGGGCTAACTGCAGCAGAGGTGGGAACCGTTATTGTTTGTGGATCATAGAAGATGGTGACAAGACTTCTAGTGGATGTTGGTGGTGATGAATTGAAGCTTGGTTGTTGCTGAATTTGTTACTGAGGTTGTTGTTGATAATTGCGGGAAACAGGGACCGTTGTAGGGTCATAATAGATGGTGACTGTGGAGACGTCGTTGTTGGTGGTTGTTGTAGTTGTAGAAGCAGGTGCAATGGAACTGTTGTTTGTTGAAGTGATGGAAGAAGTGGTTGCTGATTTTGTAGACGAGTCTGTAGGAACAATTGTCTTTGCAGTTGTAGGAGAATCAGTTTTTGTTGAAAAAAGAGTTGCTGCTGGTGTTGTAGAAGCTGTTGTGGTTATTTGCAGGATGCCTTCTTTAATCAATCCATTGATGCCATTCCTCAAGCTTGCACACCATTGATGGAAACTTCGCAAGATTCACAACGGGCCTCACAACCTGGAAACACCTGGCATTTTAAAAGCTGAGCTTTAACCTCTTCCAGAGGTGTCTGAATACTTGCAGTATCTTCAACTAAAATCATGGGTGAGCCCTCCTCTATTGCATTTATCCTTGGCCCACCATGGCTATGCATAGGATTCTTCGTGACATTAGGAGGTGGTTCAAAATTCAGGGCTTTTGAATCTACCAGATCCTGGACCTTCATATGCAGAGCCCTGCACTTTTCTGTGGAGTGGCCAGGTGCATTAGAATGAAAAGCACACCTGGCGTTGATGTCGTAATTTCTCAGAAGGTTCTGAGGATCAGGTGGAGCCAATGTCCTTAACTCGACAAGGTTGAGCTTTAGGAGTTGTGGCAACAATGTGGCATATGCATTGGTATAGGGTCAATCACCCTGTTGATCTAAGAGGGCCGCTGCTGAAAAGGGCGTTGTTTTTTATTGTTGTTATTGTTGTTGTAGGATCTTTGTTGAGGAAACTGTGGCTGTTGAGGAAAGTGTTGTGGTTGTTGAGCATATTGAGGAGGTGGAGCAGGAATAGTGATGGAAGCAACTGATCTGGGAAGATATTGGGGTCTTCCCCTCCCTGTATGTACATAATTTGTTTCACCGGATCTGCGGGGCCCTGTAAATGTCTTCCTTGCACTGCTTGAACTGGCACCGTTGTCGAAAATCTTTTCCATCTTCAGTAAGCTCTCAATTCTTTCCCCAGCTATAACCATGTCTGCAAAGCTGGTGGAAGAAAATGCAGCCAATCTGTCAATATAAGTACCCTGGAGAGTGTTCATGAACATATCTGCCATTTCCTTTTCTGACATCGGGGGTTGAACGGCAGCAGCTAGTTGCCTCCACCTTTGGGCGTACTCTCTAAAGCTTTCTCGGGAAGACTGTGACATTCCCATCAGAAGGGTTCTGTTTGGAGCCATGTCCAGATTATACTGATATTGACGAATGAAAGCTTCAGCCAAGTCTTTCCAATTTCTTACTGTGGCTCTGATCAAATGAGAATACCACTCTCGGGATGCCCCTGTCAAGCTATCCTCAAAGTAAAACATCCACAGTTTCTCATCCATGGTGTAGGCTTTCAATCTCCCCAGGAAAGACTGAAGATGGGTACGTGGGCAGGATGTGCCATTGTATCTTTCAAAACAAGGAAGTTTGAACTTCTGAGGAATTCTAACTCCCTCCACTAATCCCATATCCATAACATCAAAACCCAGAGATTTTTGGGATTCAAGAGACCTTAGCTTTTCTGCTATTTCATCCAACCGACGATCATAGACCTCGTCTCCTGCCCCAACCACAGTAAATTGCTCTTCTTGAGGGTCCTCCTGCAAAGCCCTCCCTCCAGTATTGCCTTGGGTGTTTCTTATAGCATTGATCTCTGGGTTCAGATGAGGTCCAAACTCTGGGGGATCAGTATGAGGTTGTACGTGATCGTTGTTGCTGGTACACCCTGTACATGGGTGGTTTTCCTCGGGAGTTTGCCGCTCGACTAACTCTCTCAGTCTCTCCTGGCTCTGAGCCAATCCAGTCATCACTGTCATAAATTGATTCATCTGGGCCCTCATCTCTGTCCTCTCATTGGCCATTTGGGCTCTCACTTCAGTTAAGTCTTGTTGAACCTGATCCATTTGTAATCCCGGAAGGTTGTTTCTTGTCGGATACTGGTGCACTCTATTGACAAGGAACACTCTTCTGCGAGCAATGTTTCCTAAAACCACAACAAAGTGAGAAACAACAACAAAACAAAGACCTACAAAACAAAGAAAAATGTTAGTATGCAATGCAGGATGCCTATTTGTCTTCCAAGGGTATCTGGTTTGGTTCTTTGGTTTTGATCTTCCAGACCTCGAGGAAATGATGATGTTGCAGAGAGATAAAGCCCATGAAATAGTACAAACCATATATTACAAAATGTGAAAATACATAGTTTGATTACAACAAAGTTCCCATGGTGGGTCAAAATACAACAACAAAATCAAAAGTACAAACAAAAAGAGGTGCAAATACAAAGAAATCAAACATCCAGTCCAAAGTCATCTTCTCAGACATCTTTCAGGAGAGCCTCAGTCACTGGGCCAGCTGGGTGCTCTGTGATGGACCTGATAAGAAGGTTCCTGGTGGCAATGGCACTTGTCAACTTCTTATGCTTATCCTGATCCTTTGATCTCTTCAACCCCTCCCGGAGCATCAACTCAGAGATCTCCTTCTGTGCTGCTAATAAGGCCTCTTGATTCTTCTTCTCACTAGCCTCCAGTTGCTCCATCCTAGCCTGTGCCCTCTGATCTTCCTGTGAACGAGCTTCAGTAATTCTGATCCATCTAGCCTGACTCTCCTCTAAGTAGTGCTCAACTCTGGCTTTCTGAATCCTGGCTTCTTTGCAAGCATTCTTCAATACCAACTCCCCTGCTCGGGCTCTTCTAATATAATCATTTGTCTTCTCAATCTTGGTCATATGCTCGATCCGGAGCTTCTCTAACCTTTCATTATCCAAACAGCTGTCATTCCTCTCCCAGAGGGTCTTCTTCAAGGCTTCAGAGAGCTGAGTATTCCTTTCTTTCAATTTTTCAAACTCCTCTAAGCTGACAGTAGCTGCAGGCTCCACTGCTGATGGACCAGGTACATCCTCTAAGGTGAATGGCAAGCGAGTAATCTGTCCCCTGGTACGAGACCAATCAAGATACTAGGATGAAGCTATGTTGTTACACTTGCCAAGAATAATTTTCCCCTTAGTCTGAATATTGTCCCAAGCCCAGGCTGCCTGTCTGACAATGGCAAGGTTGTGTTGGATGTCACAATAGAGGGTTTCTGTCAAGTCTTTCTCTCTTGGTGGATGAACCAAGGCATATCCTAATTGCCTTTTGAAAAGCAAAGGATTGTAGTTGATGCAACCCTTCACTCCAATAAGAGGTACATTGGGATACTGCCCACAGCTTGTAATTATGTCCCTGCCCTTGGTGCTCTGAGTGCACCAACTGATGTCTTCTGAAGTGAGAGCAATCATTATCTTAGCCCAGTTTTTTGACTGATGAGGATTCAAGAAAGCTTTTGTCTTTGGCAAGTGCCTTAGTAACCAACAGTAGAAGAGCGGTGCACAAAATCTGACTAATTTTCCCCTTTGCTTCTCATTCCTTTGATGCACTGAGTAGTAGAAGTCTCCAAGCAGGGTAGGGACTGGATTCTTCAACAAGAATAGGTGAGTAGCACTCTTGCTTACAAACTTAGGCTCGTCTGCAAACAAGATGGTCCCATATATGCTGAGTGCCAAAAGTCCACAAACAATGTCCCACCTCCCTGCTGCAGCATGCAGGGTGGCCTGGGAGATCAAGAAATCCAAGTGAAGGCCTGGGATCCCAGCCTTGGTGGTCATGCTCTGATCAATGAGGGTGGACTCTAAGTGCAAAACCTTAGCTATATCTTCATTCTTGGGAGCAGTCAACTCAGGGTTGAAGGGAATCCCTCTCCTGATAGGGAAACCTAACAACATGGAAAATTCTTCTAGCAAAGGTCCCAACTGAAAATCTGGGAAAGTGAAACATCTGAGAGGAGGATCATAAAACTGTAAGCAAGTGTGGATCATGCTCCTTTGGGATGCATCCAGGTCCATGATCATGTACATAATGCCTCCATAATGTTCCCTGAATAAAGGGACATGATCAGGAATGATGAGAGACTGGATCTGTCTGATGCCTGTCAGAGTGGGCTCAAAGAAATGACAGGTGATGTTGCTCTTCATGGATGTGTCCATGCTGACAATGGATGCTGGAGGTAACTGCTGATATAGGCTACTGAAGAAGATGCTAAAGAGGATCTTTGATTAAGACAACTGGTGAAAACTGATGAAGATAACTGGAGAAGATTTTGAAGAAGACTTCTGATGAAGATAACTGATGAAGATGCTGAAAGAATCTGAGCAGCAGAACAGGTCAAAACCAAACCAAAGATAAGATGTGGATACCCTGTAAAACAAATAGGAAAATGTTAAATGATGCAAGATGATGTATGCAGAATGATATGCAAAGGGTTTTTGATCAAGTGTTGGGTCTGTTATCTGCCTTGATAGGGTCCATGTGTGTTCATAAGTCCGGATGGAAGCTTAGAAAACCAGTAACCAGGTGGGGGACTCAAATAAAGAGTCACAAGTCCAGGGTTTCACAAGAAGTGTCCAAAATGATACAACCTTAACAAAACTAGTAACAAGGTATGATGAGTCCGAGGGTTCCTGCAAACCTGTAAACATCCCAACCCCCTCAAATGTATTGTTCTAGAACAAGGATCCTCAGACTTGGATCAGTTATGAGAAGTGTAAACACTTCTAACCCGGAGGTACAATGTTTACAATAACTATAAAGGATCCTCCTCTAATTCACCTCAGATGCTGAAGGTCATAAAAGGTCATCCAGACTTAGCAGGCTTCCCAGATAGCCCTAGTACTACAGGAAACCCGTAGCACAGAGTTCTCAAGAAGAAACCCATGTCTGAACCGTGTTTCATATTCCCGCACCAGACCGAAATGGAATGGGAAAGAATATGAAGCCACTCTATCCTATGTGTCACTCAGGTTCCCGGTATGGAACCTTACACACTCAATGATCCCTCCCACCAAAGAAAACAACAGATCCAACACAGATGATATGATAACAGTATGAAATACATATAAACAGTAAATGAAAGCAATAAATAAAGCTGTACAGAAAGCAATAAATAAAGAAATAAATAATAAGCACAAGTAGCACATAACACCCCCGTAAACACAAATCAAACAAGCGCTAGGAGAAACCCACAAAAAAAAGGAACCAGAAGCCCTGGTTGTAAGATAAGCTCCCCAGCAGAGTCACCAAGCTGTCGCTCCCGAAGATTCGCATCCCGGTACAAGCGCGAATGGTCGGTGAAGAGAGAAGTTGAAAGTGAGGTGAATAGAGTCGCCAGCTAGGCATTTTTATCCCGAAGGAAAGGTAATGCTGCATAAACCTAAAAAAGGATGGATAAGATGGTCACGAACCAGAGAAACTGAGAAAGGGGGTTGGTTACAACCTGGGAAGGTATTAGCACCCAGATTGTCCGTCGTACTCGACGGGATCCATGCTTACAAGATTGTGTTTAAAAGGGGTAAATGTATGTGCTATTAGTCTGCAAAAACTAAGGATGAATGTACAAGTGCCAGTGCAAAGAGGGTTAATTTTTCAGGAACTGAGGCTTTAGAAAGAATGCTGGAAGAGGGGGAAGACAAAGAGACTTTTGTTCGATAACGGTTAAGTTATGCCTACGTATCCTCGCGTGCAATGAGGAAGTCAGAACACGGTAGTTCGACTAAAAGAGACTGAAAGATAAATTGACTATGAACTTCTTGCTTGTCTATGCTCAAGTGCATGACTCGTCTGGCTCGAGTGCTAACTGCCTTGCATTAGACGGAAGAAGCAAGTTCTCGTTTGTGAATGAGTATGATGAGAAAATAATCCCGAAGGAGACGATTATTGTTTTTTTTTTGTGTTTTTCAGTTTTGTTATTGTTTTTGGTGTTTTGCATAAGTTAATGAGCTTAAGCCTAAATCAAAGGCTTGTAAACGCATTATATCCTCCCTGATTAGGGATAATGAGAATACTTAAGTATGAGATAAGCATCTCAACTTAATTGCCATGATGATGTAGGATTAAGATCATTAACATACTTGTGATTAATTAGATGTTTTTTGGGTTTTTGTTTAGTGTTAAGTAATGAGTTTAATCTCTAATCACATATTAGTGGACTCATTACACCATCCTAATAGAAGGATAATAGATGAGAACACTTAAGCTGAGGAAGATACCTCAACTTAATCCATGGTTAGGGATTAAATTCATTATATAACAAAGCCTTTATTAAGTGGATTTTAATTAAGGGATGAGATTAGGAAGTGGATTTTATGGTTTGTAAGACAACTTGAGGGGGACTTGTCCATTAAACACTAGGGTTAGTCCTTCTTAACCATAAGGAAGAATTAGAACCCTAATGTAAGGCCCAAGTTACAAGATAAAGTCTTAGTGATTATTAAGATGATTTGACTAAGAGTTTTAAACAAATTAAAGGTTAACACTTAGGATGAAAGTTATACACTCCATCCTAAAAGAAGGATGCAGGCATAACCCTAATTCCAAAGTCCTAAAACTTTAAGAGTTTAGTCTCTGATTATGAAGATAAGAAGAGAGACTCAAGGAGACTCAAAGGTAAAAAACTAGGGGGGACTAATCACAACCCTAATTATTATCATGCTTGGATTTTCCTATGGTTTGTAAGTCTTAAGAAAGATCTTCAAGGAAGCCACCAATGGAAGAAGAAGATGAGAGGAGGAGGAAGCAGAAGAATAAGTTACTTACTTCATTGAAGAAGATAAGTAACTAAAAGAAAGAAAGTGAGAGAGATGGAACACAAGTGAACAAGTTCACTTAGAAGACAAGCAAAATGCATATGAAAGAGATAAAGAGAAATGAGAAGTGAAGGCAAATCCACTTCTCAAAGTAACTTACCACCTGAAAATGTTAGCATGAATGCATAAAGGTATAAAGCATAAGGAAATGAAATGAAATGAGATGAAATGACCAAAGTCAGAAGTGTTTATGCAATGTTAATGTCATGTGAGATGATGCAAAGGCATACAACATGCATATGTATGATCATACAAAGATGAGATGCAAATGGAAGCATGCTTTGAAGTTTGTAAACACATGAAAGCTAATGAAATGAAATGAATGCAAATCATGGCAAATGGATGAAGAAATGATCAAGCATGATTCTAACATGTCCTAAGATGTCTAAAATGACATGTGAATGCAAGAAATGTCATGGCAAGTTCATGTATGGATACATATGCAAGATGAATGAAAATGAACATGAGAAATTAGGGTTATATGAAAGTATGAGATGCAAATGAACAAAACAGAATCATATGAATTTCCTAACCAATCATAAGTTATGAATTTCCTAAGTTTCTTGGGTTTTTTGGGTGGTTCAAAGGGAAAAATGCAAATCAAATTGAAAGTGCAAGATAAATTTATGAGATAAATGTCCTATAAACTACATGCAACATTCAAGACAATGCAAAAAGAATCATATTCAAACTATTCTTGGTTAGGCAGAAATGATTTTTTTAAGTTAGGGTTCAAAAAATGAAATTTAGTAACCCTTAATTCAAAGAAAATTCACAAACTATGATCAAACCTAAAACGAAATTTGTGTGAAGAGTTTGAAAATGTTTCTAAATGCAATGGGATGATTCATGATTTTTTTGGTGATTTTTAGAAACCTAAATGTATTTTTAATTAATTAAAAGACTTTAATTAATTAAAAATAACATTTAAATATTTAAAAAATACTTTTTTAGTGCAAAAAATTAAATAAAAATCATTTTCAGGTTGAGAAAAATATTTAAAACAAAAATGCAAAGTTTCATATTTTTTGGATGATTTTTGCTATTTTTAATAAATTATGCAAAAGAAATAGAATAAAAATAAAATTAAAATGAATTAAAATGGAGGGTATGCGCATCTGATGGCCAGGATTCAAACTGGGGATGACTTGGTTGACTGCGCGCACAATTTAATGGCCAGCATTTAAACTAAGTTAATTAATTAATTAAACCTAATTATTTTAATTAAACTGAATTAGGGCTTAAATGGATTAATCTGGACCCTACGAACATGTGCTAAACAAGATCCTACGACTGACATTCAAACTGGTTTTGATGTTTCAACTCTGCTGCACCAGAAATCGTGTTTTGGTTTGGCTGTGTTTTAGGCTATGGTGAAGGGTGGGAAATGCTCCTTAGGTCATGTGGAGATGATTGGTGAAGAAAGATTGAAGTTTCAGTGGTTGGTTTTTGAGATTCGAAGACTTGAAGTTTTTTGCAAGTTTTGGGCAATCTGAGTTCTAGGATGATTCAGCTGCTTGTGTTATGTGTTTTGTGTTGCTTGAGGTTTGTATAATGTGTAGTGATTGGTTCAGAGAGTTGTTGTGGCATAGTGTGATTGGTATGGGAGTTTTTGCAAAAAGTCAAGATTTTGTACTTTGAGGTATGGGCATGGTGCAAGCCTGATTTCTTGGGGTGTCTGGCCTCAACTGACTTTGTGGAGAGCCATGGAATTGGTTTTGATGTGCTGGAACAAGTGGATGAAGAGTTTCATATCATTTTGCAATTCTTAAAAGTTTTGGCCCTTTTGTGATTTCTTGAAGTTCAAGTCATGAAAATGCATGGTTCAAAGCACAATTCTGATGTTTAGAGGCCCCATTGACATGTTGTGAAGTGTTTATGTACATTTGAAGTCATTAGAATGCTTTAACATGCCAATTTGCAAAATCCCTCTTTGACATGAAACTTGAAATTTTAGGATTTTTGCCAACTTTGAAAGGCCATATCTTGAGTTCTAGGATGAATCAAGACATTTTCTTATACTTTTTGAAAAGGGAAAGACCTAATCTACTACTTTCATGTCCAAGAATTTTTCATTTGAAGCATTTTTGGTTGAGAAAGAGGAGGTTGAAAAACTTTCCAAAAATGGAAAGTTTGCATTTCAAGTCATTTCCATTTTTGGCAAGTTTGCAAATGGCTCAAAATTCTTCAATCTTGTGAACTTCCAACCTCTTATAAGATCAAATAAAGATCATATAACTTAAATTTGATGAAAATACCCCTTTGGTTCCATTGCTGGGGGCCTCAGATGCCCTGATTTTGACTTAACTTGCTCAAGAATAGATGACTTCCACAATGAGTTTCTTCATAAAACTTGGTACACATGATCCTTATGACACATTAAGAACATTAGAAGCAAGGATGGCCCAAAAATTTGGAGTTAAGGCCTCTGAAACCAAAACCCTAATTTTGGTCATTTGTGTAGTGAAAACCCTAGCTCTGCTTCCATGCCTTGCCAATTCTTGTGATCTCTTGACTTCCATAAACTTTGAGGGACATAATATGATGATAGAACACACATGGACTCTCTTGGAAAGCTTTGATACCTTTGGGATGGTTCAAATCACCTCTTGGATTGCTCAGATCACAAACCCTAGATGCAGATGAACTTGAACAATGCAGATGAAACAAATATGCAATATGAGGTTCAATGGTTATGCTTATGCAAGAATGAAAGATCACAAGCCATGGTGTGATATGATTGAGGGCAAATTTGGGGTGTTTACAAGGGAATAACAACTTCGTGGGGGAATACTTCTGTCAAGTAATCTTGTTGATGAGGTGATTGTTGACTTGGCTGGGGGATACAAGGCTTGATATGACCCATGTTGTGAAAGATTGTCTGCTTTGAGTACCTGCAACCTGTTAAGAAAGAAACGCACAAGTGTCCCGAGGTATCCTCAGCAGGATTCCGTCATAGGAGTTATATTTGCTTAAGAGTGCAACATATTTCCTGCAAGCATTTATTAAAATGGCTTATATGTTTTCATGCAAGTGTTGTATTTATGAACTTTGGACATTTTGCAAACGAAACAAAAAGGTGCAAAACAAAGTGTGACTGGATATTCTGATTTTATTGATTTGTGTGCCCTGAATGGGTAAGTACAGTGAAGAAGCGAATCCCTGAAAGGAGGATATTGCTGTAAATTGAGAAAAATAAAAGTGTTTTGGCAATGTCGAAGTTAACGCTCCAGTGAGCTTCCTTTGCTATGACCCGTATGACCTTGACGTCCTTCTTATCTTGCTCTTTGAAGAAGGTTGATTCTGACTGACACTTTGTCCCTTCGAAGCTTGCCATGTTGTGAGTGATACAGACGAATTCAGAATGCAGTTGTTCACTTATTCCCTGATTTTGCATGGATCGCCCTTTCAGGTTTTCAATCCACCGGGATACCCATTTTTGCCTGAGCTGTCCGATGTGGCTTTTCAACTCAGCGGGTGTACATTTTTTCCCCTTATTTTTGCCCGAGTCTTTTATTCTTTTTTTTTACTCGTCGGGATGCCCTATTTTTGCTTGGACTTTACATTCTGTTTTTATGTCCAGCGGGTCTTTTATGCGAAGTATTTTTTAACTGCATCTGAATTCACAGGAGATAAGAAATCCTCGCCATCCATAGTAGTGAGCATCAGTTCCCCACCAGAGAAAACTTTCTTTACTATGAATGAGCCTTTGTATTTTAGCGTCCATTTTCCCCTGTGGTCTGTATGAGGAGGAAGAAGTCTTTTCAGAACAAGCTCTCCCACATGGTATTCCCGAGGTCTGGCTTTCTAATCAAAGGCTTTCTTTATTCGTTTCTGATATAACTGCCCATGACAAATGATTGCTAACCTCTTTTCATCAATCAGACTCAATTGATTATATCGAGATCGGACCCTTTCTGCTTCATCTAGTTTCACATCCATCATTACCCGTAAGGAGGGTAGTTCAACTTCAACAGGTAGGACAACTTCCATACCATACACAAGTTGATAAGGTGTTGCCCCAGTAGATGTTCTGATATAGGTATGTTACCTATGCAACACGAATGGTAGCATTTTGTGCCAGTCTTTGTAGGTGACTACCATCTTTTGCACAATCTTCTTAATATTCTTGTTAGCGGCCTCAACAGCGCCATTCATCTTTGGCCTGTAAGGAGAAGAGTTGTGATGTTGAATTTTAAAGTCCCAACAAAGTTCTTCCATCATCTTGTTGTTCAAATTGGAACCATTATCAGTAATGATTCGCTCGGGAACTCCATATCGGCAGATGATATCCCTTTTCAGAAATCGAGCTACCACTTGCCTGGTGACATTTCCATACGAGGCTGCTTCAACCCTTTGGTGAAGTAATCAATGGCTACCAGGATGAATCTGTGACCATTTGAAGCAGTCAGTTCAATCTTTCCAATCATATCAATGCCCCACATGGCGAAGGGCCAAGGTGAAGACATTACATTCAAAGGATTCAGAGGCACATGCACTTTATCTGCGTAGATCTGGCATTTGTGGCATTTTCTGGCGTAGGCACAACAGTCTGCATCCATTGTGATCCAGTAGTAACCAGATCTTAACAACTTCTTGGCCATTGCATGTCCTATGGCATGGGTACCAAAAGAACCCTCATGTACTTCGTGCATCAGTAGGTCTGCTTCCTTCTTGTCAACACATCTGAGCAAGAGCAAGTTGAAGTTTCTTTTGTAAAAAGAACCATCAGCATTGAGGAAGAAATTGCCGGCCAGCCTTCTCAATGTCTTCTTATCGTTTGACGATGCTCCAGGTGGGTATGTCTGAGTCTCTAAGAAGCATTTGATGTCATGGAACCAAGGCTTATTGTCAGTAACAGTGTCCACAGAGAAGATATATACCGGTCGGACCAGTCTGGATACTAAAATCCGAGGCACATAGTTAGTAGCTTGTACTTTGATCATGGATGAAATGGTAGCCAAAGCATCTGCAAACTGATTCTCATCTCGAGGGATGTATTCAAGCTTAACTGTTGTGAAGAAGGTCAACAATCTCCTCGTATAGTCACAGTAGGGAATCAGATGCTTCTGATGAGTGTACCACTTGCCGTTGGTCTGGTTGATTACCAAAGTTGAATCTCCGAATACATTCAAGGTTTTGATCCTGAGGTCAATGGCTTCCTCAAGACCCATGATACAAGCTTCGTATTCTGCTTCGTTGTTAGTGCAGGCAAAGGTGAGGCTTACTGAGAAAGGCATATGAAACCCTTTAGGTGTAATAAGCACTGCACCAACCCCATGACCGTTGCAATTAACTGCCTCGTCAAACATCATAGTTCATGTTTCTTCTGGGTCAGGCCCTTCAGTGTGAATAGACTCTTCACAATCTTTTGCTTTTAAGAACATGATGTCTTCATCAGGAAAGTCAAATCTCATAGGCTAGTAACCATCAATGGGTTGCTCAGCCAGATAGTCAGACAATACACTGCTCTTGATGGCTTTCTGAGAGGTGTACTGAATGTCATATTCTGTTAGACTCATTTACCATCTTGCAACCCTTTCGGTAAGTGTTGGCTTCTCAAATATGTACTTGACTGGATCCATCTTTGAGATCAATAAGGTAGTATGAGTCAACATATACTGTCTTAGTCGGCAAGCAGCCCACGCTAAAGCACAACAAGTTTTCTCGAGCAGTGAATAACGTTGTTCACAGTCGGTAAACTTTTTGCTTAGGTAGTATATTGCATACTCTTTTCGACCAGACTCGTCATGCTGGCCCAACACACACCCCATTGACTCTTCTAATATTGTCAGGTACATGATTAGAGGCCTTCCTTTGACTAGAGGCATGAGAATTGGAGGTTCTAGCAGATATCCTTTGATCTTGTTAAACGCTCTCTAACAATCATCGTTCCACCTGACTGTTTGCTCTTTTCTTAACAGTTTGAACAAGGGTTCGCAGGTTGCAGTGAGATGAGATATGAACCTTGAGATGTAGTTCAATCTACCTTAGAACCCTCGAACTTCTTTCTCAGTCTTAGGTGCAGGCATTTCCTTAATGGTTTTGACTTTGTCGGGATCAACCTCAATTCCTTTTTCACTTACAATAAAACCCAGCAGCTTACCAGAACGTACCCCGAATGTGCATTTGTTAGGGTTCAACCTTAACTGATACTTCCTCATACGCTTGAACAATTTCAGCAGATTCACCAGATGATCTTCCTCTGTAAGGGACTTGGCAATCATATCATCCACATAGCACTCGATTTCTTTATGGATCATATCGTGGAATAATGTTACCATAGCTCGTTGATATGTTGCACCGGCGTTCTTCAGACCGAACGACATTACCTTGTAGCAGAACATGCCCCATGGTGTGATGAAAGTTGTCTTCTTCATGTCTTCAGGTGACATCTTAGTCTGATTGTATCCAGAAAATCCATCCAATAAAGAAAATACTGAGAACTGGGCCGTGTTATCCACCAATATGTCAATGTGAGGTAATGGGAAACCATCCTTTAGGCTTGCTCTGTTCAGATCCCGGTAATCCACACACATACGCACCTTTCCATCCTTCTTAGATACATGTCGCTCCCACCTGATGACACAGGGCCAAGAGGGGTACATACGCGAACGGTCGGCGAAAGGAGAGAGAACACACAAGGGTGAGCTCAAAAGACAAGAGTCGCCAGCTAGGCATTTTTATCCCGAAGGAAAGGTAATGCTGCATAAACCTAAGAAAAGATATGGATAAGACGGTCGCGAACCAGAGAAACTGAGAAAGGGGGTTGGTTACAACCTGGGAAGGTATTAGCACCCAGATTGTCCGCCGTACTCGACGGGATCCACGCTTAAGAGATTTGTGTTTAAAAGGGGTAGTGTCAGTGCAATCTATGTATCAAAGCTGGAAAGAATGCAAGTGTTAGTGTAAAAGAAGTTTGAAGGGTATAAGAGAAGTGTCAGTGTAAGAACAACAGTGAAATGCTCAGGACTATGAGGCTTAAAAACAATGCTGGAAAAGGGGGGAATATACAGAGACTTTTGTTCGATAATTGTTAAGTTATGCCTACGTATCCTCTCGTGCAATGAGGAAGTCAGAACACCGTAGTTCGACTCAAAGAGAATGAAAGGTGAATTGACTTGTGAACTGCCTACTTGTCTATGCTCAAGTGTATGGCCTGTCTGGCTCAGGTGCAAACTGTCTTGCATTAGACGGAAGAAGCAGGTTCTCGTTTGTGAGTGAATGAGGTGAGAAAAGAATCCCGAAGGAGACGATTATTGTTTGTTTTGATGTTTTCAGTCTTTTATTGCCTTTTGAAGTTTGTCATAAGAAAATGAGCTTAAGCCTAAACCAAGGGTTAGTAAACTCATCACATCCTCCCTCTGATTAGGGGTAATGAGAATACCTTAAGTATGAAGTAAGCACCTCACACTTAATCACCATGATGTAGGATTAAAATCATTAACCTACTTGCATTTATTAGATGTTTTTGTTGTTTTTGTTTAGTGTTAAGTAATGAGTTTAAGCCATAATCAGGGATTTAATGGACTCATTACACCATCCTAATAGAAGGATAATAGATGAGAACATTTAAACTGAGGAAGGCTCCTCAACTTAATCCATGATTAGGGATTAACCTCATGACAAAACAAAGCCTTTATTAAATGGATTTTAATTAATGCTAAGATTAAGAAGTGGATTTTATGGCTTGTAAGACAACTTGAGGGGGACTTGTCCATTAACACTAGGGTTAGTCCTTCTTAACCAATTAAGGAAGAATTAGAACCCTAATGCAAGGCCCAAGTTACAAGCTTGATGTCTTAGTGATTATTAGATGGATTGATTAAAGGAGTTAAACACATTAAGGGTTTAACACTTAGGATTAAGGTTATACACTCCATCCTAATAGAAGGATGCAGGCATAAGCTTAATCACAAAGCCTTAAAACCTTTAGGGTTTAGTCCTTGATTATGAGATGAGAAGAGAAGACTCAAAGGATGACACAAAGGTAAAACTAATGGGGGGACTAATCAAACCCTAATTGTGATCATGCTTGTGTGTTCCTAGGTTTTATGAGGCTTGCAAGAGATCTTCAGGAGAAAAGCCACCAGGAAAGAAGCAGATGAAAGGAGAAAGAAGCAGAGAGAAGCAAGGCAACTTGCTCCACTTAAGAAGACAAGTTGCTTGAAGAAAGAAAGAAAGAGATGAACATGAATGAGCAAGCTCAGTCTAAAACAAAGATAAAATGCAGCAATGATGCATAAAAGAGATGAGAAGGGATTGTGAGAAGTGAAGGCAAATTCACTTCTCAATACAACTTACCACCTGAAAAGTTAGCAAAAGAAATGAAATGCAATGAAAATGAGATGAATGCAATGATGCAAACCAAAGTCAGAAGCATGAACATGATGTTAATGATGCTAAGAGATGATGCAAGCACATGTCAAGAGTTGTGGATGATCATACAAGGATGAGGATGCAAATGAAGCATCCTTGAACCATGAAAGTTCATGAAAGTTTATGAAATGATATGAATGCATAACATGGCAAATGGATGATGCAATGATCAAACATGATTCTAATATGTCCTAAGATGTCTTATATGTCATATTGATGCATAAAATGTCATGGCAAGTTCTTGAATGCAAGCAAATGAAAGATGGATGCAAAGGAAGGCAAGAATTAGGGTTTATGCATAACATGCAACACAAAACTCAAAATCAGAAGCAAATGACATGATAAAAAATTGAAAATGGGATCAAAGGAACCCTAACCCTACACAAACTCACTGCCCAAAGGAGGGGACCCAACTCTTAACCTAATGAGTGTTATGATTTTTCTAAGTCAACTAGGGTTTCAAAGCACCTCAAAAGGAAAAATGCACATTAAATTGAAAATGAAAGATAAATTCAAACCAAATTTACCCTAGAAACTACATGCTATGAAGGATGCAATGCAAGAAGAACCATTATCAAACTCTTCATGGTTAGGCAGAATGAATTTTTTCAAGTTAGGACCAAAATATTGCCTTTAAACAACTTTAATTCCAATGAAAAATGTCAAAATACATCAAGGACCAAAAAGAAATTTGTTTTGAGAGTTTGATAATGCTTCTAAATGTTTTGAAATGCAATGTGAATTTTTTTGTGATTTTTAAATACCTAAATGCATTTTTAATTAATTAATTGCCCTTAACTAATTAAAAATAAACATTTAAATGATTTAAAAATGAGTTTTAATGCAAAAAATGAAAATAAAAATATTTTTGGGTTCTGAAAATTAATAAAAGGTTTGACAAAAAATTTCAGAATTTTTTAATATGTTTTGCTATTTTTTAAAATTCGTGTAAATAAAATATAAAACAAATGAAATAAAAATGAATTTAAATGAAAAATGAGAAAGTATGCAAATCCAAGAGTCAGGATTCAAACTCAGGGAGGCGGGAGTTGACTACGCGCGCTAATGGACGGCCAGAATTCAAACTCACTTAATTATGATTAAACCCTAATCCTGAGCCCTAATCACTTTCAGATGACCGGAACAGTGTTCCGGTCATCTTCTCCGGCAAGTTCCTCACCCCATCTCCCTCAATACGCAACCCCAAGACCCCTAAAGCTCCAGAAATGATCCTCTCCTCAACCCCAGCAAGAATCAAACATCAAAACTCATTTATTCAAACTCAAAATCATGAATCGAAGCAAAACGGAAAATATGGCAGAAATTTCAGAAGCTCAATACATGTTTAATACTTGACTATTTTCAAAACTAAACACATCAGCATCATCAGTGAATCATGGAGAATCAATTAGTAACTTAAAAACACGTTTCTGGAAAAATTGTTCTTGATGATACCTGAACTGAAGCTTTCGAAAATGGTGCTTTCTGGCCAGTCCTTTGCTTCAAACAAGCTCCAATGATCCTCCCTAGAAGTTTGTGATGCTTAGCTGAAGTTTTTGTGGCCTCAAGATGAAGATTGCAGAAGCTCAGTTTGTGCAAGGTGAAAATCGTATTTCTGATGGTGGGCTTTTCAGAGCAAATTGATGGTTGGAAAATGATCAGAGGGTTAGGGTGAGTTGTTCTGTGGAATTTGTTTTGAGGTTTGAAGCTTGTATGATGAGTTTCAAAGAGAGATGCATATGAGAGGATTTTGGTGAATGCTGTGCTATGAGAGGTTTCAGCCTCCAAGATTGTGTGAGAAATGATCCATGAGGCATGTATGTGAAGCTGTGATTGGTCAGAGTAGTTGGTGTGGCTCAGCTTGATTGGTATGGCTTAACTTGCATAAAGTCAACTTTTGTGTAAGTGAAGGTATGGGCTGGTTCATTCATGGTACAAGGGCATGGTTCGAATCAGCATGCTTCAAGGAGGTCCATGGAAGTCACTTTTGGCAGCTGGCACAACTGGATGAGAAGCTTTGGGTCATTTTGCAAATTTCACTAAGTTTGGCCCTTTTGAAGTTTCTTAATGACCAAGGCATGACAATGAGCAATTCTTTGGTGCATTCTGAATTTTAGGTCATGACTTATGTTTGTGTAATGCTTAGAAGTTGTTTTGAAGTTACAATTGGCCTTGGCATGAAGTTTTGCAACTTTCCTCCTTTGGTGCATAAGTGAAATTTCATGATTTTCCCCAACTTTGCAAGGCCATAACTTTTGATCCAAAATGAATTAGAAAGAGTTCTTGTACTTTTTGAAAAGGGAATGATCCAATCTACAACTTTCATGACCAAAGTTTTCTCATTTGAAGCATTTTTGAATCAAAAAGAAGGGGTTGAAAAACTTTCCCAAAATGGCAAGTTTACATTATAAGTCACTTTCCCAAAAAGGCAACTTTGCAAATGGCTTGAAATTCTTCAATTTTGTGAACTTCTAACATCTTCTATGATCAAATAAAGATCATACACATTCAAAATGATGGAGAATGCCCTTTGGTTGGGTGATTGGGGGCCTCAGATGCCCTGATTTTGCACTGACTTGCTCAAGAAGTCATCTCTTGATCAGATGCCTTCCCCATTGAATTTCTTCATGAAAATTGATATGCATGATCCTCATAACATATAGAGACCAATAGAAACAAGAATGACCAAAATTTTTGGAGTTATGGCCTCTGAAACCAAAACCCTAATTCTAGGTCATCTGTGCAGTTAAACTTGGCTCTGCTTCCATGCCTTTCTCAGTTCTTGTGATTCTTTGACTTCCTTGACCTTGTGGGGATATAATATGATGCTTGAACATACATGGACCTCTTTGAGATGATTGAAGACCTTTGAAGTGGCTCAAATAGCTCTTGGATTGCTCAGATCACAAACCCTAGATGCAGATGACTTTGAATCAATGCAGTGAAGCAAAAATGCAATATGAGATGCTATGATTGAACTTATGCACATGAAAAGATCACAAGCCATGGTGTGAATGGGTGAGGGCAAATTTGGGGTGTTTACAGCTGCCCCTATTCAAACATGAGTTAGCTGTGCAGGATGTAAGCAACGGCTTAACAGACAAACAAGATAACTTGTGGTTGAATACCAAAGACAGTCCAAAATTTGCACTCACAGAATGAAGAAGAAAAGGGATATAGATTGTAAAAGAAAATAAAGTATGTTTATAAAGTGCGGGCGACGGAGGACGACCGTCGAGCAGAGGACGGCTGCCGGGGATGAAGCAATGACGGGGACGACCGACATGCTGGGGAAAATGCGGGAAATAAAGCAATGACGGGGACGACCGACAAGCTGGGGATATAAGAGATTATGATGGGGACGGCCATCAAGTTCAAGGCATGAATGAAATAAATGATGAGGTACGGTTATCAAAGGTGAAGGACGATCACCTAGCAGGGGACGACTGCTCTGTTGGGGATAAGATGAGGGACGGTCATCTAAGGTGAAGGACGATCACCTGGCAGGGGACGGCTGCCGAAAGTATTACGACATAGGACGAATGCCGGATAGAAAAAGTCGACGATAGGGACGGCCATCGGATAAGCATGATGAAGGACGAACATCAAGAGGTGAAGGACGGTCACCTAGAAGGGTACGGATGCTCTCAGGGTTTATCATGACATAGGACGAATGCCAGATAACAAAATCGACGATGGGGACGACCATCGGATAGAATGATGAAGGACGATCATCAAGAGGTGAAGGACGATCACCTAGCAGGGGACGGCTGCTGCAAATATCACGACATAGGACGAATGTCGGATAGGAAGGGGTTCAAATGATTAGAGACTCCACTGGGGGTGATGAAGGACGATCATCAAAAAGGTGAAGGACGATCACCTGGCAGGGTACGGCTGCCGGAAGGTATCATGACATAGGACGAATGTCAGATGAAAGGAAATAGATCAATGGGGTTTGCTGGAAATTCTTCTGGGGAATAGTAGACACAGACGAGTGTCTAAATTCGAGAAAATAAAAGTGTTTGACATGGTGTATAGATTAAAGATGCGGACGAGCATCCTTAAGACTATGATACAGACGAGTATCAATAGAAACAAACGCTTGACGCATGTTCAGAGATGATGATACGGACGAGTATCAACTGGTTAACAAAGAACACGTACGAGTGTCGAATCTGAGGGGACTTAAGTGGCATATATAAGATACGGACGAGTATCTGTATGAGTGAAAAGTGATGAGTGAGATATAGACGAGTGTTCAACTTGCTAGGGAGAACACGACACGAACGAGTGTTGGAAAAAGTGTATTATAAATCAGTATTTGATTTACAATCATCGTTTAGGCAACTATGCTGGGGAAGGTGACACGGACGGGTGTCAGGGAAGTGTGTAGATATATGTAAACATGTGTTTGGCGAGTGCAAAGGGGACGTTTTGGCTTTCTGTTGGGGATATGACACAGACGAGTGTCAAGAAGCATCTGTCAAGTATAAGCATCTGTTTGTAAAGAATGCTCGGGCGACTTTACTGGGGAACGATGACACGGACGAGTGCCAAAAGGAGTGTGTATATATGTATCTGTATTTGTGAGTGTAAAGGAAATTCTTTAATTTTCTGCCGGGGAATTTGGGGAGTATTTGGTATATTGCTGATGGTATTGTTAGTATTTACAAGTGTTTGATTCAGAACATGGCTTATGATTATGTTTGATTTTTGTCGTAATGCTCCGTATTAGACGGGATGCTACGCTTTGGGGGAAGATATGATGTGAATGCTATGTTTATGCAAAGATACCAATCTGGGATTCGGATGCTCCGTATTAGACGGGATGCTACGCTTTGGCTGACTTGCTTGAAGTGGATGTCCCAACTGGGGATGAGTTCATTGGTAGATCTGATAAGATGTATGATTCTGCTTGGGGGAATAGGTCATTTTGACAGACCTATCTCGGTAATGAGGGATCCAGTTGGGGTTTGTGGGAGCTTTTGGCACTTTGTTGGGAGATCTCCAGGCGTTGTTCTTCTGGATAGAGGTTGAAACTCCGCGGGGGGATAGTTCCCTGTCTGACACTCGGCTGGGGAAGAAGAAAGATCACTGAAAGATCTTCCTAGAGATTTCTGTGGGGACCCTGCTGAGGATGATACTTGACAACTCAGCCGGGGATATGAACACCTTCAGGTGTTGCTCTTTGAAGGAAATGTTGGAGAAGTGATGCCTGGCAACTCTGATGGGGAGAAAGCATCTCTGGTGCTGTTTGGAAGGTGTGCTGAGGAAACAATGATTTGGCAGCCTACTGGGGAGAAGCTTTCATTCCCCATGTTGCGCTTTGGATACCTGCAATCCTGTGAAGACAAAGAAACGCACAAGTACCCCGAGGTATCCCTTACTGGATTCCATCATAGGAGTTTAGACACTCCGGGGAGTAAGTATATTTCCTGTAAGCACGTATTTTTAGAAGGGAAGCATCTGTATTTATGCAATCAATATCTTAAAGACATCAGACATTTTTGCAAACGAAAATAAAATGTACGAGACGAAACATGACTGAAAATCTGATTTTATTAATTCGTGTGCCCTGAATTGGCAAGATACAGTCATAGAAACAAATCCCCTGAAATGAGGAGATTGTTACAAATTGGGGAACAAAAAGGTGTTGGCAACGTTGATGACGCTTCAAGGAGCTTCCCTTTTGCTATGACTCATATGACGTTTGACGTTCTTCTCATCCTGCTTTCTGAAGAAGGCTGATTCTGAACGAAGCTTGACCCTTTCGGAGTTTACCATGTTGCAAGTGATATAGATGAATTCAGAATGCAGTTATTCGCTTATTCCCTTATTTTGCGTGGATCGCCCTTTCGGGTTTTCAATCCACCGGGATACTCATTTTTGCCTGAGTTGTCCAATGCGGCTTTTCAACTCAGCGGGTGTACATTTTTATTTATTTTCCCTTATTTTTGCCCGAGTCTTTTATTCTGTTTTTGACTCGCCGGGATGCCCTATTTTTGCCTGGACTTACATTCTGTTTTTATGTCCAGCGGGTCATTTTATGCGAAGTATTTTTTAACTGCATCTGAATTCATAGGGGACAGGAAGTCTTCACCATCCATAGTACAGAGCATCAGTGCTCCACCAGAGAAAACTTTCTTTACTATGAACGGGCCATCATAATTCGGAGTCCACTTGCCCTTGTGGTCTGTATGAGGAGGGAGGAGTCTTTTCAGCACAAGGTCTCCCATTTGGTACTCTTGAAGCCTGACTTTCTGATCGAAGGCTTTCTTCATTCTCTTTTGATACAGCTAATCTCTTCACTTCAATCAGATTCAGTTGTTCGTATCGGGATCGGACCCACTCTGCTTCATTCAACTTAACATCCATCAGTACCCGCAGGGAGGGTAATTCAACTTCAACAGGTAGGACTGCCTCCATACCATACAGAAGCTGATACGGTGTTGCCCCAGTGGATGTTCTGATTGACGTACGGTACCCATGCAAGGCAAATGGCAGCATTTCATGCTAGTCTTTATAGGTAACCACCATCTTCTATACAATCTTCTTGATATTCTTGTTAGCTGCCTCAACGGCGCCATTCATCTTTGGCCTGTAAGGAGAAGAATGTGGTGTTGGATCTTGAAGTCCCGGCATAATTCTGCCATCATTTTGTTGTTCAAGTTGGAACCATTATCGGTAATGATTCGCTCGGGAACTCCATACCGACAGATGATGTCTCTCTTTAGAAATCGGGCTACCACTTGCCTTGTAACATTTGCAAAGGAAGCTGCTTCGACCCATTTGGTAAAATAGTCAATGGCAATCAGGATGAATCTGTGGCCATT
Organism: Lathyrus aphaca; assembly: GCA_963966055.1. Taxonomy (NCBI): domain Eukaryota; kingdom Viridiplantae; phylum Streptophyta; class Magnoliopsida; order Fabales; family Fabaceae; genus Lathyrus; species Lathyrus aphaca. The sequence continues at coordinate 195,382,387 of OZ014525.1, forward strand.
TGAAGCAGTCGGTTCAATCTTGCCAATCATGTCAATGCCCCACATAGCAAAGGGCCAGGGTGAAGACATCACATTCAGAGGATTCGGAGGCACATGCACTTTATCCGCATAGATCTGGCATTTATGGCATTTTCTGGCATAGGCACAACAGTCTGCATCCATTGTGATCCAGTAATAGCCTGATCTTAGCAACTTTTTAGCCATGGCATGTCCTCCTGCATGGGTACCAAAAGATCCTTCGTGCACCTCGTGCATCAACAAGTCCGCTTATGTCCTATCAACGCATCTGAGGAGTACCATATCAAAGTTTCTCTTGTACAGGGAACCGTCAGTATTCAGGAAGAAACTACCAGCTAGCCTTCTTAATGTCTTCTTATCATTGGAAGATGCCCCCGGTGGGTATGTTTGATCCTCCAAGAAGCATTTGATATCATGGAACCAAGGCTTATCGTCTTTGACAACATCTGCTAAAAATACATATGCTGGTTTGTCGAGTCTGGATACTGAAATCCGAGGCACAAAGTTTGCAGCTTGAACTTTGATCATGGATGAAATGGTAGCCAGAGCATCTGCAAACTGATTCTCGTCTCGAGGGATATACTCAAGCTTGACTGTTGTGAAGAAAGTCAATAACCTCCTTGTATAATCCCGGTAAGGTATCAGATGATCCTGGTGGGTGTACCATTTGCCGTTGGTCTGATTGATTACCAGAGCTGAATCTCCGAATACAGTCAAAGTCTTGATCTCGAGGTCAATGGCTTCCTCAAGACCCATAATACAAGCTTCGTTGTTAGTGCAGTTAAAGGTGAGTTTTGCCGAGAAAGGCATGTGAACTCCCTTAGGTGTAATGAGTACTGCACCAACACCGCGACCATTCATATTAACAGCCCCGTCAAACATCATAGTCCATTCTTCTTCTGGGTCAGGCCCTTCAGTGTGAATAGGCTCTTCATGATCTTTTGCTTTTATGAACATGATGTCTTCATCAGGGAATTCAAATCTCATAGGCTGGTAATCATCAATGGGTTGCTCAGCGAGATAATCAGACAATACACTGCCTTTGATGGCCTTCTGAGATGTGTACTGAATGTCATACTCTGTGAGGATCATTTGCCATCTGGCAACCCGTCCGGTAAGTGCTGGCTTCTCGAAAATGTACTTAACTGGGTCCATCTTTGATATCAATAAAGTAGTGTGGGTCAACATATACTGCCTTAGTCGGCGAGCAGCCCACGCTAAAGCACATCAAGTTTTCTCGAGCAGTGAATAACGTTGTTCACAGTCGGTAAACTTTTTGCTTAGGTAGTAAATTGCATACTCTTTTCGACCAGACTCGTCATGCTGGCCCAGCACACACCCCATTGACTCTTCTAATACTGTCAAGTACATGATTAGAGGTCTTCCTTCAACTGGAGGCATAAGGATTGGAGGCTCTTGTAAGTATTCCTTGATTTTATCAAAAGCCTTCTGGAAGTCTTCATTCCACCTGACTGTTTGTTCTTTTCTTAACAGCTTGAACAAAGGCTCACAAGTTGCTGTAAGGTGAGATATGAACCTTGAAATGTAGTTCAATCTACCTAGAAACCCCCGAACTTCTTTCTCAGTCTTCGATGCAGGCATTTCTTGAATGGCTTTAACTTTATCAGGTTCAACTTCAATCCCTTTCTCACTTACAATAAATCCCAGCAGCTTACCAGATCGCACCCCGAATGTGCACTTGTTGGGGTTTAACTTCAATTGGTACTTTCTCAGACGCTTGAATAACTTCATCAGATTCACCAGGTGGTCTTCTTCTGTGAGGGACTTGGCAATCATGTCATCCACATAACATTCAATTTCTTTGTGGATCATGTCATGGAATAATGTTACCATAGCCCGTTGATAAGTGGCACCAGTATTCTTCAGTCCGAACGGCATCACCTTATAATAGAATGTGCCCCAGGGTGTGATGAAAGTTGTCTTCTCCATGTCTTCAGGTGACATCTTGATCTGATTGTATCCTGAAAATCCGTCCATGAAGGAGAACACCGAGAACTGAGCCATATTATCAACCAATACATCAATGTGAGGTAAAGGGAAGTCATCTTTCGGGCTGGCTCTGTTCAGATCCCGGTAATCCACACATATCCTTACCTTGCCATCTTTCTTAGGCACAGGTACAATGTTAGCAACCCACGGCGGATAGCTAGTCACAGCAAGGAAACCGGCGTCCCACTGCTTTTGTACCTCTTCTTTTATCTTTATTGCCATATCTGGGCGAGTACGGTGCAACTTCTGTTTTATTGGCGGACAATCTTCTTTCAAAGGCAGCTTGTGCATGACAATATCGGTGTCCAAGCCCGGCATATCCTGATAAGACCAAGCGAAAACATCCATATACTCCCGAAGCATGTCAATCAGTTGCTCTTTTACTGAATCTTGCAGGAAGGCCCCGATCTTAACCTCTTTCACGTCTTCTTCCGTACCAAGATTAACCGTTTCAATCTCCTCCTGATGAGGAGTGATAACCTTCTCCTCTTGCCTTAACAACCTGGCTAGCTCTTCAGGTAGCTTATAATCTTCTTCAACCCCTTCATCATCTTGATTGATTGGATTGTCAAAGTCATACGAAGTCATAGCAGTGTTGTTGTCGGTGCAGTCTGGAGGGCACTTTCTGCAAGGGTTTAGATTGGTTTATTTTAGTGATTAATTTTATCTTGTTTGGAAAAAGTGAAATGAAGTTATCATTTTGAAAAAACATTGCCATTTTATTTTTGTACAAAAAGAAAAATGAAAAACAGTGAGCGGAAAAGAAAAGACTCATTTGCAAAAGATGTCATGGTATTCATTAATTGATCTTTGCACAAAATACAAGATGGCCCGATTACAAAATGAGTCTTGACATCTTGGGCAAGATGCAAGACTTGATGCATGCTTTAAAAATACAGGAAATAATAATTACTCTGCAGGAGTAACCCTTATAATTTCCTGGGAAGACCAGTTAAGGACTTGGCTCCCCGGGATCCTTGGACGTATCCAGCTCTCCAGGTTGCAGTCGCTTTCCTCCTCGTCTTCCAAATTGTTCACAACATCCGGGGTGAGCATTCCCCCGCTGACAAAATTGGGTTCTTTGGCAGCCTCTGATTGATCTTGTTGAGTTGGTATGTAACCCAACCCAAATCGGTCTTCTTTCTTTTCCACGGGCAACAGCTTGCCCCAGCCTTGAGCGGTACCTTCCTCAACAACCTTCCGGGCTTGCTGGTATGATGTGATGGAAGTTCCCAGTACAGCAGATGCTTCATTAATGTTGAGGGCTTCAAACCCTTGGCTCATAGTTTCATGGATTTCTCCATCCATCTCAATGTACTTATACGTAGCCAGATGGCTAACAAAGATGTCTTCCTCCCCACAGATGGTGATGATCTGGCCTTCCCACTCGAATTTCAACTTCTGGTGAAGGGTAGACGTAACAGCGCCAGCGGCGTGGATCCAGGGTCTACCCAACAGACAGCTGTAGGCCGGCTGTATGTCCATCACAAAGAAGGTATTTTTAAAGGTCTGCGGGCCAATCAACACAGGTAGATCAATCTCCCCAAGCATTGATCTTTTAGAGCCATCAAATGCTCTCACCACCAAATTACTCGGACGCAATGCCAAGCCATCATACTCCAGCTTCACTAAGGCTTTCTTTGGTAGAACATTGAGTGATGACCCAGTGTCCACCAGTACATGAGACAGCACAGCACCCTTGCATTCCAAGGTGATATGCAAAGCCTTGTTATGGTTGCGTCCCTCTGTTGTTAAGTCAGCATTGGTAAATCCCAGTCCGTGACTGGTGTTGACATTTGCAACCACGGTTTCTAGCTGATTAACAGTAATCTCCTCCGGCACGTATGCTGCGTGCAGGACTTTCAACAGTGCGTTCCTGTGAGCTTCAGAACACATCAACAGTGATAATATGGAGATTTTTGAGGGAGTTTGGTGAAGTTGATCCACCACCTTGTAATCACTCCTTTTTATGATTCTCATGAACTCGTCTACATCTTGTTCAAAATATGTCTTCTGAGTTTCTTTGACAGCTGGCTCTTCAGATACCACACTCTTTCCTTTTGCTTTGGCAGCAGCTTTTGCTTCAACATTACGTCTTTGTGTTTGTGAGGCAAAAAGGCGTCCGCTTCTGGTGAAGCCTCCGCCTCCCCCAACATTATCAATTTGTGGAGAAGAGGTTGATGAATCCAGAGTGATTTTCTCCCCGTTGCAGTAGAGATCAGAGCCATAATGCCAAGGTATGACATTACTACTTTCATAAGGAACTGGTCCAGGTACCGTAATAGTAACTGGACTGACTGCTGCAGAGGAGGGTACTGTAATGGTGTGCGGATCATAGTAAATTGTGACTGGTGATCTGGCAGGAGGTGCCGTGGCTTGTTGTTGGAAATTGCTGCTGGGAGGAACGTCTGATGGGTCATAATAGATCGTAACTGCTGAGACATCTTCATTAATTTTTGTTGGCGTTGTAGAAGATTCTGCTAGTAAAATGGATGCTGATGTCGTAGAAGAAATGGTTGTTGACATTTGATTTGTTGAAGTGATGGATGGAGCCATTGCTGATGATATTGATGAATCGGTAGGAATGATTGTTGCTGCTGTTGTAGAAGAATCAGGAATTGTTGTTAAAGGAATTGCTGGATTTGTAGGCGCCGTTGTTGAAATCTGAAGGATACCATCCTTAATAAGACCATCTATGCCGCTTCTCAAATTTTCACACCCGTTGACTGCAATGTTGCAATACCCACAACCGAGTTCACACCCGGGGAACACTTGGCACTCTAGAAGCTGAGCTTTAATTTCGACCAAAGGTGTTCGAATTTGTGCAACACTGGTGATCAAGGTAGATGGTTTGTCTTCCTTAATGGCATTAATCCTTGTCCCGCCATGATTAGGCATAGGATTTCTGTTGACATTCGGAGGAGGTGCGAAGTTGAGGGCTTTAGAATCCACCAGATCTTGGACTTTCATTTGTAAGGCCCTGCACTTCTCAGTATTGTGACCAGGTGCATTGGAGTGGAAAGCACACCTGGCGTTGACATCATAATTCTTTGGGAGATTGAGGGGATCTGGTGGTGCCAACGTCCTTAACTCAACCAAGTTAAGCTTCAGGAGTTGTGGCAATAAGGCAGCATAAGGCATAGGGATATGGTCTATCACCCTGTTTGCGTGTGATGGTCTTTGCTGGAAGGGTCGTTGTTGTTGATTGCTATTGCTGTTGTTGTAGGTTCTCTGTGGCGGGTACTGAACTTGCTGTTGATAATGTGGTTGTTGTTGTTGTTGATATGCTGATTGCTGAGGAATCGGAGCTGGAATAGTGACACCTGCTACTGATCTGTGAACATACTGAGGTCTGCCCCTGCTGGCATGAATGGCATTTGTCTCACCGGTTCTTCGGGGTCCCACAAAAGGCTTCCTGGGATTACTGGATGAACTTGATCATTATCAGAAATTTTGCCCATTTTTAAAAGGCTTTCAATCCCTTCCCCCGCTATAACTACGTCAGCAAAACTGGTGGAAGAAAAGGCAACCAATCTATCAATATATGTTCCTTGCAAAGTATTCATGAACATGTCGGCCATTTCTCTTTCAGACATGGGTGGTTGGACAGCAGCAGCAAGCTGTCTCCACCTTTGGGCATATTCCCTAAAGCTTTCTATGGAGGATTGAGACATTCCCATTAGGAGGGTCCTGTTAGGGTCCATGTCCAGGTTATATTGATATTGTCTGATGAAGGCTTCAGCTAAGTCCTTCCAGCACCTGATGGTAGCTCTGGTCAAGTGTGAATACCACTCTCTTGAAGCCCCAGTCAGACTGTCTTCAAAGTAGAACATCCACAGCTTTTCATCCATGGTATATGCTTTAAGTCTCCCCAGGAAAGACTGCAGGTGAGTTCGTGGATAAGAGGTTCCATTATATTTCTCAAAGCACGGGGGTTTGAATTTGTGGGGAATTCTCACCCCATCCACTAGCCCCATATCCATTACATCGAAACCCAAGGAGTTTTGAGACTCCAAAGATCTCAAATTCTCAGCAATTTCATCAAACCTTCTATCATAGACTTCATCTCCAGCTCCCATAACAGTAAACTACTCTTCTTGGAGATCTTCTTGCATGATTCTCCCCCCAGCAGTATTTCCTTGCACATTTCCCGGGATGTTGACTTCCGGATCTAGATGAGGTTCAAATACTGGTGGATTAACATGAGGCTGACCCCTTTCATTATTACTTGTCCCCCCAGTTCCAGGATGAGGTTCCTCGGGAGTTTGTCTTTCTACCAATGCCCTCAACCTTTCTTGGCTCTAGGCCAAGCCAGTCATTACAGCCATGAATTGGGTCATTTGGTTTCTCATCTCCACTCTTTCATTAGCCATCTGGGTTCTGACCTCAGTCAGGTCCTGCTGTACTTGCTACATTTGGATACCAGGAAGGTTGTTGCGAGTAGGGTACCGGTGCGTACGGTTGACAGGGAACATTCTTCTGCGAGAAATGTTTCCTGAGATGACAACAAAGTTAGAAACAAAGATAAATACAAAACCTACAAAACAAAACAAGGTTAGTATGCAATGCAGTATGCTTATTTGTTTTCCAAGGTATCCGGCTTGGTTCTTGGTTTTGACCCTTCCAGACCTCGAGGAAGATGCTTGATGTTGAAAAGAAACCCAAAATGGAAACAAACTACAATATATTACAAACGGTGAATCATACATAGTCTGTTTTACAACACATGCCCCTGGAGGGTCAAAATACAACAAAAAGGAAAAGTACAATCAAATGGAAATGAACAACAAGCAAAGAAGTCAAACATCCAATCCAAACTCATCCTCCTTAACCTCCTTCAGAAGTGCCTCAGTCACTGGACCAACAAGATGCTCTGTAATGGTCCTAATGAGGAGGTTCCTGGTGGCAATGGTAGTGGTCAGCTTTTTGTGCCTGTCCTGGTCCTTTGATCTCTTCAATCCAGCTCTAAGCTTCAACTCTGAAATCTCCTTCTGGGCTGCCAACAAAGCTTCCTGCTGCTTCTTTTCATTGGCCTCTAACTGTTCAATCCTGGCTTGAGTTCTCTTATCTTCTTGAGTACGGGCTTCAATGATCCTGACCCACCTAGCCTGACTTTCTTGCAGGTAGAGCTCAGTCCTAGCCTTCTGAATCTTGGCCTCTTTACAGGCATTCTTCAATATTTGCTCCCCAGCTCTTGCTTTTCTAATGTAGTCCTCTGTTTTCTCAATCTTGGCCAGATGCTCCACCCTAAGCTTCTCCAACCTCTCAATGTCCAAACGACCATCACTCCTCTCCCAAAGGGTCTTCTTCAGAGCTTGAGACAGATTCTCATTCCTTTCCTTCAGTTTCTCAAATTCTTCCAGGCTGATAGTTGCTGCAGGTTATACTGTAGAGGGTCCAGGTATGTCCTCTAAGGTGAAGGGCATTCCAGTAATCTGAGCTCTAGCATGGGACCAGTCATAGTACTGAGCTGAGGCAACATTATTACACCTTCCAAGAATAGCCATCCCTTTTGTCTGGATGTTGTCCCAAGCCCAGGATGCTTGTCTGACAACAGCTGAATTAGGTTTTACTTCACAATACAGGGTCTCAGCTAAATCTTGCACTCTAGGAGGGTGAACCAAAGCATAGCCCAGTTGTCTCTTAAACTGCAAAGGATTATAGTTGATGCAACCCTTTACTCCTATCAGAGGTACATTTGGGTATTGTCCACAGCTGGTGATAATGTCCTTGCCTTTGGTGCTCTGGGTGCACCATCTGATATCATCTGAAGTCAAAGCAATGAGCCTCTTAGCCCAATTCTTCTGCTGGTGAGGGTTCAGGAAGGCATCTGACTTAGGTAGGTGTCTGAGCAGCCAGGTGTGAAACAAAGGAGCACAACATCTTACCAACTTCCCCCTTTGTTTCTCATTTCTCTGATGGATGGAGTAATAGAAATCTCCCAGCAATGTGGGTACTGGGTTCCTCAGAAGGAAAAGATGAATAGCATTCATGCTGACAAATTTGGGCTCATCTGCAAACAGTATAACCCCATATATGCTGAGGGCTAACAGTGCACAGACTGCCTTCCATTCTCCCAAGGAGGCCTTCAGGATGGCCTGAGAAATCAAGAAGTCTAAGTGCAAACTAGGGATCCCAGCCTTTGTTGTCATGCCTTGCTCAATCAAGGCAGGCTCCAGGTACAGTGCTTTTGCTACTTCTCCATTGCTGGGAGCTGGCATCTCTGGGTTGAAGGGGACTTCACCCCTGACAGGTACTCCAATCAATGATGAAAATTCTTCCAGCAGAGGCCCTAACTGAAAGTCTGGGAAGGTGAAGCATCTCAAAGGAGGGTCATAAAACTGCAAGCATGTGTGGATCATGCTCCTCTGAGAAGGGTCTAGGTCCATAACCATATCCAGGATACCTCCATAATGCTCTCTGAATAATGGGATGTGGTCAGGGGTGATAAGTGACTGGACCTGCCTGATACCAGTCAACACAGGCTCAAAGAAATGGTAAGATATGTTGCTCTTCCTGGGAGTAGCCATGAGTACTGCTGCAGGAACTGAAGATAAGTGCTGATGAAGATCAAGATTGATACTGGAGATGAGCCACTGATAGGCTGATGCTGGTGATGATGAAGATTACTGAAGCAGACAACTGATGAAGATAACTGAAGTTGAGGTCTATGCAAAAGAAGGGGTCAAAACCAAACCAGATATGAGGTGGATACCCTGAAAAACAAACAAACAAATGTTAAATGATGCAATGATGATGTATGCAAATGATATGCAAGGGTTTGTGATCAAGCTAGATCTGATTATCTGTCTTGATATAAAGCCCATGTATGTTCAAGAAGTCCAGATGGATGTCCAGAAATCCAGTAACCAAGGTGGGGGACTCAAATAAAGAGTCACATGTCCAGGGTTAATCACAAGAACTGTCCAAAATGAGGTACTCTTAAACCAAATAGTAACAGGGTATGATGTGGCCAAGGGTACCTGCAAACCTGTAAATAGCCCAACCCCCTCACAGGTAGTGTTCTAGAACAAGGGTCCTCAGACTTGGATCAGTTATGAGAAGTGTAAACACTTCTAACCCGGAGGTACAGTGTTTACAATAACATAAAAGATCCTCCTCTAATTCACCTCAGTTTCTGAAGGTCATAATAAAGGTCATCCAGACTTAGCAGGCTTCCCAGATAGCCCTAGCACTACAGGAAATCTGTAGCACAGGGTTCTCAAGAAGAAACCCATATCTGAACCGTGTTTCATATTCCCGCACCAGACCGAAATGGAATGGGAAAGAACATGAACCACTCTAGCCTAGGTGTCACTCAGGTCCCAGGTATAGGACCTTAAACTCTCAATGAAACCCCACCCACCAGAACAGAAAACCAGATCCAGCAATGATAATGACAGTATGAAATATGAAAGACTGTAAAGGAAAGCAATAAATAAAGATGTACATAAAGCAATAAATAAAGCAAAATAAATAAACACACATAGCACATAACACCCCAGTAAACACAAATCAAACAAGCGCTAGGAGGAACCCACAAAAAGAACCAGAAGCCCTGGTTACAGTATAAGGGTCCCCAGCAGAGTCGCCAAGCTGTCGCTCCCACCTGATGACACAGGGCCAAGAGGGGTACAGACCGAACGGTCGGCGAAAGGAGAGAGAACACACAAGGGTGAGCTCAAAAGACAAGAGTCGCCAGCTAGGCATTTTTATCCCGAAGGAAAGGTAATGCTGCATAAACCTAAGAAAAGATATGGATAAGATGGTCGCGAACCAGAGAAACTGAGAAAGGGGGTTGGTTACAACCTGGGAAGGTATTAGCACCCAGATTGTCCGCCGTACTCGACGGGATCCACGCTTAAGAGATTTGTGTTTAAAAGGGGTAGTGTCAGTGCAATCTGTGTATCAAAGCTGGAAAGAATGCAAGTGTCAGTGTAAAAGAAGTGTGAAGGGTATAAGAGAAGTGTCAGTGTAAGAACAAGAGTGAAATGCTCAGGACTATGAGGCTTAAAAATAATGCTAGAAAAGGGGGGAATATACAGAGACTTTTGTCCGATAACTGTTAAGTTATGCCTACGTATCCTCTTGTGCAATGAGGAAGTCAGAACACCGTAGTTCGACTCAAAGAGACTGAAAGGTGAATTGACTTGTGAACTACCTACTTGTCTATGCTCAAGTGTATGACCTGTCTGGCTCAGGTGCAAACTGTCTTGCATTAGACGGAAGAAGCAGGTTCTCGTTTGTGAGTGAATGAGGTGAGAAAAGAATCCCGAAGGAGACGATTATTGTTTGTTTTGATGTTTTCAGTCTTTTATTGCCTTTTGAAGTTTGTCATAAGAAAATGAGCTTAAGCCTAAACCAAGGGTTAGTAAACTCATCACATCCTCCCTCTGATTAGGGGTAATGAGAATACCTTAAGTATGAAGTAAGCACCTCACACTTAATCACCATGATGTAGGATTAAGATCATTAACCTACTTGCATTTATTAGATTTTTTTGTTGTTTTTGTTTAGTGTTAAGTAATGAGTTTAAGCCATAATCAGGGATTTAATGGACTCATTACACCATCCTAATAGAAGGATAATAGATGAGAACATTTAAACTGAGGAAGGCTCCTCAACTTAATCCATGATTAGGGATTAACCTCATGACAAAACAAAGCCTTTATTAAATGGATTTTAATTAATGCTAAGATTAAGAAGTGGATTTTATGGCTTGTAAGACAACTTGAGGGGGACTTGTCCATTAACACTAGGGTTAGTCCTTCTTAACCAATTAAGGAAGAATTAGAACCCTAATGCAAGGCCCAAGTTACAAGCTTGATGTCTTAGTGATTATTAGATGGATTGATTAAAGGAGTTAAACACATTAAGGGTTTAACACTTAGGATTAAGGTTATACACTCCATCCTAATAGAAGGATGCAGGCATAAGCTTAATCACAAAGCCTTAAAACCTTTAGGGTTTAGTCCTTGATTATGAGATGAGAAGAGAAGACTCAAAGGATGACACAAAGGTAAAACTAATGGGGGGACTAATCAAACCCTAATTGTGATCATGCTTGTGTGTTCCTAGGTTTTATGAGGCTTGCAAGAGATCTTCAGGAGAAAAGCCACCAGGAAAGAAGCAGATGAAAGGAGAAAGAAGCAGAGAGAAGCAAGGCAACTTGCTCCACTTAAGAAGACAAGTTGCTTGAAGAAAGAAAGAAAGAGATGAACATGAATTAGCAAGCTCACTCTAATACAAAGATAAAATGCAGCAATGATGCATAAAAGAGATGATAAGAGATTGTGAGAAGTGAAGGCAAATTCACTTCTCAATACAACTTACCACCTGAAAAGTTAGCAAAAGAAATGAAATGCAATGAAAATGAGATGAATGCAATGATGCAAACCAAATTCAGAAGCATGAACATGATGTTAATGATGCTAAGAGATGATGCAAGCACATGTCAAGAGTTGTGGATGATCATACAAGGATGAGGATGCAAATGAAGCATGCTTGAACCATGAAAGTTCATGAAAGTTTATGAAATGATATGAATGCATAACATGGCAAATGGATGATGCAATGATCAAACATGATTCTAATATGTCCTAAGATGTCTTATATGTCATATTGATGCATAAAATGTCATGGCAAGTTCTTGAATGCAAGCAAATGAAAGATGGATGCAAAGGAAGGCAAGAATTAGGGTTTATGCATAACATGCAACACAAAACTCAAAATCAGAAGCAAATGACATGATAAAAAATTGAAAATGGGATCAAAGGAACCCTAACCCTACACAAACTCACTGCCCAAAGGAGGGGACCCAACTCTTAACCTAATGAGTGTTATGATTTGTCTAAGTCAACTAGGGTTTCAAAGCACCTCAAAAGGAAAAATGCACATTAAATTGAAAATGAAAGATAAATTCAAACCAAATTTACCCTAGAAACTACATGCTATGAAGGATGCAATGCAAGAAGAACCATTATAAAACTCTTCATGGTTAGGCAGAATGAATTTTTTCAAGTTAGGACAAAAAAAATTGCCTTTAAACAACTTTAATTCCAATGAAAAATGTCAAAATACATCAAGGACCAAAAAGAAATTTGTTTTGAGAGTTTGATAATGCTTCTAAATGTTTTGAAATGCAATGTGAATTTTTTTGTGATTTTTAAATACCTAAATGCATTTTTAATTAATTAATTTCCATTTACTAATTAAAAATAAACATTTAAATGATTTAAAAATGATTTTTAATGCAAAAAATGAAAATAAAAATATTTTTGGGTTCTGAAAATTAATAAAAGGTTTGACAAAAAATTTCAGAATTTTTTAATATGTTTTGCTATTTTTTAAAATTCGTGTAAATAAAATATAAAACAAATGAAATAAAAATGAATTTAAATGAAAAATGAGAAAGTATGCAAATCCAAGAGTCAGGATTCAAACTCAGGGATGCAAATCCTGAGCCCTAATCACTTTCAGATGACCGGAACAGTGTTCCGGTCATCTTCTCCGACAAGCTCCTCACCCCATCTCCCTCAATACGCAACCCCAAGACCCCTAAAGCTCCAGAAATGATCCTCTCCTCAACCCCAGCAAGAATCAAACATCAAAACTCATTTATTCAAACTCAAAATCATGAATCGAAGCAAAACGGAAAATATGGCAGAAATTTCAGAAGCTCAATACATGCTTAATACTTGACTATTTTCAAAACTAAACACATCAGCATCATCAGTGAATCATGGAGAATCAATTAGTAACTTAAAAACACGTTTCTGGAAAAATTGTTCTTGATGATACCTGAACTGAAGCTTTCGAAAATGGTGCTTTCTGGCCAGTCCTTTGCTTCAAACAAGCTCCAATGATCCTCCCTAGAAGTTTGTGATGCTTAGCTGAAGTTTTTGTGGCCTCAAGATGAAGATTGCAGAAGCTCAGTTTGTGCAAGGTGAAAATCGTATTTCTGATGGTGGGCTTTTCAGAGAAAATTGATGGTTGGGAAATGATCAGAGGGTTAGGGTGAGTTGTTCTGTGGAATTTGTTTTGAGGTTTGAAGCTTGTATGATGAGTTTCGAAGAGAGATGCATATGAGAGGATTTTGGTGAATGTTGTGCTATGAGAGGTTTCAGCCTCCAAGATTGTGTGAGAAATGATCCATGAGGCATGTATGTGAAGCTGTGATTGGTCAGAGTAGTTGGTGTGGCTCAGCTTGATTGGTATGGCTTAACTTGCATAAAGTCAACTTTTGTGTAAGTGAAGGTATGGGCTGGTTCAGTCATGGTACAAGGGCATGGTTCGAATCAGCATGCTTCAAGGAGGTCCATAGAAGTCACTTTTGGCAGCTGGCACAAGTGGATGAGAAACTTTGGGTCATTTTGCAAATTTCACTAAGTTTGGCCCTTTTGAAGTTTTTTAATGACCAAGGCATGACAATGAGCAATTCTTTGGTGAATTCTGAATTTTAGGTCATGACTTATATTTGTGTAATGCTTAGAAGTTGTTTTGAAGTTACAATTGGCCTTGGCATGAAGTTTTGCAACTTTCCTCCTTTGGTGCATAAGTGAAATTTCATGATTTTCCCCAACTTTGCAAGGCCATAACTTTTGATCCAAAATGAATTAGAAAGAGTTCTTGTACTTTTTGAAAAGGGAATGATCCAATCTACAACTTTCATGACCAAAGTTTTCTCATTTGAAGCATTTTTGAATCAAAAAGAAGGGGTTGAAAAACTTTCCCAAAATGGCAAGTTTACATTATAAGTCACTTTCCTAAAAAGGCAACTTTGCAAATGGCTTGAAATTCTTCAATTTTGTGAACTTCTAACATCTTCTATGATCAAATAAAGATCATACACATTCAAAATGATGGAGAATGCCCTTTGGTTGGGTGATTGGGGGACTCAGATGCCCTGATTTTGCACTGACTTGCTCAAGAAGTCATCTCTTGATCAGATGCCTTCCCCATTGAATTTCTTCATGAAAATTGATATGCATGATCCTCATAACATATAGAGACCAATAGAAACAAGAATGACCAAATTTTTTGGAGTTATGGCCTCTGAAACCAAAACCCTAATTCTAGGTCATCTGTGTAGTTAAACCTGGCTCTGCTTCCATGCCTTTCTCAGTTCTTGTGATTCTTTGACTTCCTTGACCTTGTGGGGATATAATATGATGCTTGAAAATACATGGACCCCTTTGAGATGATTGAAGACCTTTGAAGTGGCTCAAATAGCACTTGGATTGCTCAGATCACAAACCCTAGATGCAGATGACTTTGAATCAATGCAGTGAAGCAAAAATGCAATATGAGATGCTATGATTGAACTTATGCACATGAAAAGATCACAAGCCATGGTGTGAATGGGTGAGGGAGAATTTGGGGTGTTTACAATACAGGTACAATGTTAGCAACCCACGGCGGGTAACTAGTTACAGCAAGAAAACCGGCGTCCCACTGCTTTTGTACTTCCTCTTTGATTTTCATGGCCATGTCTGGGCGAGTACGGCGCAACTTCTATTTAACTGGCGGAAAATCTTCTTTCAATGGCAGTCTATGCATGATAATATTCGTATCAAGACCTGGCATATCTTGACAGGACCAAGAAAAGACGTCAACATATTCCCGAAGCATACTGATGAGTTGTTCTTTCACTGGAGCTTGCAGACTAGCCCCGATCTTCACCTCTTTCACATCTTCCTCGGTACCAAGATTGACAGTTTCAACCTCCTCCTGATGAGGAGCAATCACTTTTTCCTCTTGTTTCAATAGCCTGGCCAACTCTTCAGGCAAATCATAGTCTTCATCAACCCCTTCATCTGCTTGATTAATCGGATTGTCGAAGTCATACAAGGTCATAGCAGTGTTGTTGTCGGTGCAATCTGGAGGATTATGTCTGCAAGGGTTAAGATTTGTTCATTTTAGTGATTTATTTTATCTTATTTAGGAAAAAGTGAATGAAGTTATTTATTTGAGAAAAACATTTCCATTTATTGTTTTGTGTGAAAATAACAAAAATGAAAGACAGTGAGCGAAAAAAGATCGTTTGCAAAAGATGTCCATTGTTTATTAATCATTCATTTGCACAAAATACATATAAGGCCCTATTACAAATGAGTCCTGACACCTTGGGCATGATGCAGGACTTGATGCATGCTTAAACAGGAAATAATAATTACTCTGTAGCAGTAACCCTGATAATTTCCTAGGAAGACTAGTTGAGGACTTGCTGGCCAATGACTCTTGGACGAATCCAGCTTTCCAGGTTGAAGTCGCTTTCAGCCTCGTCTTCCACATTGTTGATTGCATCCAGGGTCAACATTCCCCCACTGATAAACTTGGGAGCTTCAACAGCCTCCTCTTGGACCTGTTGGGATGGTCTGTAACCCAAACCGAACTTGTCCTCCTTGATCTGAACTTGTAGCAGCTTGCCCCAGCCTTGGGCATTCGCGTCTTCCACAACCTTCCAAGCTTTCTTGTAAGAAGAGATTGAAGTACCAGACACTTCAACTGTTGCTTCATTGATATTGAGGGCCTCAAAACCTTGACTCATTGTCTCATGGATCTCCCCATCCATCTCAATGTACTTATAAGTAGCTAGATGACTGACGAAGATATCCTTCTCCCCACAGATTGTGATAACTTGGCCCTCCCACTCATATTTTAACTTCTGGTGAAGGATCGATGTTACAGCGCCAGCGGCATGAATCCATGGTCGACCCAACAAACAGCTGTAGGCAGGCTGAATGTCTGTCACGTAGAAGATAGTTTTGAAGATCTGTGGGCCAATTACCACAGGCAGCTCAATTTCTCCAAGAACCGATCTTTTAGAACCATCAAAGGCTCTCACAACTAGGTTACTTGGGCGGAGTGCAAGATCATCATACTCCATCTTGACCAAAGCTTTCTTTGGAAGAACATTGAGTGAGGACCCAGTGTCAACCAAGACATGAGAAAGAACAACACCTTTACATTCCAAGGTGATATGCAAAGCCTTATTGTGGTTACGGCCCTTCGTAGTCAGATCAGCCTCAGTAAAACCTAGTCCATGACTAGTATTAACATTTGAAACCACCATTTCTAGCTGATTAACTGTAATCTCCTCAGGCACGTAAGCTGCGTGCAGGACTTTGAGAAGTGAATTCCTGTGAGCTTCGGAACACATGAGCAATGATAATATGGAGATTTTGGAGGGTGTCTGATGGAGCTGGTCCACAACCTTGTAGTCACTTTTCTTGATAATTCTCATGAACTCGTCCACATCCTGATCAAAGGATGTCTTCTGAGTTTCCTTGGTAATCGGTTCTTCAGGCACCACACTCTTGCCTTTTGCTTTGGCCGCAGCTTCTACTTCAGCATTAACTCTTGGGAACTGTGACGAGAAGAGACGTCCGCTTCGAGTGAAGCCTCCGCCTCCCCCGACATTATAAATCTGTGGTGTAGTTGAAGAATCAAGAGTGACTTTCTTTCCATCGCAATATAGATCTGAGCCATAGTGCCAAGGCACGACACTGCTACTATCATATGGAATTGGTCTAGGTACCGTGATGGTCACCGGACTGATTGCTGCGGAAGAAGGAGTGGTGACAGTTTGTGGGTCATAATAAATTGTGACAGGAGGTCTGATGGGAGATTGTGCAGGTGATGAAGGTTGTTGATGTTGATGGAGATGTTGATGTGAGTTGTTGAAAGAATTTGGAACATGGATTGTAGCCGGATCATAATAGATGGTTACTGTGGAAATGTCTTCATTGATGGTTACTGTTGTTGTATAAGGATGTGTTGAACTGATGTCTATTGAAGTTGAAGAAGGGATGGTTGTTGATGTTGTAGAAGAATATGTTGGAATGATTGTTGTTGAAGTTGTAGGAGTGATATCTGTTTTATTTGATGAAGTGATGTTTGCTGGAGTTGTAGGAGGAATGTTTGTTGATGCTGTAGGAGCTGGAACTGTTGAAGTGATCTGTAAAGTGCCTTCTCTGATAAGAATGTTGATATCGGTCTTCAAATTTGCACAACCTTTGGTATAAATCTTGCAAGCTTCGCAATGGGCCTCACAACCCGGAAACATGTGGCACTTCAAAATTTGGGCTTTAACCTCGGCCAGAGGTGTTTGAATATTTGCAACATTGTCAATTAGGCTTACTAGTTGATCCCCCTCAATGGCATTTATCCTAGGCCCACCATGGCTAGGCATAGGATTCTTGGTAACACTCGGAGGGGGTGCAAAGTTTAGAGCTTTGGAATCAAATAAGTATTGAACTTTCATGTGTAAGGCTCTGCACTTCTCTGTTGTATGGCCAGGCGCATTGGAATGAAAGGCACATTTGGCATTGACATCATAGATTCTTGGGAGATTCTGGGGATCTGGTGGAGCTAGAGTCCTCAATTCGATCAGATTGAGCTTCAGTAACTGTGGAAGTAAGGCAGCGTAGGGCATCAGAATGGGATCGATAACCCTGTTGATTTGTGAAGGCCTTTGTTGGAAAGGACGCTATTGCTGATTATTGTTGTTGTAAGATCTCTGTTGAGGAAACTGTTGTTGTTGTAGGAAGTGTTGTGGTTGTTGAGGATACTGTTGTTGAGGTGCTGGAGTTGGAATGGTAATAGCAGCCACTGATCTTGGCATGTACTGGGGCCTACCTCTTCCCATATGAACTGAATTAGTTTCACCTGTTCTACGAGGTCCTGAGAAATGTTTCCTTGTACTACTGGAGCTAGCACCGTTGTCAGAGATCTTACCCATCTTCAAAGGAATCTCAATTCTCTCACTAGCTATAACTACATCAGCAAAACTGGTGGAAGAGAAAGCATCAAGTCGGTCAATGTAGGTTCCTTGTAATGTGTTCATGAACATGTCAGCCATCTCGCTTTCTGACATCGGAGGCTGGACAGTAGCAGCAAGTTGTCTCCACCTTTGGGCATATTCCCTGAAGCTTTCTCTTGAAGACTGAGACATACCCATCAGGAGGGTCCTATTGGGAGCGATATCCAAGTTGTATTGATATTGGTGTATGAAGGCTTCAGCTAAGTCCTTCCAATTCCTGACTGTAGCTCTGGACAGGTGAGAATACCATTCACGGGATGCCCCGGTCAAGCTATCTTCAAAATAAAACATCCACAGCTTTTCGTCCATGGTGTAAGCTTTTAATCTTCCCAGAAAAGATTAAAGGTGGGTACGAGGACAAGAGGTACCATTGTACTTCTCAAAGCATGGAGGCTTGACCTTGTGAGGAATCCTGACTCCTTCAACTAGACCCATGTCCATTACATCAAATCCCAAAGAGTTTTGGGATTCCAAAGATCTCAGTTTCTCCGCTATTTCGTCCAAACGATGATCATAGGCTTCATCCCCAACACCAATTACTATGAACTATTCATCCTAAGGGTCTTCTTGTAGAACACGACCTCCTGCATTTCCTTGGGTATTTCCGATAAGATTGACTTCAGGATTGAGGTGGGGCCCAAACTCTGGCAGATTTGTTTGCGGTTGCCCGTGATCATTGTTACTAGTACCTCCAGTACCTGGATGATTCTCTTCTGGAGTTTTCCGCTCGACTAACTCTCTTAATCTTTCTTGGCTCTGAGCCAACCCAGTCATCACTTCCATGAACTGGTTCATCTGAGCCCTCATATCAGTTCTCTCATTAGCCATCTGAGTTCTAACATCAGTAAAATCTTGTTGAACTTGTTCCATCTGTAAGCTCAGAAGGTTGTTTCTGGTTGGATACCGATGAACTCTGTTGATGGGGAAAACCCTCCTACGAGCAATGTTTCCTGAGACAACAGCAAAGTGAGAAAACAACAACAAAAATACCTACAAAACAAAGAATGAGGTTAGTATGCAATGCAATATGTCTATTTGTCTTCCAAGGGTATCCGATTTGGTTCTTTGGTTTTGACATTCCAGGCCTCTGGGAATGAAGATGTTGAAGAGAAATGAAGTCCAAGAGAAAATCCAGGTAATACATAAACCATATATTACAAATGCAAAAGATACATAATTTATGATTACAACAAGCTCCCATGGTGGGTCAAAATACAATCAAGCCAAGAAATACAACAAAATCACCATGAGAATTAAAGTACAACCAAAATAAATTTCAAGTAAAAGAGAAATCAAACATCCAGCCCAAAGTCATCCTCCTTGACTTCTTTCAGGATAGCATCAGTTATTGGTCCAACTGGATGCTCTGTGATGGTCCTGCAAAGAAGGTTTCTGGTTGCAATAGCACTTGTCATCTTCTGGTACTTGTCTTGGTCCTTTGATCTCTTCAACCCTGCCCGGAGTTTTAACTCTGAGATTTCCTTCTGTGCTGCTAGGAGTGCTTCTTGACTTTTCTTCTCATTGGCTTCCAGCTGCTCAATCTTAGCATGCGTCTTCTGATCTTCTTGCAGACGAGCTTTAGTGATCCTGATCCACCTAGCCTGAATTTCTTCCAAATAGTGTTCAGCTCTGGCTTTCTGAATCTTAGCTTCTTTGCAAGCATTCTTCAATACCAATTCCCCTGCTTGGGCTTTTCTGATGAAGTCCTCTGTCTTTTCTATCTTGGTCATATGCTCGATCCAGAGCTTCTCTAACCTCTCAATGTCAAGATGACCGTCATTCCTTTCCCAAATGGTCTTCTTCAGAGCTTCATAAAGCTGGGTATTCCTCTCTTTCAACTTCTCAAACTCTTCCACACTCACTGTGGCTATAGGCTCAACTACTGATGACCCTGGCACATCTTCTAGGGTGAATGGCATGCGGGTGATTTGTCCTCTGATGCGAGACCAATCAATGTACTAAGCTGAAGTTATATTGTTACACTTGCCAAGAATAGCAGTCCCTTTTGTCTGTATGTGGTCCCAAGCCCAGGCTGCTTGTCAGACGGTGGCATGATTAGTCTGAATAGCACAGTAAAGAGATTGTGCTAAGTCTTGCTCCTTTGGTGGATGTACCAATGCATACCCTAACTGTCTCCTAAAAAGCAAAGGATTGTAATTTATGCAACCCTTTATTCTAATGAGAGGCACATTAGGATATTGCCCAAAACTTGTAATTATGTCCCTGCCCTTGGTGTTATGAGTACACCACCTGATGTCTTCTGAAGTAAGGGCAATCATCCTTTTAGCCCAATTCCTTGACTGATGTGGATTCAGGAAAACTTCCGTCTTTGGTATATGTCTCATCAACCAACTATAGAAGAGGGGTGCACAACATCTGACCAATCTTCCCCTCTGATTCTCATTTCTCTGATGCATTGAGTAGTAGAAATCTCCTAACAGAGTAGGTACTGGGTTCTTCAGTAGGAAGATGTGGATAGCATTCTTGCTTACAAACTTAGGCTCGTCTACAAACAAGATGATATCATATATACTAAGATCCAGGAGGGCACAAACAGTCTCCCACTTCCCAGTTGCAGCAGAACTAGTAGCCTGAGTGATTAAGAAGTCCAAGTGAAGGCCTGGGATTCCAGCCTTGGTGGTCATATGCTGATCAATGATAGTAACATCCAAATGTAGAGCCTTAGCTACGTCTTCTTTCTTAAGAGCAGTCATCTCAGGATTGAAAGGAATTCCTCTTCTGATAGGGATGCCCAACAACATAGAAAACTCTTCCAACAGAGGACCTATCTGAAAGTCTGGGAAAGTGAAACATCTGAGAGGAGGGTCATAGAACTGGAGACAGGTGTGAATCATGCTCCTCTGTGATGCATACAAGTCCATGATCATGTCCAGGATACCACCATAATGCTCTCTGAATAAAGGAACATGATCAGGAGTGATAAGGGTCTGGATCTGCCTGATGCCTGCCAGAGGGTACTCAAAGAAATGGTATGTGATGTTGCTCTTCCTGGTTGAGTCCATACTGATAATGGATGCTGATGAAGGTAACTGGAGAAGATAACAGCTGAAGAAGATCTCTGATGAAGGTAACTGATGAAGATATCTGATGAAGATGGCTGAGTAGAAGAACAATCAAAACCAAACCAAAGATGATGTGGATACCCTGTAAAACAAATAGACAAATGTTAAAATGATTCAATATGATGTATGTTTATGATATGTGTAATACCTCAAAATTTTCCCTCTCATATCCTCAACATTTGGCATATCATCTAGCATATATAAGTTCACAAAATAACCAAAAAAAATTGCATCATGTGTAGCATAGTTGAGGCATAGGTATGTGGTCAATGACTGGAGCAACTAAAGGCTATACAAAGACAATCAAAGGTCCACAAAGCTCCTCAATCATGTGCAAGGGGTCTACAACATCCCACAAGTCTCCATTTGAAGCCTCGAGTCTTGGAAAGAAGTGAATGGCTCCAAGGAATGCAAGCAGTGCAACATCTCCTGAGGAAATGATCCAAATTAGGGTTTCAACTATGAAGGGCTTCTCCATGAATTTTTGTGCAAAAGTGGATTCCATTGTGTTCTATATGACACAAGTGTATAGGGTTCAAATCTCATCCACAAATTCATTTTGGAAGAGGTTCAATTGGTCAGATGATTGAGAATCGGGAATTTGGGGGAAAGTCAACCATGCTGAGGAAAAAGTTAACTCCTGACTTTTTGAGATCAAAATCATGAAATTAGGGTTACAAGGATCCTATGATTCAAATTTGACCAAGAAATGATCAAAGAATCAAGAGAAATCAAGAAAAGCCAAAACTTACCATTTTTGGAAAATTAGGGTTTCCAAAAATGGCAAGTTTTGGCTATTTTTGCAGCTACTTTGAATGAGGCCTTCTCCCAAAATATGAAAGATATGAAAATTCTACTTAGAGCTAATTAAAGAAGGCATCTTGAGCTTCAAATCCATGGGTGGAACACTTCCATATCATAAAAATGAGAAAGATATGATCTTGTAAAGTTGAAGAAAATCAAGGTAAAAACTAGGTCATGGGCGAGGCAAGAAGCAGGCCAGCGCGCGTGCCTTGCCTGGCAATTCATCAAACATGTGGTGGTCAGAATGTCAAGCCATTTTTCTTTGCCAAAAAGACTTCAAATGAATCTTTGGTGAACTACAAAGTTGTTCCTTGATGTAATCCCTACAAGATTGGTGTTCAAAGATTTTTCATTTGAGCAAGTCTTCTTGGGCTATTTGAGGGTCAAACTAGCAACTGTCCAGCTATAGGCCCATGGGCACAAGGTATACCAAATTCGTGCAAGCCAATATGCAACTTGTTGGCATGCTATTCAATGACCATTTTAAGATGATTAGAGGTCATCATTCATTATGGTCCAAACACCAAACTTGTTTTATGATCCTTCCACTTCAATTTGAGTCCAAGAACCACTTGAGTTGATTGCTTGAGATGGAAGAAATCTTCCATTGAAGATCATGGTATGTAGCCTGGTTTCTTGCATTCTAAGAAAGTGATCAAGTGAAGAATTCAGTATCAGTTTTGTTGTGTTTTTCATCATGTTAGGACCATGAGGTCTCCTTTGAAGGGATCAAATCATCACCTACTTGCATCACCACCTTAGTTGTTATGCTTCATCAAGCATCCAAGTCAATGAACATTGGTCATTCACAATGAATTGCTTCAGCCTACACCAGAAGGAACCTCACTATAAGGACCATGTTCATGACTGCATTGCATCATTCCATTTCCAAATGCATAAAGCCAAGCTGCACTCGAGTCACACCATAAACAACATGAAGCATGCAACATTGGATTGAGTTCTATTGGAGAAGCTTCTGGATGTTACAGCTGGCATAACTGCCATAACTGCCTCACTCATTTAACCTCACTCACTCAGTTAACCCAAGGCATTATTAACCATGGTTAAGGGCTCTATAAAGCAAGGTCATCACTGCAGTGCAAGGTTCAACTTCATTTCATCACAAAATCACCAAAATTGCAAAGCTTTCTCTCTGAATTTTCACATTGCAAATTGATTCGAGCAAGCTTTGCCATCATTGATCTAGATCCATTCTTCCTCCATTGATCATCTTCATCATCTCAAGCTCAATCACCAAGCATTGCATAGCCTGAATCTTCAAGATCAAGCATGGCACATTGTTGAAGCTTCACTGCATTTTGGATTCAAACTCCTCAAATTGCCACAATCTTGCTTCAATATCTCTCAAGTCATCATCAACATCATCTCTAGTTTAAGATCCATGGAAGGCATAGCTTGAAACATCAAAGAATCAGCACTGTATAACATTGATCTTCATTGCACTTTCCTCAATTTCTCAGGATTCATAGCTCCCGGATTGATTATTTCACTTCCATTGATCAAGATCAAGATCAAGCAAGCACTGGAACCTCATCTCTGGCCTTCTAGCAACAATTTGACATCACTGCAACTCAGGTATGTCCTGAAATTATACTTGCTCGAATTGCTTGTTTTCAATTGGTTTTATGTGGATTGAGACCTGATAGAGGTTATGGATTAACTGGCTAGTTGATAGGCATGGTAGATGCAGAGATTCAATTTTCAGGCTTAGATTCTTGCTTTCGATTCAGGAAGTTTAGGAACCCTAAATGATTTTTGAAGCCATATTTAAGATCAGTGAAGAGAGGCGAATCCATTGATGGTCTTGATTTTCATTTTAGTGATGTTTAGGGTTTGCCCTACCGGAATAGTGAACGGAAAAGATGACCAGAATTCAACTCTGGTCATTAGAACAGTAACCCTAATTAATCCCAGTTTTAAGTCACAACCATTGGATCTTTTCCATCCTGCGTCTCAGGGCTTGCCAGCATATTAATGAGCACCCTTTCATTCACGTGCATGAAAGGTCAACATTTCTGACCTTGGCTTCATATTCACATCCCACACGCATTTGACATGAGCCCATTTCAGTGTATTTTCTTGCTATTCTCACCCCCAGGCCCAATCCAGTAATTCTTTTAATTTCTTTTTCTTTCTTTTATTCCCATTTTATTTCAATTTTGTTTTTTATTATTAAAAATACTTAAACACCATTAAAAATTCCAAATTAATTCATATGAGATTCTCATATTTTTCTTTAATTTTCTATAATTTTTTTCATTTTTCTTTTATATTTTAGGCAGAATTAATTTCTCATTTGAATTAATTCCATTTTTCTCATTTTTTGACCAATCACCTTGTACAATTTCTTTCTCTCAAACCATAAAACATAAATGGCCCATTCTTCTTGCATTAGCCAGTAGACTCATTAAACTACTTCACCATATTTTTGTTTTGATTTTTAGGTCCTTTTATGCCATGTTTTGGTTCCATCCTTTCACTTGCATGCTCATAAACCCTAATCTACTTCCATACACCATTTAAACCCTCAAAAATGGGAATTTTTGTGAGATTTTTTGTATGCAATTAACCCTCTGGATTTGTATTCAAGTGTCAAGTTTCATAATTTTTAATGACCCTTTGATATTGTTTTAGGTTACTTGGTTCACAAGTCATGTTTTTGGTCCTTCCATTCCTTTCCTTTGATCCCTTTAGTCTAAGGCCTTCATGCTAATATTTTGAGGTCACAATCTTGAGTCTCTTAGGTCATTTAGTATGTGTATAAGTGTTGAGTACCACCCTTGGGTCCTTACCTTTAATTTTTAGGCTTGCCTTAAGTCCTAAGTCATACATGTCCCATTTTAACCTAATCTTCCTCCTCCTTCCATCTTAAGCACTTCAAAATCCTTTTGCACATTATTTAACTTCATCTTGTCATTGTTTTGAGTCTTATGAATGTTTTGTGATCATCCATATTTGTTCATCTCATTTTAGAACCATTTTGCTTCCTTTTGAACTTCATTTGTCACTTAAAGAACTTTAGAAACCCTAATTTGAACACCTAGTCTTAGGATGCTTCTTAACCCACCATTTGTGAGCATTTTCCAAGTATAATCTCCATTTTATTTTGTTGTCAAGCCCCTAGTTTTTATATGGGGAAGTCAAGTCCCTTTGGTTATTTTTGAATATTTTCCTGTCATTTTGTTTCATCTTTAAAACCTTGTTTCTATATGCATTCTCCCACCTTTCAATTCCATATTTGAATATCTTCAACTTGAATCTCTTCTTTTTCATTTGAGATTTTCATTTCCTTACCTTCCATACAAGTCTAAGTCTTGGATTTTTCATGTACCTTTGAGTTTAAGAGATTTTAGCAATAGTAAACACTTAGGTTATCTTTCTAACCTCATCCTTAGGGTTTAGTGGTACTTTAGGACATAGTTTGACTTTAATTCAACTAATCCATTTAGATACTTTTGAATTGGTTTAGCTACCGACTTTTTAAGTATGTTACCTTATAAAATGCTTTAGGCTTAGGTATTGACCTTAGAAGCTCACTAACATCCTTCCTTAGCTAGTGAGAATTGTTTCTTGAAATTTGCCATGTAATAATTGTTCATATTTCTCCATCATGCTAACTCTTGTTTTGTAGGGGGGAAGATGAGGTAATTACCTCATTCTTTATCTCTTATGCTTTTATTTGTTTTGCCTTAGCACCTTTGTGTTTTGTTCATAAGTTCCCTTTTCTCTCTTTAGATTCAACTTAACTTCCTTAGGAAGTAAGTTGAATTCTAACTTGCTTTTCTTTTCCTTAGGTTAGATTACCTCAAAATCCATAGGACCACACTCTTGTACATAATAAGATGACTTAGAGTTGTGTCTTAGTCCCCCAGAGCTTTGACCTTTTCCTCTTGAGTCTTTCTCTTCTCATCTTCAAACAAAATCCAAAAAGACTTAATAAATGCATGAAAGGATCCCTTGTGTATAGCCTTATTCCATGGGGCACTTGCATTCATTCCATCTTGGAATGGTGTAAGCTTGTCTAGCATGATGTACAAGTCTTATCAAGGGGTTGTTTCACAAAGAAAACATAAAAGTAATTCTTCACAAAATATACAAAAACACTTAAATAAGTTCAACAAGCTAGTGAACTTAAACCCTAATCCTTGGAAACCAGTCTTGGATAAATTCTCCTTGCTGGGTGTGTGTAACACGGTGGGAGAACTGACTTTAGTTATGTTGCGGATAGCAAGATTCGCCACCGACTTTTATTTTATCCAAAGGAAAGGGCATAAAAGAACAGGAAAGACCTTAAAAGATTTTTGAGTTCGGGGGGTAGGTTATGTAAATGGAAGGTGTTAGCACCCTTTACATCCATGGTTATCCATGTGCTCTTAGTTACTTAGCTCACTTTAAACTGTTTTGAGAAGTGTAGTGTGTGATTAAAAATTTTCTTAAGTACTTTATAATGATCCTTGTACGGATATATATAAAGACTTTGTTTTGAAAATTGTTTAAAAATGTGAAGTGTTATGAAATGTTTATGAAGGAGTGAGCAAGTACTTAAGAGGAACCTACCCTAATTTGAATCTTTTCTGTTCTTAAATGTTCTTTCAATGGTAAGACTATCCCTATTATTAAGGAATGGGTAGTCATTACCTTGGATGTTGTATGGGACATGTGAAGGGTCATCTGTGATTAGGCAACTGTAAGGTGTCTTAGCAATCCGAAGGGACTTATCATCTTTTATTTGAAAGGGACAAGATCATTTACGAAGGCAACATCGAAGGGACTTGATCTTATAATCGTAAAGGGACTTGATGATATTTTTAGGAGAAGGGACATTGCTTTTAGACACCTTACTTGACCTTTTTGTTTAGGCAACATGAGGGATATCCTTAAGAAGTGAGATGGCGATCAAAGATCGACTTACGTGTGTGCGTGTATAGGTTCAAATATTTATCTTATTATTAGTGATTTAAATTAATTTTAAAATACAAGAATTGATGCAGTAATTGATGCAGTAACAATTTCGGAGATGACAGTATTCTGAACAGGAGAATTAGGAGGTGGCTGATTCTGAACAGCCACCAAACTTTCCATCATAGCAGAAACTCTTTCCAAGTTTTCCCTCAGATAAGTAACCTCTTCGCGCAGCTCGCGATTCTCTTGTTGTAAATTTTCCATCACCCTTCTCCGATTAGCTCGAGTATCAAATCGGTGAGTCAGCTTGACAGGAGAACTGAATGAAGACCAAGAAACAACATAAGATCCCTGGAAAACACTCAAAAAGCAAGACAAATGTGAGTATGATGCATGCTATGCGTATGCAAATGCAAAGATTTCAAAGGATTATAAGATAACTTGCAATATTCATAAAGAGACACATTTTTTTTTGAAATACTTAAAAAACTCATTCTCATTAAGATCAAAGTGAGGATTACAAATGAAGTACAAACATTAATAATCCTAATACATGAGAGCAAAAGTAAACTAAGCCTAGGGAATCATATCCGAAGAAGCTCTGAATCCTGGCTGATACTTCATGCGAATTCTCTTGATCTCTTTCTTGTACCTATCTTCCATATCTTCCTTATCCCTTACCAACTTGTCAACAATGGCCTTCCAAGCACCGGAAGTAGGAGGAATAGTAGATGGAGTACTAGAGGAAGATAAATCCTCTCTCGGTCTCTTCGTGACACACCGCTCAAGTAGCTCAATGAGATCATCCTTCTCCTTCAGCTGCTCCTGCATCGTAGTCCTCTCAAGTAGCCATTCTTCTTTCTCTTTCTTCATCTTCTCTAACTCTTCTTGAAGAGCCACCTTCTCATCAACGGGGGGTAGAAAAGCAGACAATGGCTATATGGGAAACATAGGCTCCTCAGGTGGATAAGGCATCTTGAGCTTGGAAGCTCTAGATCGAACCCACTGAATATAACATTCGGAAGGAGGAAGGTGTTGTCTTCCTAATTGACCTTTCTCTTTCCGGTGAATAGCATGCCAAGAATGAGCAATCCTTTTCTTCATCTCTATATGATCAGCACCATTAATAAAGAAGAAACGGGATAAGGAAAGATTTTTTGGAATGTCCTTCAAACAATAACCGAACTGTCGTCTAGCCAGAATGGGGTTGTAGCTAATTCCCCCACGTGTACCAAGAAGAGGTACATTAGGAAATTCTCCACAACTATCAATAAGAACTCCAGTGTCATAATGAGAACTATACCATGTCATGTCCTTATGAGAAAGCGACATCAACCTTTGAGACCATCTTCGATTCTCTCTATTGTCCTTGAAAACATCCAACTTCGGTAGGTGCGAAATAAACCACCTATAAAGAAGAGGCGCACAACATACAATCTCTCTGTCACCTTTGGAGGTCCTATAGTGAAAATCATGATACATATCTCCAAGCAAGGTAGGCACCAGATTCTTCTTCAAGAAGATCTGAATAGCATTCTCATCCACAATACCATCCAAGTTCGGAAACAAGACAATCCCGTAAATAAGCAAAGCAAGGATAGCCTCAAATGCATCCTTATGACCCAAAGTAAGTGAAGTAGAAGCTTTTTCCATCAAGAACTTAGCATTAATACCACGAACACTTCCCTTTGGAAGAAACTTCCCATTAAGATCAGATTCCTTAAGAAAAAGTGCTTTGGCGATGACCTTGATAGTAAGCTCCTTCTCTAAACCAGTGAAGAGAAATTCCTTGTCCAGAATAGGCAAACCTAACCAATGAGAATACTCCTCCAAAGTCGGCACAAGCTGATAATCCGGAAAAGTGAAACAATGGTGCAACGGATCATAGAACTGAGCTAAAGTAGGGAGAATCCCCTCAGGTACATCGATATCCAACATATACAAAAGCTTCCCATGACATCTTCGGAACTCTTGGGTATCAACAACCAAAGCTCCTAGCTTTCTCAACTCTATTACATTAGGATTCTTGAAGGTGTACTTCTTTATATTCCTCCTTTCAAAAGTCAAAGCCATGGACATCTGAAATTTTGCAAAAGTTCCTTATAAGTCCTTTGAAATCTTACGAACAATGCTCATGAATGTATGATGGCATGTATGCAACAAACACAAACAAGATAACACAAGGCACACGGGCTTAGGTTCCGAGTCACGAGCATGAAGTCAAGGTTACAGAACACCAACCCACACAGGTAAGTACTAAGGTTTTGTCTTCATTGTACCTGCAGAAAACCAAAAGGGCGCTAACAGAGGTGCCCGGAGTTAATAGCCATCTTTAGAATATCATCGGTACATTGGATTACTCCCCAACCGATAACATTCTTAAAATAGACCTCGTCCGAGTGTAGTATCGCGTGACAACCGCCTTAGGTTTACACCCAGACAGTTTCCGCACTACGTTCCTAAATTGGCTTGGATGGGTTAAGGGTTCTAAGGTCCTCAGAATGATCAGCTCAAGGTCGGAAAATAATGCCACGTACGATTACTCGTCATGACATTGATAGTTCAAGAGAGCCTAACCGAGTGGAGATTATCAAATTGATATGGCTTTGGACTACTCCATCGCATATCGCTTCGAATATCACCGTCCTATCATAAGTTTCACTCAGATCCGGGTTAGAATTTATCTCACACAGAGGATCACCAAAACCGAAACAGAACAACCAAATAACAAACAAGTCAAACCAAAGCAGTAAATAAATCAAAGTAGGCTGAATCCGCTTAGAGATTACTCCCCAGCAGAGTCGCCACTTTTCTGTAGCGGTAAAATCGTGAGTGTAAGCTATTGACTAACTTAACTCGATGTACATAGAGTCGCCACCGTGCTTTTGTTTATTTCCAAAAGGAAAAAGGTAAAATAACGAATAAAAACCTAGGAATCTAAAAGCAAAAGCTAAAAGAAACAAACAGAGAATGGGTAAGGGGATTGGTTACGAACCGGGAAGGGTTTAGGCACCCGACTCGTCCGTGGTACTCCACGGGAGCCCTTTGAAATATTTATTGCTTTTTGGTTTGAAATTGGTTTGCTTGAAAATGATTGAAGAGATGAGGAGAAGAATGTTTTTTAATGATTTTGTGTTTGATGAGGTTTTAACGCCTCATGCCTACGTACCCACAAAGTGCAATGCGAGATCAAAACCTCGTAGTTCGTGGTACAAAATTTGAAAAGAAACAAATGAGTTGAATTGATTTTAAAATGTAGAGATAAGTCGTCATCCTTTAGCGAATAATTCCGCTAGAAAGGATGAATCATATCTAAACATGTGAAAAGAAAAGGTGCACAAAAGGCACAAAAACAATTGAGTGAGTTTTGGATTTTTTAAAGTATGTAAGAAAAGATTTCAATATATTTACATGAGTTAACATTTATTAGGAAAATAAAATGAAAAAGATTAAAATCGCTTGACCGAAGTCAAGGTTTGATTATGAAAGCATTTGAAGTTTGAAAACAAAGAAGATTTTTGAAATAGGGAGAAATTTTGAAAATTTAAGAATGGGGAGAAGATGAAGGGACTATCCTAATACTTGAATTAAAAAGTTAAGAGAAAAAGTGATCAAACCAAATTATGCACAATCCTTCAAAGCTCGGAATTCCCTCTTCAAAGACTAATGAAGTAACTTGAGGCCAAAGTTTCCAATCCATCTTGAGCAAGGGTAAAGATCCTAAAATCTAAGTCCATACTCCAAAGCAAAGGGTAGTAACCATAGTCCGAAATTAAAGTCACAAGTTTTTTAGGTGTTTAATCCTTTATTAATGTTTTGGTGTCCAAATGGACCAAATAAAAATCACAAACAACAATATAAACATAAACAAATGATATATGATATAATATGATAAAGCATAATAAAGAGATAAGGAGCAAGAAATTGAAGAAAAAGGATAGGGTGCGAGAGATTAAATTTAAACGGATTATTATATTCACAATATTATAATATTTACAATATAAAGTGGTATGATGAACTTAATCAAGCACAACCACGAAAAGAAAAAAAAATCGAGGCAACCGGATCCAAGTGGATCTTAATCCGAATCGGGACAACTTTAGGTCTATGTTAAGCAATCGCCGAGTAATTTACGAAGTAATTACCCTACAAATGAGGCCGGCCACCACTAATTAAAGTGGAAAATATTCGTGTTAATACATGTTAGAGAAACGATATTATGGATCGTTCTCCGAAAACATGCCACACTAAAAGAAAAAAGAATGGTCTAATCTTAATCGAGATTTTCGTTGAATTTATAGAAAAGCAACCTATCATGATCTCAAAGTATGGAGAATGATCCAAATGATCATTCATCCATAGATTTGAAATAATGAAGATTAAACTTATCGGAAATCAACAATCACGAATCGGAGATTGTCATCGACCAAAAAAAAAAAGAGATGAAGAAAAATAGATCTAAAAAAAATAGATCCATAAAAGAATTGAAATCTTTTTTTTAAATCTTTTTCTAAAATCTTTTTCTAAATTGTTTTCTAAAATGTTTCTAAAATATTTTTCCAAATCTTTTCTAAAATATATTTTAAAACTCTTTCTAAAATATCCTTTTATAAAATTCTTTCATATAACAAAAAGAACCATCATAAAATCTATTAAAGAAAAGGAAATGAATTAAAGAAAAATAAAAAAAAGAAGGTGAGGGGGAAATGGATCTAAGCCATGGCCCAAACTCTAAACCATCATCACATATTCTTAAAATAAAAAAATAAATTAAAAGAAACGAAACATAGAAGCAGCATCACTTCTTCTTCATCGTGAAAACAGAAACAGGGGAGTAATGTTCAAATCGCGGCGGAAACAGGAGTATCAAAATTCCTTCTCACCTCTCAAAATCAAACCAAAGAAAATCGCTTCACTCCTCTCTCTTCTTCCTCTTTCGATTTTAACTCTTCTTCTTCTTCTCACCGTAAGCTCTTCTTCTTCTTCTCACCGCTCTCCCTCTCTCAATCAATTCGGATTGTGTGTTTGAAGGATTAGATTTAGGGATTTTGAGAAGTTAATTGAAGGAATTAAGATAGAAATTGAAGGTTGAAGGTTTTTGTAATGGAGGATTGAAAGAAATATTTCAAGAAATTTCTTGCTAGGTTTCGATTTCGGCAGCAATTTGGAGGCTCTCCAAAGCTTGGGATTTGAAGTGAGGGAGAGGTTCTTTAAATAGATGGAGAGAGCTGAAATTTTGATTTCCGTTTCATTGAGATTGCTTGCGTTTTAGCTCACGGAAGAATTCTCGTGTGCCTTGCGTTTTGGTTCTGATGCTTTGCGTTTCAATTTTTTGTTTTCAGGTGCTGTGCTCGTGTGTTCAAGTGTGCGTACAGCGTGAAGGAAGTGAAGGATGATGCGACTTGGCTGCGGGAAGTGTTGGCAAAAGGCTTCAGCTGCGTTGCGATGTGAGAAGCTAGCTTACGGGATGCGGCTTGTATTTTTGAGTGAAACTGTGGCTTTGGATTGAAGCTGTGGTGTGAAATGCATGAAAGAGTGTGGGCCTGTGTGATTTTGTTTCGGCTGGCTTTTGTTGTGCTGGGTGTGTGAAGAATACGGGCCTGCGGTTTCGTTAGCGTGAAGTGTTGGCTTTGTGAAAGCTGTTGTTATTTTCGTTTGATGGGTGAAGGCTGGTGTGGCTTGAGCTACGGTTTAAGAGGCTTGTTGTGAGGACTGGAAGGCACGTGAGTTGATGATGTGAGGTTTTGCTGTGGTTTTTGGTAGCTTGCGCGTGTTGGGCTTGCGTATGAAAGGCTAGTGTTTTGCTTGAAGTATTGTACGGGAGGCTTGGGGAGTGTTGGCAAAAGGCTGTAGCGCGTACGGTTTGGGCAAGACGTGAGGCTGTTGCTTTGGCTGTGAAGCTGATTTGGAAAAAGGCTGGGAAAGTTTGTGATGTGAGGCTTGCGCTTGTGGGCTTCACGCGCGGAAGTATTGGCAAGGATGGCTTGGGGGAATTTGCTGGTGGGAAGTGTTGTTTTGCTGCACGTGCTTGTGAGGGAGTTTGGCTTGAGAATTGTTTTGTTGGCTTTAGAAAGAAAAACAAACTGATGGAAAGGCTTGGAATCAAGTGGGGTCAGCTTGTTATTTCTTTTGTGTGGCTAATGTTGTTTATAATTTTGTAACATTTTTTTGGTAAATGGACTTGACAAAAAATATATGGGCTACAAAAATATGAATGGGTCAGAAAAAAAACTTGATGGATATTGATATAAACAAGTAAATTTTTAGAGTTTTGGTAATATGAAATAGAAAAAATTAAAATGTGTAAATGGACAAAATAAAATTGGATTAAGAAATGGATTAAAAAAATATTTATTTGAATAGAATATGTAAATGGATAAGAGAAAAATGAAATTGGAATTTGGATGGGAAATATGAATTGAATATAAGTGAATAGAAATGAGAATAATCGAGATAAATCGGACGAAAAAAAACGAGATGTGAATGGATATAGATAAAAAATGGATAAGAAAATTGGAGTGAGGATGGATAGATGGACATGAATTGATGATTTGAAGCCCACCACAAACTCTTGATTATTTTTGCACAAGCCACTGATGAAAAATGAACACAACCAACACTAAACCACTGAACAGCTGAATAATTCGCCATTTGCCATTCAAGCCACAACCATTGACTTCTGAACTTCTGAACATTTTCAAATACTTCTGAATCGATCTCTTGGAAAGTAAATCCACAGATGATCTGATGACCGCTCAATCAAGACAATCTGGATCACGCCTCTCACAAACCACAGCTCAATAAACTAGAGAATTTCCGCAATCACCACAACTTATCATTGAATACGCATTGCCTGAGAAATAAACCACTGGAACACATAATTTACAGTTGAAACATCCTTTTGATAGTTTGACCCAGATTAGGTCAAACATCCATCTGAATATTGAATTAGGACTGAACAAACGCATCTGAATAAAATTACTGTCTTATCTTCGCAAACCTGCACCACAGAGAAGAAGAAGAACAAACTGCCACATATTTTTTTGGTATTTTGGTTAGTGATCAGTAAATATAAATAAATGTAAAAGTAAAAACAATGGTGATCCTCTGCGAAACATAGACCCACATCTGAGGAGAAACTCAAAAGCCAGTGCGATCTTGTTTGTATGCAAAATGCAAATGATATGAGAAGAAAACTTAGGGCAAAAATTAGGGTGTTACAGCTGCCCCTATTTATGTTTCTTCAATCCGGAGATATGAAGATTGACATCTTCGTCTCTACAAGATGGGAGAGACTTAAATACAGAATACCCAATTTTTGTCCTAAGAGAACATGATATGATATGAATATGATATGCAAACCCAAGATCTCTGTGGGGAAAATATGACCACCAGAGAAAGGCAAAACTTGGGGACACAGAAGAAAATCCCGCTGGGGAAACAGCAACAAACAACCAAAGAGTTACCAGGAAAATAAATCACTGGATAAACGACTCTACTTGGGAAAAGATATGATATAATCAAGATACAAGATTCAACAAGGGAAAATAAACACCCTTCCAGGAATAACAATCAAACAAAGTATTCGAATCCAAGAATGGAGAAATACTGAGTTGGAAAAGAATCATCAACTACCTGTTTACTGTGTAGGAAATACAACAGACTCGACTATCAATTTACTGGATAGGAGCAAAATTCAGAGGGATAACCTCAATTACCTTTTTACTGGGCAGAAAAAATCTCAACTACTTGATTTACTAGGTAGGAGCTACAAGGGACTCGACTATCGATTTACTGGATAGGAGTAAAATAAAGAGGGATAACCTCCACTACCTTTTTACTGGGTAAGAAAAATTCTCAACTACCTGATTTACTGGGTAGGAATATGATAAAGAAGGACTCGACTATCGATTTACTGGATAAGAGTATTATCAACTACCTGATTTACTGGGTAGGAACTCAATCAAAGAGAAACAACTTCTATTTCCTTTTTACTGGGTAAGAGGAAAATATCAGCTACCGGATTTACTGGGTAGAACAATTCTCGACTACCTGATTTACTGGGTAGGAGCTTAAGCAAAGGAAAGCAAACTCTATTACCTTTTTACTGGGTAAGAGGATAAAATCTCGACTACCGGATTTACTGGGTTGGAGTACAAGTAAAAGAACTTGATCAAATTGGTAATATTACCCACTATCGATTACTGATAGCTTAATTCCAAAGCAATAATATCCACAAAAGGGGGGACCAAAGTTCAATCCAAGAACAAATTGGAGAGAAACGGTCAAACAATACTCATCCAGAGGAGGAAATATCTCAACTGGGGAAAATTCCATCCAGATAATAAACTGGGGAGGAAACTGAATCAACATCATCCACGAGAAACAAACTCAGTGGGGAATTAGAAAGGATTAACACTTTCTGCTTAATGGTTGACACTCTAAACTTGAGAGAAAGACGACACACACACTCTGTGGGAAAAAACCACACCCAAAGTGCAGATAACAATGATAAACGCAAAAATGCAAGCAAACGATGCTATGCTTATGCGTATGAATATGCTTATGAATATGCTGACAAAACAGACATAAAGATAAGAAACGGGTGACATGAACACCACAACAACCGGATATTCGGCTAATCCCAAGGCAACAATGCAGGGAAACATGCTGGAGATTCAACTTGAAACCTTGCAGGGGACTGTCATAAGCCATCAAAGGAATAAAATCCTACTACCAGGCTTAAATCATGATGAGACAGCATCTGTTAGGGATGTCATCCTGCTGAAGAAAGGTAATAATCTGCTGAGGATGGAAATATTCTTGATAAAAAATCAAACTTCACGAGGAATAACTATCATACTACTCCTGCTCCACTTGGGGATAGAGTGCAAGACCTGCTAAAAATCTCATAGGAACCTGCTGGAAACCAACACATGCAGACCTACTGGGGATCCATATGGGGATATCAGAAGTTAACATCATAGCCAAAACACAGTTACGAGGGATTTTAAATCTATACCCACCACTGGGTAAAAGAAAACCTCTAAACTGACCGCTATATCAATACTTCTATATTCAAGGATGCAAACAATTCAAGCTGAGGAACAAGAGCTTAGCTGGGGATTCCCAATACTTCTCAATTTAAAGATAACTTGCTGAGGAAGAGATCAAAACTCAGCTAGGGATTCTTAAAAACATTCCTTCCAACAACTCTTCCGGGGAATACATACCATCTCCGTTCAACATCATTGTTGGGGAACAAAACATCATTAGCATCAATCTGTCAAGACTATCCAGGAACTTCGCATGGACACAACCGAATCAAACCCTGCTTTGGGAGAGACGAGTTACACACATCCAGACTTTACTGTCTTCGGAATCACTATTGATATCCTTTCTTTGTTCATATATCAAAAGAAAAATGCTTTTAAAATCTTCAAAAATTAAATTTATTAAATTTGTTTCAAAAATCATCATCAACAATAAATTGAAATTTTGTAAACAGAAACAATATAAAGAAATGCAAACAATTGGATAAAAGCTCAAATTCATTGATAGAATGGTAGTCAGCAAATGGCATGACTCCATGGATCATTACAAGTTTGAAAAATGGTAAATACATGGAAAAGGGCTACATTGAGATACAATGATCACTATTTTCCCTATCAACTTTGAACTCCACTGTGTCCGAAACTTCAGTCAAGGATGAGTGAACAAGAATCTTTGATGGGAAATTCTTCTGAGGGATAGAATCTGAAATCCTTGGTTGCTACAAGTGATTCAGTCTGTCGACGCAGTTACTTGCCATGATCCCTAACTTTTGCCTAGATTTCCCTTTCGGGTTTTCAATCTACCGGGATAATTATTTCTGTTTTTGTCTCTAATTTTTGCCTGGACCGCCCTTTCGGGTTTTCAATCCACCGAGACGCTCATTTTTGCCTAAGCCGCCCTTTCGGGTTTTCAACTTAGCGAGCTGTTCTTTTATTTTTTTAGGCGAAGTATTTCTTGACTGCATCCGCATTCACAGGGCGAGTGATCTCCTCACCATCCATAGTTGCAAGAATTAATGAACCGCCAGAGAAGGCTTTCTTAACAACATATGGGCCATCATAGTTCGGAGTCCACTTGCCCCGAGAATCTTTAAGGAAAGACTGAATCTTTTTGAGCACGAGGTCGCCTTCTCTGAATACACGAGGTTTGACCTTCTTATCAAAAGTTTTCTTCATTCTTTGTTGGTATAACCGACCATGACACAAAGCTGTTATTCTCTTTTCTTCAATCAAATTCAACTGATCAAATCTACTCTGACACCATTCAGCCTCAGTCAACTTGGCTTCCATCAGAACTCTCATTGATGGGATCTCAACTTCGACGGGGAGCACTGCTTCTGTACAATAAACAAGTGAGAAAGGGGTTGCCCCTGTTGAAGTGCGGACAGATGTACGATACCCATGCAAAGCAAAAGGGAGCATCTCATGCCAGTCCTTATACGTCACAACCATCTTCTGAATGATCTTCTTAATGTTCTTATTCGCAGCTTCAACAGCCCCATTCATCTTCGGTCTATAAGGAGAGGAATTATGGTGTTGAATCTTGAATTCTTCACAAAGCTCTTTCATCATATTATTATTCAAGTTCGAACCATTATCAGTAATGATTCTATTCAAAACACCATATCTGCAGATAATGTTGTTCTTGATAAACCGAACCACGAATTGCTTGGTCACATTAACATACGATGCTGCTTCCACCCATTTGGTGAAGTAGTCAATTGCCACAAGAATAAAACGATGTCCATTCGAAGCCTTGGGTTCAATCATACCAATCATATCAATTCCCCACATAGAGAAAGGCCATGGGGAAGAAATCACATTGAGATAAGCTGGTGGCACATGAATCTTATCAGCATACACTTGACACTTATGGCACTTTTTCACATACTTGCAACAATCAGATTCCATTGTCAGCCAATAGTAACCTGCTCTCAACATCTTTTTAGCCATTGCGTGCCCATTGGCATGAGTGCCAAAAGATCCTTCATGAATTTCTTTCATTAACATGTCTGCTTCGTGTCTATCCACGCATCTGAGCAAGACCATGTCAAAATTTCTCTTATAAAGTACATTTCCATTCAAGAAGAAATTGCCTGCCAATCTCCTCAAAGTCCTCTTATCTCTATCGGATTCCCCAAGCGGGTATTCTTGACTCTGGAGAAAACATTTAATATCATGATACCAAGGCTTGTCATCATGGGCCTCTTCAACTGCAAACACATGAGCTGGTCTTTCAAGTCGCATCACACTGATCATGGGAACATCATTCCACCGGTGCACCTTTATCATTGAAGCTATAGTTGCTAAAGCATCCGCCATCTGATTCTCATCACGGGGAACATAATGAAACTCAACTTTAGTGAAGAAATTTGATATCTTCCTGGCATAATCTCTATAAGGGATCAAGTGGGGTTGATGAGTTACCCACATACCCTGGATCTGATTGATTACCAAGGCAGAATCTCCATACACATCAAGATGCTTAATCCTCAGATCGATAGCTTCCTCAAGACCCATAATGCAGGCTTCATACTCAGCTTCATTATTAGTACAGGGAAAAGTCAACCTTGCGGCAAAAGGAATATGTGAACCATGGGGAGTAATGATCATTGCCCCAATTCCTCTTCCGCGTGCATTCACGGCACCATCAAAAACTAAACCCCATCGAGATCCAGGCTCCGGCCCTTCCTCAATCAAAGGTTCATCACAATCTTTTACTTTCAAAAACATCACATCTTCATCTGGAAAATCAAACTTGATTGGTTGGTAATCATCAATCGGTTGATGTGCCAAATAGTCAGCCAAGATACTACTTTTTATAGCTTTTTGAGTTTGGTACTCGATATCATATTCTGATAATAACATTTGCCAACGAGCAATCCTCCCAGTTAAAGCAGGCTTTTCAAAGATATACTTGATTGGATCCATTTTAGAGATCAACCAAGTTGTATGATTCAGCATATACTGGCGAAGACGCTTTGCAGCCCAAGCTAAGGCACAACAAGTTTTTTCAAGCATGGAGTACCGAGACTCACAATCAGTGAATTTCTTACTCAAGTAGTAAATTGCATATTCTTTTCTTCCAGATTCATCTTGCTAACCAAGCACACAACCCATGGAATCTTCCAACACAGTCAAGTACATGATCATCGGTCTACCTTCCACCGGAGGAGACAAGATAGGAGGTTCAAGCAGATATTCTTTGATACTTTCAAACGCTTTCTGACAATCATCTGTCCAGACACAACCTTTATCTTTCTGAAGCAACTTGAAGATCGGAGCACATGTGGCAGTCATGTGAGAAATAAACCTCGAAATATAATTCAAACGGCCCAAGAATCCCCTTACTTGCTTTTCGGTTCTTGGAGCAGGCATTTCCTGAATAGCTTTCACTTTATCAGGATCAACTTCGATGCTTCTTTGGCTGACAATGAAACCTAACAACTTTCCGGAACGTACACCAAATGTGCACTTGTTCGGATTCAAACGAAGCTTATACTTCCTTAATCTCTGAAATAACTTCAGCAAATGTTCAACATGATCCTCTTCAGTCTTCGACTTGGCGATCATATCATCAACATACACCTCAATTTCTTTATGCATCATATCATGGAAAAGTGTGGTCATAGCTCTTTGGTAAGTCGCACCAGCATTCTTCAATCCAAAGGGTATCACTCTGTAGCAGAATGTTCCCCATGGTGTAATAAATGTGATTTTTTCCATGTCCTCGGGTGCCATCTTTATTTGATTATAACCTGGAAAATCCGTCCATAAAAGAGAACACATCAAACTTAGCCGTATTATCTACCAACATATCAATGTGTGGCAATGGAAAATCATCTTTCGGACTGGCTTTGTTCAAATCTCTGTAATCAACACACATTCGGACTTTTCCGTCTTTCTTCGGAACAGGAACAATATTGGCCACCCATTCAGGATAAGTTGATGTCACAAGAAAACCTGCATCAATCTGCTTTTGAACCTCCTCTTTGATCTTTACTGCCATGTCGGGATGAGTTCTTCTCAGCTTTTGCTTTACAGGTGGACATTCATGCTTCAACGGCAATCTATGCTCCACAATATCAGTATCAAGACCTGGCATGTCCTGATAAGACCAAGCGAATACATCAACATACTCTCTGAGAAGCTCTACAATCCTCTTCTTAACATCAGGACCAAGCAATGCTCCAACTTTGACTTCTTTCTTTTCATCTTCAGAACCCAAGTTGACCATCTCTATAGACTCTCCATGAGGCTGAATAACTTTCTCCTCATGCTCAAGCAACCGAGAAATTTCATCAGGAATCTCTTCAACATCCTCTTCCTCAGCTTCAAACACAGGGAATTCAAAGTTGGGAGAGGGCATAGGATCATTGTTTTCAATGGGTTTATCAATCAATCTGCACAATGATTTTATTTTTATTTTAGAGTATGAACAAAAGTGCAAACATTATGCAGATAAACAATTATTATTATTTTTTGGGTTTTTTATGTTACCATTTTTCAGAATAAAGCAAAAATGAAAAAACACACATGGAAATAACAAAATAACATTTTATTGATGATGATAAAAATTTGAAACAAAGCCCGACAAATATCACTTTCACCTTGGGCAGAGTGAAAGGATTTTTGAAAGAAAATAAAACAAATTACTTTGAAGAATGAACAATAAAAGGAACATCAACAGCAATCCAGTTCTGGCAAATCTTTCCATGCGTAACGAAGTCATGCATTTCTTCATCTTCATCATCTTCAGTGATGGCAGCAGCGGAATGATCGTTGATAAATCCAGCACTTCGGAAGCCTTCTTGAATAGTCTTTGGGTTATTAAGAACTGCACCTGGTGAAAAGCCGATACCAAAACCTTCCTTGTTGTCTACATCATCAATAATTCGCCCCCAACCATCAGACTGACCAACTTCCAACACTCGCAGAGCATCCTTGAAAGAAGACATGGGCATGGCATTCTTCTTAGCAGCATTATCCACAACAGAAAGAGCTTAAAACGAAGTTCCCACCTCTTCCTCAGCATCAATATAGGAGAAAGAAGACAGATTGCTCACAAGCATCGCCCTTTCACCTTCAATGGTCACCAATTTCCCCTCTTTCACAAATTTCAACTTCTGATGAAGAGTGGATGTCACAGCTCCTGCCTCATGGATCCATGGTCTTCCGAGGAGACAACTGTATGCGGGACGTATATCCATTACTTGAAAAGTAATCTTGAATATAAACGGTCCAATAAGAATAGGAAGATCCACTTCACCAATCACTGTCTTCTTCGACCCGTCAAACGCCTTCATAATAATCCCACTGTGTCTCATGGGAGCACCTTGAAACGCAAGCTTTGACAATGTCGATTTTGACATAACATTCAGGGAAGATCCGATATCAACTAGCACCTTGGACATAGCATCTTCTTGACAATTGACTGAAATATGCAAAGCCAAGTTATGATTTCTTCCTTCTTCAGGCAAATCGTCATCACAGAAGCTCAAATTGTTGCATGACGTGATATTAGCTACAATACTATCAAATTGATCAACAGTCACATCATGGTCAACATAAGCTTGATCAAGAATCTTCTGCAAAGACTGCCTATGAGCCTCAGAACTCATCAAAAGTGATAAAACCGATATCTTCGATGGAGTCTGCAACAACTGCTCAGTGATGTTGTACTCACTCTTCTTTATCAATTTTAGCACCTCATCCTCATTATTACCAGATTGGCCCGATTGGGTAACAGCATCCATAATCTGCTTACTCGCATTTGTATCTTCAACTCTCTTCGGAGGATCTGAAGCATACACTCTACCACTTCGGGTAACCTTTGTCACATCAGCAATGCTAACCACAAACTTTGGAGTAGGAATAGGAACTTCCCTACCATTTTCTATCATCGTAGCATTATACCGGTACGGAACAGCTTTATCAGACTCATATGGCATTGGACCAGGCACATTAATCACCAATGGAGTAACAACATTTTTGCGACTATCAAAAGAAATAACCACTCTCTCAGGAGCAGCCCTCTCAGGAAGATTGAACTGAGGCATAATAACATTCACTTCATTTTCATATTCATCTCTTTTTGCTGTCACTTCAATCAATTTATCGTCCATCATCTTTTGAATATCTCTCTTAACAATCACGCAACCTCGAGGATTCACCGAGCAAATACAACATCCAGCATAATCGTGATCAATATCGTGATATTCACTTAAGAAAGCATGCATCTCAACCAACGACCTTCGAATATGACGAACCTCATAGATCTTGAACAAACCAGGACAACCATCAACCATATTCACAGACGCATTACCATGCTTAGGCAACAGATTTTTCTACACATTTGGATTAACATCATTGAAATACAGAACATTGTTCCTCAACAACTTCTGTACTTCGAACTTCAATGGATAACAATTCTCAACATCATGCCCCGGGGCACCTTGATGAAAAGCACAACGAGCCTCTGGCTTATACCACCATGGAATAGTCTCTGGAACTGGAGGTGGAGGACGTGTTTGCACAATATTCTTTGCAATCAAAGACGGAAGCAAGTCCGCATACGACATCGGAATAGGATCAAAACTTGGCTTAGCCCGAGCTTGTTGATTACCACCTTGTTGCACAGAAGGTTGCTGATAACGAGGTTGATACTTTGGAACTGCTGGTACAGTTGGAGCCACGTTGATCATCGGAGTTACAGAAGCCACATGCTGCGAATGGTGATTCCCACGACTGTGAGGTCTTCTATAACTTTCACGGGATACTGCATTAGTCTCATTTTCTTTCTTTTTCCCAAAGTTGAACCTTCTAGAGCTTGAACCATTACTATTCTCTTGACTCAACCATCCCTCACGGACACCTTCTTCTAAACGCATCCCCATACTCACCATCTCAGTGAAATCGGAAGGAGCGCTTGCTATCATCCTCTCATAATAAAAAGAACCCAACGTCTTCAAGAAGATCTTTGTCATTTCTTTTTCTTCCAGCGGAGGGACAATCTGGGCTGCCAGCTCGCGCCATCTCTGCGCATATTCTTTAAAAGTCTCTTTATCCTTCTGGGACATAGCACGAAGTTGATCTCTATCTGGAGCCATATCAACGTTGTACTTGTACTGCCTCACAAAAGCTTCTCCCAAATCATTGAAGGTCTTGATTTGGCTATTATCCAGACTCATATACCACCTCATGGGTGCACCGGTCAAACTATCCTGGAAATAGTGAATCAGCAGCTTATCATTATCAGTCTGAGCAAACATCTTTCTTGAATACATAGTCAAATGACTCAATGGACAAGTGTTGCCTTTGTACTTCTCAAACTCAGGCAGCTTGAATTTGTAAGGAACTTTAACATTTGGGACCAGACAAAGGTCATAAGCATTTTTTCCGAACAAATCCTTATGCTTCAAGGCTCTCATCTCTCTCTGGATCACAACAAAGCGTCCCTGGAAATCATCAAGTCTTTCATCCACTCCAGCGCCTTCACTGGGCTCAGCATGGTAAATCATTTCATCATGGTGCGGAATAGTATGCACAACAGGCGGTGCAGTAGTCACAATTGGAGGAAGAGTAGTCCACACTGGTGGTGGGAGAGTATTAAATGCAGTAGTCTCAGGATGATGAGGAGGACGATAACCAGCAGGAAAAAAATCAGCTGGCATGCCCCAAGGTGTGCTAGCAAGCATACGATAGCGAGGAGAAATAACAGTCTCAACAGGAATTGATGCAGTAACAATCTCGGAGATGACAGTATTCTGAACAGGAGAATTAGGAGGTGGCTGATTCTGAGCAGCCACCAAACTTTCCATCATAGCAGAAACTCTTTCCAAGCTTTCCCTCAGATAAGTAACCTCTTCGCGCAGCTCGCGATTCTCTTGTTGTAAAGTTTCCATCACCCTTCTCCGATTAGCTCGAGTATCAAATCGGTGAGTCAGCTTGACAGGAGAACTGAATGAAGACCAAGAAACAACATAAGATCCCTGGAAAACACTCAAAAAGCAAGACAAATGTGAGTATGATGCATGCTATGCGTATGCAAATGCAAAGATTTCAAAGGATTATAAGATAACTTGCAATATTCATAAAGAGACACATTTTTTTTTTGAAATACTTAAAAA
The DNA here is from genome assembly GCA_963966055.1 of Lathyrus aphaca. Taxonomy (NCBI): domain Eukaryota; kingdom Viridiplantae; phylum Streptophyta; class Magnoliopsida; order Fabales; family Fabaceae; genus Lathyrus; species Lathyrus aphaca. The sequence continues at coordinate 195,426,230 of OZ014525.1, forward strand.
ACTCATTCTCATTAAGATCAAAGTGAGGATTACAAATGAAGTACAAACATCAATAATCCTAATACATGAGAGCAAAAGTAAACTAAGCCTAGGGAATCATATCCGAAGAAGCTCCGAATCCTGGCTGATACTTCATGCGAATTCTCTTGATCTCTTTCTTGTACCTATATTCCATATCTTCCTTATCCTTTACCAACTTTTCAACAATGGCCTTCCAAGCACCGGAAGTAGGAGGAATAGTAGATGGAGTACTAGAGGAAGATAAATCCTCTCTCGGTCTCTTCGTGACACGCCGCTCAAGTAGCTCAATGAGATCATCCTTCTCCTTCAGCTGCTCCTGCATCGTAGTCCTCTAAAGTAGCAATTCTTCTTTCTCTTTCTTCATCTTCTCTAACTCTTCTTGAAGAGCCACCTTCTCATCAACGGGAGGTAGAAAAGCAGACAATGGCAATATGGGAAACATAGGCTCCTCAGGTGGATAAGGCATCTTGAGCTTGGAAGCTCTAGATCGAACCCAATGAATATAACATTCGGAAGGAGGAAGGTGTTGTCTTCCTAATTGACCTTTCTCTTTCCGGTGAACAGCATGCCAAGAATGAGCAATCCTTTTCTTCATCTCTATATGATCAGCACCATTAATAAAGAAGAAACGGGATAAGGAAAGATTGTTTGGAATGTCCTTCAAACAATAACTGAACTGTCGTCTAGCCAGAATGGGGTTGTAGCTAATTCCCCCACGTGTACCAAGAAGAGGTACATTAGGAAATTCTCCACAACTATCAATAAGAACTCCAGTGTCATAATGAGAACTATACCATGTCATGTCCTTATGAGAAAGCGACATCAACCTTTGAGACCATCTTCGATTCTCTCTATTGTCCTTGAAAACATCCAACTTCGGTAGGTGCGAAATAAACCACCTATAAAGAAGAGGCGCACAACATACAATCTCTCTGTCACCTTTGGAGGTATTATAGTGAAAAGCATGATAGATATCTCCAAGCAAGGTAGGCACCAGATTCTTCTTCAAGAAGATCTGAATAGCATTCTCATCCACAATACCATCCAAGTTCGGAAACAAGACAATCCCGTAAATAAGCAAAGCAAGGATAGCCTCAAATGCATCCTTATGACCCAAAGTAAGTGAAGTAGAAGCTTTTCCCATCAAGAACTTAGCATTAATACCACGAACACTTCCCTTTGGAAGAAACTTCCCATTAAGATCGGATTCCTTAAGAAAAAGTGCTTTGGCGATGACCTTGATAGTAAGCTCCTTCTCTAAACCAGTGAAGAGAAATTCCTTGTCCAGAATAGGCAAACCTAACCAATGAGAATACTCCTCCAAAGTCGGCACAAGCTGATAATCCGGAAAAGTGAAACAATGGTGCAACGGATCATAGAACTGAGCTAAAGTAGGGAGAATCCCCTCAGGTACATCGATATCCAACATATACAAAAGCTTCCAATGACATCTTCGGAACTCTTGGGTATCAACAACCAAAGCTCCTAGCTTTCTCAACTCTATTACATTAGGATTCTTGAAGGTGTACTTCTTTGTATTCCTCCTTTCAAAAGTCAAAGCCATGGACATCTGAAATTTTGCAAAAGTTCCTTATAAGTCCTTTGAAATCTTACGAACAATGCTCATGAATGTATGATGGCATGTATGCAACAAACACAAATAAGATCACACAAGGCACACGGGCTTAGGTTCCGAGTCACGAGCATGAAGTCAAGGTAACAGAACACCAACCCACACAGGTAAGTACTAAGGTTTTGTCTTCATTGTACCTGCAGAAAACCAAAAGGGTGCTAACAGAGGTGCCCGGAGTTAACAGCCATCTTTAGAATATCATCGGTACATTGGATTACTCCCCAACCGATAACATTCTTAAAATAGACCTCGTCCGAGTGTAGTATCGCGTGACAACCGCCTTAGGTTTACACCCAGACAGTTTCCGCACTACGTTCCTAAATTGGCTTGGATGGGTTAAGGGTTCTAAGGTCCTCAGTATGATCAGCTCAAGGTCGGAAAATAATGCCACGTACGATTACTCGTCATGACATTGATAGTCCAAGAGAGCCTAACCGAGTGGATATTATCAAATTGATATGGCTTTGGACTACTCCATCGCATATCGCTTCGAATATCGCCGTCCTATCATAAGTTTCACTCAGATCCGGGTTAGAATTTATCTCACACAGAGGATCACCAAAACCGAAACAGAACAACCAAATAACAAACAAGTCAAGCCAAAGCAGTAAATAAATCAAAGTAGGCTGAATCCGCTTAGAGATTAATCCCCAGCAGAGTCGCCACTTTTCTGTAGCGGTAAAATCGTGAGTGTAAGCTATTGACTAACTTAACTCGATGTACACAGAGTCGCCACCGCGCTTTTGTTTATTTCCAAAAGGAAAAAGGTAAAAGAACGAATAAAACCCTAGGAATCTAAAAGCAAAAGCTAAAAGAAACAAACAGAGAATGGGTAAGGGGATTGGTTACGAACCGGGAAGGTTTTAGGCACCCGACTCGTCCGTGGTACTCCACGGGAGCCCTTTGAAATATTTATTGCTTTTTGGTTTGAAATTGGTTTGCTTGAAAATGATTGAAGAGATGAGGAGAAGAATGTTTTTTAATGATTTTGTGTTTGATGAGGTTTTAATGCCTCATGCCTACGTACCCACAAAGTGCAATGCGAGATCAAAACCTCGTAGTTCGTGGTACAAAATTTGAAAAGAAACAAATGAGTTGAATTGATTTTAAAATGTAGAGATAAGTCGTCATCCTTTAGCGAATAATTCCGCTAGAAAGGATGAATCATATCTAAACATGTGAAAAGAAAAGGTGCACAAAAGGCACAAAAACAATTGAGTGAGTTTTGGATTTTTTAAAGTATGTAAGAAAAGATTTCAATATATTTACATGAGTTAACATTTATTAAGAAAATAAAATGAAAAAGATTAAAATCGCTTGACCGAAGTCAAGGTTTGATTATGAAAGCATTTGAAGTTTGAAAACAAAGAAGATTTTTGAAATAGGGAGAAATTTTGAAAATTTAAGAATGGGGAGAAGATGAAGGGACTATCCTAATACTTGAATTAAAAAGTTAAGAGAAAAAGTGATCAAACCAAATTATGCACAATCCTTCAAAGCTCGGAATTCCCTCTTCAAAGACTAATGAAGTAACTTGAGGCCAAAGTTTCCAATCCATCTTGAGCAAGGGTAAAGATCCTAAAATCTAAGTCCATACTCCAAAGCAAAGGGTAGTAACCATAGTCCGAAATTAAAGTCACAAGTCTTTTAGGTGTTTAATCCTTTATTAATGTTTTGGTGTCCAAATGGACCAAATAAAAATCACAAACAACAATATAAACATAAACAAATGATATATGATATAATATGATAAAGCATAATAAAGAGATAAGGAGCAAGAAATTGAAGTAAAAGGATAGGGTGCGAGAGATTAAATTTAAACGGATTATTATATTCACAATATTATAATATTTACAATATAAAGTGGTATGATGAACTTAATCAAGCACAACCACGAAAAGAAAAAAAAATCGAGGCAACCGGATCCAAGTGGATCTTAATCCGAATCGGGACAACTTTAGGTCTATGTTAAGCAATCGCTGAGTAATTTACGAAGTAATTACCCTACAAATGAGGCCGGCCACCACTAATTAAAGTGGAAAATATTCGTGTTAATACATGTTAGAGAAACGATATTATGGATCGTTCTCCGAAAACATGCCACACTAAAAGAAAAAAGAATGGTCTAATCTTAATCGAGATTTTCGTTGAATTTATCGAAAAGCAACCTATCACGATCTCAAAGTATGGAGAATGATCCAAATGATCATTCATCCATAGATTTGAAATAATGAAGATTAAACTTATCGGAAATCAACAATCACGAATCTGAGATTGTCATCGACCAAAAAAAAAAAAGATGAAGAAAAATAGATCTAAAAAAATAGATCCATAAAAGAATTGAAATCTTTTTTGTAAATCTTTTTCTAAAATCTTTTTCTAAATTGTTTTCTAAAATGTTTCTAAAATATTTTTCCAAATCTTTTCTAAAATATATTTTAAAACTCTTTCTAAAATATCCTTTTATAAAATTCTTTCATATAACAAAAAGAACCATCATAAAATCTATTAAAGAAAAGGAAATGAATTAAAGAAAAATAAAAAAAAAGAAGGTGAGGGGGAAGAAACCCGCGGACAGGTGTGGGATAGAAATGGATCTAAGCCATGGCCCAAACTCTAAACCATCATCACATATTCTTAAAATAAAAAAATAAATTAAAAGAAACGAAACATAGAAGCAGCATCACTTCTTCTTCATCGTGAAAACAGAAACAGGGGAGTAATGTTCAAATCGCGGCGGAAACAGGAGTATCAGAATTCCTTCTCACCTCTCAAAATCAAACCAAAGAAAATCGCTTCACTCCTCTCTCTTCTTCCTCTTTCGATTTCAACTCTTCTTCTTCTTCTCACTGTAAGCTCTTCTTCTTCTTCTCACTGTAAGCTCTTCTTCTTCTTCTCACCGCTCTCCCTCTCTCAATCAATTCGGATTGTGTGTTTGAAGGATTAGATTTAGGGATTTTGAGAAGTTAATTGAAGGAATTAAGATAGAAATTGAAGGTTGAAGGTTTTTGTAATGGAGGATTGAAAGAAATATTTGAAGAAATTTCTTGCTAGGTTTCGATTTCGGCAGCAATTTGGAGGCTCTCCAAAGCTTGGGATTTGAAGTGAGGGAGAGGTTCTTTAAATAGATGGAGAGAGCTGAAATTTTAATTGTCGTTTCATTGAGATTGCTTGCGTTTTAGCTCACGGAAGAATTCTCGTGTGCCTTGCGTTTTGGTTCTGATGCTTTGCGTTTCAATTTTTTTGTTTTCAGGTGTTGTGCTCGTGTGTTCAAGTGTGCGTACGGCGTGAAGGAAGTGAAGGCTGATGCGGCTTGGTTGTGGGAAGTGTTGGCAAAAGGCTTCAGCTGCGTTGCGATGTGAGAAGCTAGCTTACGGGATGCGGCTTGTATTTTTGAGTGAAACTGTGGCTTTGGATTGAAGTTGTGGTGTGAAATGCGTGAAAGAGTATGGGCCTGTGTGATTTTGTTTCGGCTGGCTTTTGTTGTGCTGGGTGTGTGAAGAATACGGGCCTGCGGTTTCGTTGGCATGAAGTGTTGGCTTTGTGAAAGCTGTTGTTATTTTCGTTTGATGGGTGAAGGCTGGTGTGGCTTGAGCTGCGGTTTAGGAGGCTTGTTGTGAGGACTGGAAGGCACGTGAGTTGATGATGTGAGGTTTTGCTATGGTTTTTGGTAGCTTGCGCGTGTTGGGCTTGCGTATGAAAGGCTAGTGTTTTGCTTGAAGTATTGTACGGGAGGCTTGGGGAGTGTTGGCAAAAGGCTGTAGCGCGTACGGTTTGGGCAAGACGTGAGGCTGTTGCTTTGGCTGTGAAGCTGATTTGGAAAAAGGCTGGGAAAGTTTGTGATGTGAGGCTTGCGCTTGTGGGCTTCACGCGCGGAAGTATTGGCAAGGATGGCTTGGGGGAATTTGCTGGTGGGAAGTGTTGTTTTGCTGCACGTGCTTGTGAGGGAGTTTGGCTTGAGAATTGTTTTGTTGGCTTTAGAAAGAAAAACAAACTGATGGAAAGGCTTGGAATCAAGTGGGGTCAGCTTGTTATTTCTTTTGTGTGGCTAATGTTGTTTATAATTTTGTAACATTTTTTTGGTAAATGGGCTTGACAAAAAATATATGGGCTACAAAAATATGAATGGGTCAGAAAAAAAACTTGATGGATATTGATATAAACAAGTAAATTTTTAGAGTTTTGGTAATATGAAATAGAAAAAATTAAAATGTGTAAATGGACAAAATAAAATTGGATTAAGAAATGGATTAAAAAAATATTTATTTGAATAGAATATGTAAATGGATAAGAGAAAAATGAAATTGGAATTTGGATGGGAAATATGAATTGAATATAAGTGAATAGAAATGAGAATAATCGAGATAAATCGGACGAAAAAAAACGAGATGTGAATGGATATAGATAAAAAATGGATAAGAAAATTGGAGTGAGGATGGATACATGGACATGAATTGATGATTTGAAGCCCACCACAAACTCTTGATTATTTTTGCACAAGCCACTGATGAAAAATGAACACAGCCAACACTAAACCACTGAACAGCTGAATAATTCGCCATTTGCCATTCAAGCCACAACCATTGACTTCTGAACTTCTGAACATTTTCAAATACTTCTGAATCGATCTCTTGGAAAATAAATCCACAGATGATCTGATGACCGCTCAATCAAGACAATCTGGATCACGCCTCTCACAAACCACAGCTCAATAAACCAGAGAATTTCCGCAATCACCACAACTTATCATTGAATACGCATTGCCTGAGAAATAAACCACTGGCACACATAATTTACAGTTGAAACATCCTTTTGATAGTTTGACCCAGATTAGGTCAAACATCCATCTGGATATTGAATTAGGACTGAACAAACGCATCTGAAAGAAATTACTGTCTTATCTTCGCAAACCTGCACCACAGAGAAGAAGAAGAACAAACTGCCACATATTTTTTTGGTATTTTGGTTAGTGATCAGTAAATATAAATAAATGTAAAAGTAAAAACAATGGTGATCCTCTGCGAAACATAGACCCACATCTGAGGAGAAACTCAAAAGTCAGTGCGATCTTGTTTGTATGCAAAATGCAAATGATATGCGAAGAAAAATTAGGGCAAAAATTAGGGTGTTACACACTCCCTATAATTACTAACCAAGGCAATATAAATATTTACAAGCAATAAAAAAACAAAAATAAGACCTACGACTATTACACGGCTTTCACAGTTACATTATAATAAAAGCAAATTAAATAATAATTATATAATAAAATAAACAATTAAAATAAAAGATTAGTGATAAAACAATAATAAGAAGAGAAGGTTAGTAATAATATACAAAATATATATAAAATTCAATTAAGTATTTTTAGATTTTTATAAACAATTTTAAAGAATTTTGAGATAAAAATAAGATAATAAAGATATACTAATTTATTTACAAAATAAAGCATGATTAATTAGTTAATTATATACATTAGAAAATTTAATTAATTTTAAGATCTAAATAAAATAATTAATTAGGGTTAGAGAAAATTAGGGTTTTAATTATACATAAGAAATATTAGGGTTAGAAATTAATTTAAATATAATTAACAAAAATACATATATACATATTTTAAAAAGGAATTAATAATTTAGAAAATAAATTAGAAGTTTTTTTTTTTTAGAAAAATATGAAGTCATATATATATATATATATATATATATATATATATATATATATATATATATATATATATATATATATATTTACATATTATTATTTGAATATATTTTATTGAAATTAATTAATTAGAAAACAATAATAGATAAACAAAATAATTAAAGAAACTAAAAGCTAAAACTTACCTGGGGCAGGGATTGAACCCACGCCCTAGGCATCACAACCCTTGGACCAGCAACATCTCCACCAGGCTGCGCGCGCATTGGTGAATATGATCCAGGCAGCAATCCTTTTGTTGCTTATCCTGCAAAAATCTTGAAAATAAAACAAAACCAAAATGGCCTGGGGAGGTTTTGATCCCAGGACCATCCATTTACCAGCCATACGTGCAACCAACTGAGCCAAGCGCTTTTAATTGTAACATAATATAAACTAATTCAAAAAATATTAAAACAATAATTTGAATTTCTGCAGATGGCGCCAAAGGTCATCTTCTTCCTCATACCTGCGAATTTTGATACGACTGTACCTGCAAATGTTTCTGCGTTTTTCGCACTCTCAAGAACCTATGAATTTGGATCTTGCTTAATACGTAAAATTTCAACAGATTAATCATATAAACATGATCCTCACATCATCCACGATTCATTGACGTTCTTAAAACTCATTTATATTAGTTCCATTGAGAAACCCTAATCGGCTACCTCAAACCCTAACAATGGTGAATCTCTCATCCTGTACCAAAACTCGAATTAAAGTATCCAGAAACGATTGTTAGCTCACTACAAACAAGAAACAACAATCAAATATAATTTATTTTGCATATATATGAAAACGGGAAATTCACAAAGGTGTAAGAAGTTTGATTCGGTTTGAGCCATTCATGAGGTTTGGGATGCATATGATTATTGATACATGATCAGTGATGTTCAAGGATCCTTCCTATGTTCTTAAAATACCTTAAAATGCTTTGTAATGGTAAAACCGAATTTGAGTTTTTGGATGATTTTGTGAAGTTTGAACAAGGTGTGGGAGGCTGTCAATTCGTGAGTTTGAGGCTGCTAAATGTTGTTTATATATGAGTTAATCAAATTAGGTCAGAAACTTGGTCCATCCTTTGAATGTTTTGATCCATAGAGATTGAAAAAGATTTTTTCTTAAATTTTGAAATATCTTGATCTAGCCTTGCTATTTTGGTATGATCCTCATTATTTTTGTATCAATCAAGTCTAAATATATTTTAAGACTTTCTAGAAACCAAATCAAATTAAATATTCATCATTTTATATTTTATTTGAATTTAAAATGATTTTTAACATAAAAAATCATAATAAATAAAAATAAAATGAATAAACTTATGAATAAATAAATTTAATTTCGTGCATGATGTCATGGAAGTGTTTGGGTCATAAAAAAACAAGCCCATTTGGTGAATTATGGTTTTAAGACCCCATTTGCTTCATAAACCTCTCAAACATTTCCCAACTTTGCAAGGGCACAAATCCTTCAATTTTAATGTTAAGAAAGTGTTCTTGGACATTTTGGAAATTTTAAAGAGTCCTCTAACCAACCTCTTTTGTCTCATGTCCATATCTTTTACCATTCTCAAGTTATGCTCTTTTGAAGTTGTTGACTTTTTGTTGACTTTTAAAAGGACCTATAATGTCTTAGCTCATACCTTCCAAATGAAGCATTTTTGGGCTTGGCTTGTGAGACACAAAGTTTTAGAGAATTCAATTTCCTTCAAAATGAGCTCTGGATTGAAAAATTTTGATGAAGCATGTGAAAGTTATGGCTGGTCAAAGTTCGGTTGACTTTTCTTGTGAAAACCCTAATTTAGAAATTCCTGATTCTTGATGATCTGAAATCTCCTTGATGAATCATGATCAACCCTTGATAAAATGATGAATTTTACCTCATGTACTTGATGTTGGCAAAAAATCATGAAGTTTGACTTTGGTTTGACCACAGTTGACCTTAGTTTGACTTTTTAACTACTTTGACTGATTTTAACCTATCTGATCATCTAACTGAGCAAATCTTTTGGGAAAGTCTTGAAACTTGACATGGGGATTCTTGAACACATATAGGATGCTATGAAGCTCACTTGAATTCTTGGAAGTCCATTTAGCCTGATAAAAGTCAAAACCCTAGTTTAGGATGCATTGCTTAGGAGGATGCATTGTCTGAGGGAATTGTCAAACTTTCTGACTAATTGTGAATCTTGTGAACCTTGTGAACCTCATGAGATGTCTTGTGAACCTTGTGAGCATCTTAGTACACAATGTCTTGTCTTGTGGAGGGAAAATTTTGGGGTGCAACAGCTGCCCCTGTTCAATTTTCTGAAACCTGAGGGGTTAGATTAGTATATGTGCCAGTCGTGACCTGGAAGGTTGAAGGGGATTGAACACAAAAGCCCAAAAATTTGCACTCGCCGGTGCGTAAAGTAACACTGATGATTAGTTGTATTTGCTTGAGTGGGCTTAAAGATGCCACTTGGAAGAACTGGAGATGGGCTTAGAGATGCCATCTAAAATATCAGGATGTGATGATAGCTTTATGTTGATACTGGATATCAGTACTAGGTCTTCGTATAGGCCGTCTCTGAATCGTTTATGCAACATAGTTTGAATTGTTGAATGGACCAGCAGAAATAAATCTTCGTGATGATTATCTCTTCTGGAAATATCTTGGATTAGGGAATGGATCTTCGTCTAGACCGTTTGCTTACTCTCTAAGGTCAAAAGAATGTCAGGATTAATTCTTCTGAAAAATATCTTGAACCAGGGAATGGATCTTTGTACAGACCGTTTGCCTGCTATTCAAGGTCAAAAGAACGTCAGGATTAGTTCTTCTGAAAAATATCTTGAACCAGGGAATGGATCTTTGTACAGACCGTTTGCCTGCTATTCAAGGTCAAAAGAACGTCAGGATTAGTTCTTCTGAAAAATATCTTGAACCAGGGAATGGATCTTTGTACAGACCGTTTGCCTGCTATTCAAGGTCAAAAGAACGTCAGGATTAGTTCTTCTGAAAAATATCTTGAACCAGGGAATGGATCTTTGTATAGACCGTTTGCCTGCTATTCAAGGGCCAAAAGAACGTCAGGATTAGTTCTTCTGAAAAATATCTTGAACCAGGGAATGGATCTTTGTATAGACCGTTTGCCTGCTATTCAAGATCAAAAGAACGTCAGGATTAGTTCTTCTGAAAAATATCTTGAACCAGGGAATGGATCTTTGTATAGACCGTTTGCCTGCTATTCAAGGGCCAAAAGAACGTCAGGATTAGTTCTTCTGAAAAATATCTTGAACCAGGGAATGGATCTTTGTATAGACCGTTTGCCTGCTATTCAAGACCAGATAGATGAAATCTTCTGGAAATATCCTGGATTAGGGAATGGATCTTCTTACAGACCATTTGCCTACTCTCCGAGGACATATTGAGTAATGTATAGATCACTTCTGACCTCTTGTGAATTGTTGATATTGTTTTATCTGCATATAACTATCCTGCAAAGAAAAGGTTAGTTTATAAAATATGTATGCATGCATGGCATGGGGCATCTATGTAAATGTATTATGCATTTATGGATATGTTATAGTATGATGTAAATGATGTATGTATGAATCATGCGGCCTGAAGCGTCTGGATATCTTTGTATAACAACTGCTGGCTAGGGAAAATAAATCCCGATTCGTTGCTGAAGAGTATGAGGAACTTGTTCCCGTCTTGTTTGATAGTATAGTATTTATAACCTCCCGTCTTCGTTCGTCGTACTTCTATTGAAGGAATAAGTTCCTGAGTATCCTGACTGAGGATAAAAGAGATGGACATAAATTCAAGGGGAGATGTAACTCGAAGTATCTATAAAAGATAGATTTGCCCTGCTGGGGATTTGTAGTTGTCTTGTGGGGATGAACTGGCGAAGCTTCGTTGAATTCCTACCTTCGTTCGTCCTTAGTAAATACTATTACTGCATTTTATGCATTTCTGGTAAACATCAATCATATTCAAAGCATATATACATTCAAACATAACCAACAAACGTTTTTCGCTTTAGTAAAAGATGAAAAGTAATCCTGAATAAAGAGGGAAAAGTAAAGTTGAACTCGAAAACAGAATCGTTTCAACTTTGAGAGTGTATAACTAATTGGATTTAGAGCTCCTGTGATTCTTAACTTTCCTGAATACCTTCCTAGAAATCCTCATAGCTGGATCTGAAGACATGATACTGACATCATCTGATACTACTGGCGTAGACAATTAATTTCCACAATGGCTTCTGCTGAGAATCCAATATCAAGGTAATACAATGAGAGGAACGTGTCTTCAAATTGTGATGGACCATATACGCTCCGGGTATTAGATTTGAAAAGAAAGCATTACCCCTTGGTTGAGGATGAATTGTCCCATAATGGAAGTATATGAATGTAGTTACCTCAAGAGAAATAAGCAGAATTCCCCACAATAATATGCCCCTGACATCATGAACTTTATAATGTTACCCTTGGTAATTCAAATATACGAGGAGAGTTGCCCCTGGCTATTAAGCATTGTTGAATCTTGACCTGATTGCCCCGAATGAATTGAATAATAACTTGGTATACCCCCTTGATTGGGAAACAGTGACTATTCCCCTGGAATTATGAACTCTGTAATATTAACCTTGGTAATTTAGATAGATGAGGAGATCTGCCCCTGGCTACTTAAACATAGTTGAATCCTGTCCTGATTACCCCAAATGAGTTAGGCAGTATCATGGCCTGCCCCCTTGATTGGGAGATAATGACTATGCCCCTTTGTATACACGGACTTTGATCCAGGAAGCAACTTTGTTTATCGGAAGGACTTTGGTTTATTGAACATTCATCCTATAAGTTTCTCTGTTTATCAAACACTCAGGTATATGCAAACAAATATATTCAAAAATACAATGCTTATGCCTGTCTTGAAGTTTTGAAAAAAGTTATTTTAGAAAAACAATTTTTGTGAAAACTGTGATATTAACTCAAGTTTTATAATAAGCCTTAAAGGAGTCAGGATACCTTTTTGTAGCAGTACGCTTTCGAACTAACCATGCTTCAGTTAGGACTTTTAAAGGGTTGTAACGTGGCCTAGTTCACGGTTTAAGAAACAAAGGATAAAGGCTCAAATTTTATTTGTACCCAACCCAATCTCCATGATGTTCTTCAGTCTTATGCTCAGTTAACTTATGCATTGAGGCTCAAAGGAGTTTGGAATTGTAACACTGACATTTATGATGGTCAGAAACCAAATATTTATTTGAACATTTAGTCATCTTTCTTTGTTGAGGATTCATAGTGACCTCTTTTTTCTTTTGACTTTGTTATATCTTCTTTTTGCCTGAACTGTTTGTTTCAAAATTACAGTCAGCGGAATTTCTCAATTTTTTTACTAAGTCTCCTTCATAGGTTTTGACTTAGTGGGTTTTTCTTTTGCTGGATATTGACTGTCAAGTTTAATGATTACAGAGAACCATCATTAGTTGTGTACAACACAGATAATTGGCATATTTGAGTTAACCGAGTAACTACCCTGCCCCGGGTTATGAATAAGGGTTTTAATTTGTGCGAGAATTAAAACTCCTACTTCATAGGCTCAAAAGGGTTGACTAGGGATTAACTTCCTTATATCTCCACTGTTTAGGAATTGAAACAATGCCTGTACATCGTCAGCATAGTCTGTTCAAAAGCATACTGCCTAAGATTATGGTATTGTTTTCGTCATCCTCCCTCTACAGGCTTATAGCTTTATCAGGAGTTAAATATCACAAAATAGAAATATGAAGCATAGTTAAAAATATAGTGAAACGAATGGATTAATTCAAGACAAACATATGCAATGCATTAATGAAAACAAAAGTTTGACATAATAGTAAGTGTTTAAACAAACAAAAGAAATTACAAATGAAAATTCAAATGTTCTCAAAGTCTCTTCCTCTAAACTTTTCACTCCAGTTATCTGGAAACTTTGATGCTTGATGGACGATAGAAGAACTCAACCTGGCCTTCTGGCGTAACCTCAAGTATTCATTCGTCAATTAGGTCTTGAATCTTATTCTTCAATGCCCAACAGTTATTTGTGTCGTGTCCGGGACTGTCGGAGTGGTACATACACCTTGCTTTGGGATTATAGCGAGGAGAAGAGGTATTAGGATTTTTAGGAGAATTTTCCAAGGAAATCAGCTTCATCTCCAACAGGCATTGCAAAACTTGTGACATTGGTGTGCTGAACCGGATGAATTGTCTTCTACATTCCTTGTATCGAAGTGGATTAACCTTACAAGGTCTTCTTTCTTCAATTGAAGGATGATCAGGAGTAGCCTGTCTCTTTCCTTCTTTTATCATTATCTTCCTTGCAACCAAGTCGGCTTGTTTCAATGGAGGTTGACTGATGATTAGATTCCCAACTCCGTTATGTCAAAGCTTATTGACAAAGCTTCTTAACTCTTCTTGCTCCTGGGCCAAACTCTGGATAAGAGCCATTTGGCCATTCATCTGAATCCTCATCTCTGCTATCTCAGCTTGTAGTTGTTTCAGCTGATCATCTTTGTTGTCCTCAGGATTCTTCTTCTTCATGTCATTAGAGAGGAGTGCTTTCAACTCTTCTTGCCCCTTGGACAAATTCAGAATCACTTCTTGAAACTGAGCATTCTGAGCTTGAAGATCTTTGACAGATTGTTCGAGAGCCATTTCTGCTGAAATAAACAGCGAGAAGATAAGATACATGTTCATAAGAAACCTGTGATGCAATGACATGGTATGTAAATGCATATGCAATGTTTTCAAGGACCGCAGGATTTAAATTTGTTTAAACCACCAAAAAGTAAACTTTTATTAGTAATAAACTTGTTTGCCCCTTGGACTTACAATAAAAATGAAATGAATACAAAAAATGGGGTTTTAAGTCTCCCATGGACGTTTCCTCTTTGTGTTGAGGTATGAGTTGAGATTCCGCTCCTCGTGAAGTTGTTTTGTTAGCTCTAGGATTCTTTCTTGACTTGCTTTGTAAGGAGTCTCAAAAGTATCTCTTTGCTCCTTCAACTGGATCCAGGACCTCTGTAACTCTTCCATGTCAGTGGGCATGTCTGGGTGAAGAATGACATAAGAAGTATCTCCTTCAGCAACAGGTTCCATGGTAACTGGCAGGATGGCAGGATATGGCATCATAAGAGTTTGAGCACGAGATCGCACCCATCTGAGATAAGGTTCCATGGGAATGGTGTACTTTGGTTCCAGAGTCTTGCTGTCAACTTTGTTCACTTTACCTTCATGCTCGTATAAACCTTTGACGATAACCTTGCAGATCGTTGTCGTAGTCAAACACAATACCCTGAATCAACATGTCATGAGGACCATCTGTTAGAACAATTATGGTTCTGAACCTCTAAGTGTTTTGATGATAACAAAGATTATTATGTTAGAATAGAAGTTCTAATGAATACCTTTATTCTTGTGTAGAAGATCAATTCAATTAAGGGAGACATACATTACTAGAAGATCTATTGAGCCACTTATAGAAGATACTCATAATGAAGAATCCATCATTTAATGACATAATTATTGGTTGCGCATCAAGTATTTATTATCTCTGATTTCCGCTTAGAAGAAGTTGATATTCATAATGAAGACATTAATTAAAGAATATTTTGATTAATGGTCAAGACAAGTATCTCTAATTATGGAAGGAAGTTATGGTATTAATTATTATCCTAAACTAGCTCAAGATGTCTCCAACGGCTACATTCATTCAAGAACTATATAAAGGATTCCATTTGAAGAATTGAGGCAATACACTCACGCAAAAAGACTGAATCAATTTGTGCTAATATATTGTAACTTTCACTTAGTGATCCTTGCTTAACAAGAAGCATTTTTAGTTACTTCTTTATTATCATTGTAATAGTTATTTTATTCCTTGAGTGACTAAGTTTAGTCAGAAGACTCAAGAGGACATTGACTATAGGTCAGTGTGTGTATTCATTAGTTGAATAGTGGATTAAGACCTCAGTAGAGGCAAAATCACCTTGGCGGGTGGACTGGACGTAGTTTGAGTTCAAACGAACCAGGATAAATTAACTTGTCATTAGAAGTTATTTTTTAGTTGTTAAAGAAAACCCAATTCCAACCCCCCTTCCTTGTGTTTTGCGCACCTTCAATTGGCATCAGAGTGCTAGGTTCTGAGAAAAACACTTAACCGTGTCAGTAAAAGATCCATAAGTTAAACACATGGCAGAAGCTGGAAATAACAACAATGACTACCAGAATGACAAGATCAACGCTAAACCTCCAGTGTTCAATGGTGACAATTTTGACTACTGGAAGGATGTTTTGGAGAGTTTCTTTCTAGCTCTAGATGGAGATCTCTGGGACATGGTGACAGATGGATACATTCATCCTGTTGGAGTAGATGGTCAGAAGATTGAAAGAAAAAATATGACAGCTCAGCAGAAGAAGGAATTCAGAAATCATCACAAAGCTAGAACCATACTTCTAAGTGCTATCTCATATACAGAATATGAGAAGATCACAAACAGGGACTCAGCTAAACACATGTTTGATTCTCTGAGGATGACACATGAAGGCAACACTCAAGTCAAGGAGACTAAAGCTCTAGCCCTCATCCAGAAGTATGAAGCCTTCAAGATGGAAGAAGATGAGACAATTGAAAAAATGTTCTCAAGGTTCCAAATCCTGGTAGCTGGACTAAAAGTTCTGGACAAAGGCTACTCAACAGCAGATCATGTGAAGAAAATCATCAGAAGTTTACCAAAAGCTTGGAGGCCCATGGTCACTGCTCTAAAGCTATCAAAAAATCTGAATGAAATTTCCTTAGAAGAACTGATCAGCTCCTTGAGAAGTCATGAGATTGAACTAGAAGAAGATGAACCCCAGAAGAAAGGTAAATTTGTAGCTCTTAAATCTAACAAATCTGTTTCTAAAGCTTTACAAGCAGAAGAAGAAGAAGAAAGTTCTGGATGCTCATCAGAAGAAGATGAATTATCTCTCCTATCCAGAAGAGTTCAACAACTCTGGAAGCATCGTCAGAAGAAGTTCAGAAATACCAGAAGAACAAACAATTATTCTGAATCAACATCTGGTCACAAGAAACCCAGAAGCAAAGAAGTTGTGTGCTACGAATGCAAAGAACCAGGACACTACAAAAGTGAATGTCCAAAACTTCAGAAAGAGAAACCCAGAAACAAATTCAACAGAGAAAAGAAAAAGAGTCTCATGGCAACATGGGATGATTCTGAATCATCTGAAGCAGAGTCAGATTCTAAAGATGAACAAGCTAATATTGCATTAATGGCAAACATACCAGAAGATAATCACTCATCAGAATCAGAATCAGATTCAGAAGAGGTATTTTCTAAACTTTCCAGATCTCAATTAGAAGCTAGCCTCTTAGAAATTCTTGAAAAATATCAGAAGCTTCAATTCAAATACAAAGACATGAAACAAAGTCTGGTATCTGAATTAGAAGAAGTTAGAAAACTAAAAACAGAAAACTCTGAGCTGAAAGAAAATATTTTTGAATGCAAAAACTCTTTTGAAAAACTTAAAGCTCAGAAGGAATCTGAATTAGAAGATCTAATCAATTCTCATAGTATCATAAAACAATATGACTATGGTTTTCAAAAATTCCTAGCTAAAAGCATAGATAGAAGCAAAATTGCATCTATGATCTATGGAGTTAGCAGAAATGATAGAAGAGGCATAGGCTATGTGAAAACTAAAGAAACTCTGAAGTATAAAAAGATTGATGACATTGTCATAAAAACTAATACTCCTCTAAGTTCTCATTTTACCTATGGTCATAAAAATGATCTAATATACACTAGTGAGTCATCGTGTTCCACAAGTTCTGATTTAAAACCTAAAATGAATCTGAAGTTTGTAAAAACTAACAAACAAGGACCCAGAAGAACATGGGTACCCAAAGATAAAATTGTGTATGTTGCAGATGTCTTTGACAGCAAAACTGAAACACCAATCATGGTACCTGGACTCTGGATGCTCACGACACATGACGGGAAGAAAGCATATGTTCCAAATTCTTGAATTAAAAGATGGAGGCCACGTAGGTTTCGGAGGCAATCAAAAAGGAAAAATAATTGGCTCTGGAACTATTGGTAATGGAAATCTTCCCTCTATCTCTAATGTTCTATTAGTAGAAGGATTAATGCATAACTTATTATCCATAAGTCAATTAAGTGATAATGGCTATGACATAATCTTTAATCAAAAGTTCTATAAAGCTGTTAGTCAGAATGATGGAACAATCCTCTTTAGTGGAAAGAGAAAGAACAACATTTATAAAATAAAACTTTCAGAATTAAAAATTCAAAATGTCTAATGTCTGTGGAAACTGAGCAATGGGTCTAGCACAGAAGATTGGGACATGTTAATATGAGAAGATTATCTCAACTTAACAAACTCAATCTAGTCAGAGGACTTCCAAATTTGAAGTTCAACTCAGAAGCTCTGTGTGAAGCATCAGAAAGGCAAATTTTCAAAACCTGGTTTTAAAGCTAAAAATGTTGTATCTTCCTCTAGACCATTAGAACTTCTGCACATTGACTTGTTTGGACCAATGAAAACTGCTTCTGTCAGTGGCAAGAAGTATGGATTGGTGATCGTAGATGACTTCAGCAGATGGACATGGGTAAAGTTTCTTAGACACAAGGATGAGTCAATTGTTGTATTTTCTAACTTCTGCAAACAAGTTCAAAATGAAAAGGAATCTAAAATCATTAAATTCAGAAGTGATCATGGTGGAGAATTTGAAAATAAACAATTAGAATCATTTTTTAATGAAAATGGCATCTCTCATGATTTTTGTTGTCCTAGAACTCCACAACAAAATGGGGTTGTAGAACGTAAGAATAGAACATTGCAAGAGATGGCCAGAACCATGATCAATGAGACTAATATGGCTAAACATTTTTGGGCAGAAGCAGTAAATACAACATGCTATATTCAGAATAGAATCTCTATAAGACCTATTCTTGAAAAGACTCCTTATGAATTGTGGAAGAACAGAAAGCCCAACATTTCATATTTTCATCCTTTTGGATGCACTTGTTTTATTTTAAATACTAATGATACTCTGAATAAATTTGACTCTAAGGCACAAAAGTGTTATATGTTAGGATACTCTGAACGTTCTAAGGGATACAAAGTATACAATACAGAAACACGTATTGTGATAGAATCTATTTATGTCAGATTTGATGATAAGCTTGGTTCTGAAAACCCAAAGCAGAATGAATTAATTGCAGATATAGAAGTAGAAATTTCTACAAATAGAACTTCTGAAGATCAATCACCTAAAGATCAATACAATACAATTTCTCCAACAACTTCTGAAGAACCCACTCAGAAGAAACTATCCAAAAGCAAGGTGAATCATCCAGAAGATAAAATCTTGGGAAAGAAAGATGAACCAATCAGAACAAGATCATCATTCAGAAACTCTGAAGAATCTCTAATGGGACTTGTTTCTCTGATTGAACCAACTTCTGTAGAAGAAGCTCTCTCAGAAAATGATTGGATTCTGGCTATGCAAGAAGAACTTAACAAATTCACCAGAAATGATGTGTGGGATCTAGTTCCTAGGCCCAGAGGATTCAACATCATTGGCACCAAGTGGGTATTCAGAAACAAGCTAAATGAGCAAGGAGAAGTTGTCAGAAACAAAGCAAGACTGGTTGCACAAGGTTATAGTCAACAAGAAGGAATTGACTATACAGAAACCTATGCACCAGTTGCCAGGTTAGAATCAATTAGACTTCTAATCTCATTTGCTGTAAACCATAATATCATTCTATATCAAATGGATGTCAAGAGTGCATTTTTAAATGGTTATATTGATGAAGAAGTGTATGTACACCAACCCGCTGGTTTTGAAAATACAAAATTTCCAGAACATGTTTTCAAACTCAAAAAATCTTTATATGGTCTGAAACAAGCTCCCAGAGCTTGGTATGAAAGACTAAGTAATTTTCTTCTGGAAAATAATTTCATCAGAGGGAAAGTGGATACAACTCTTTTCAGTAAAAACATTAAAAATGATCTTCTGATATGTCAAATTTATGTAGATGATATAATTTTTGGTTCTACTAAAAGTGCCTTGGGAAAGGAGTTTGCTAAGTCTATGCAGGCAGAATTTGAAATGAGCATGATGGGAGAATTAAAGTTCTTCCTGGGAATTCAGATAAATCAAACATCAGAAGGAACATATATCCATCAAAGCAAATATGTAAAAGAACTTCTGAAGAAATTTGATCTATCAGAAAGCATAATATCTAAAACTCCTATGCATCCTACATGTATTCTGGAGAAAGAAGAGGTAAGTAAGAAAGTAGATCAGAAGCTCTACAGAGGTATGATTGGATCTCTCCTCTATCTAACTACTTCTAGACCCGATATTCTATACAGTGTATGTTTATGTGCCAGATTCCAATCAGATCCTAGAGAAACTCACTTAACAGCAGTTAAGAGAATCTTTAGATATCTGAAAGGTACTACTAATCTTGGTCTGTATTACAGAAGATCAGAAGAGTATAAACTTGTAGGATATTGTGATGCTGATTTTGCTGGAGACAGAACAGAAAGAAAAAGTACTTCTGGAAGTTGTCAATTTCTGGGAGATAATCTAATCTCTTGGTCTAGCAAAAGACAGTCAACCATAGCATTATCAACTACAGAAGCTGAATACATTGCAGCAGCTGGATGCAGTACTCAGATGCTCTGGATGAAAAATCAGCTTGAGGATTTCAATATTTATGAGAGTAACATTCCCATCCTCTGTGATAATACCTCTACTATTTGTTTATCTAAAAATCCAATTTTACATTCTAGAGCTAAACACATAGAAGTTAAACATCACTTCATTAGGGACTATACTCAGAAGGGAATTTTAATGTTAAAATTCATAGATACAAATCACCAATGGGATGATATCTTTACAAAACCCCTTCCTGAAGATAAATTTAATTTCATATTAACTAACCTTAGCATGATGTTATCGTCTAGAATGAAAATGCTTTAATTATATATCTTTAACTCTTAGAAGTTCTGTAATTTATCCTCCATATTATTTCCTCAAAAGATACTATGTTCTAACTGCTTCATTCTGAGAAATTCTGTTCAAAGGAATAACATGCAGATCTTCAAATCAACAAGTGTCAACAAGGCTATAAGGAATCCCATCAGATTCAAAACAAGTGTCCAATTTCTGAAAAGTGACAGAACATGCATTGGACAACTGTCCTCTACAGAAGACATCTGTTGATCTTCTGGGAAACTGATACGGCTGAATTGACACCAAAAAGGCAAAAATCTCTTGGGTAACTGTTCCAGAATCTTTTACGCCTTACCCTATGTCTGCTGCATTTATTGCATATAATCATTATGTTTTTAAACTTAATTTTCCCCACTAATTTCTCATCTAATTAAATGCATTATTTTCCTATATAAGTAACTTTTCACTTTCACTTTCACTCTTTACTCTTAGTGCATTTTTACTGAAAATCTTTTCACCCTCACTTTTCATTCTCTTTGAAACTTTCTAAAACCCTAAACCTTCAAAACCTCATCTTAGTAACAAATGGCTTCCTCTTCTCAACAAAGAAAAGACTTCTCTGATGTGTTCTATGTTGAACCTACGAAGACTCTTACTACTCCTGCTGAAAAACTGGAAATCCTTTGTGAACTATTTGTGGATTTCGACAGTCTTAAGGTTAATGGTTTTGATCTCTTTCCGGACGTTCAAGCTCAGGGCTGGGAGAATTACTTTGATCGTTTAATGGGACCAGTCTTCCCAAAACTGGTAAAGGAATTCTGGGCTTACGCAACAGCATCCAACACACATGTTACGTCGTACGTGCTGGGTAAAAGGATAATTATTTCTGAAGACCACATTGCCAAACTCATAGAAGCTGATGGAAATGGTATTAAGTGTAGTGACATGGATAGGATGTCTGATACAATAGTGATAGCCAAGGAGATCTTCACCTCTGGCCAACCCTCAAATAAGATAAAGGACTTGAAGACCCCTCTCAGAATTTGGGCCAAGATCATTCTTGGGACAATCTGTCATAGGAAGCCTACCAACTCTCCAGACTACATCAATATGGATCAACAGTTTCTGCTTTACTTCATTGCCAAACAGAAGAAGATCAACCTTGCATACACCTTGTTTCAACACCTGAAAAATAGTGTGAAGGAAACTAGAGATGGGGAGAAAACCAAGAGGAATTGGATTCCTCTAGGACGTGTTATTTCTGACATCCTCTGTCAAAACAAGATGGTAGACTTTCTGGCAGAATTAAAGCAAACTCAACTTCTTGAAACAGATGTTGGAAAACCTCTGAATGCGAAGAATTTGAAGAAGATGAAGTTTATTACTTCTATTCAGCAAGAACCTGTCCTTCCTTCTAGAGAAGTGATCACCACCAGGAGGATTCCCTTGGAGAACTTCCCTCTCTTCTCTTCTGACACTCCTCCAGATGTTGTGGTAAATTACTTGGATATTTGCAAGCAACATGGTGTGGACCCTATGTTCAAGCCAGCTGAACTCACTCAGAAAACCCCAGATGCTGCCTCTGCAAGACCCAAGAAGAGAAAGGCTGCTGAAGGAACATCTCAGAAGATTCCAAAATCAACCAGAAGATCAGGTAAAACTTCTGCCTCTAACTCTGAATTCATTTCTGTAGTATAAGCAGTTAATGTAGAATTGTCTGAAAAACCTTCTAACCCATTACCTTCTAACCCATTACCTTCTGTTGACATTCCTTCTGCACCCATCTGTAAACACCCCAAATTTGCCCTCACACCATGGCTTGTGATCTCTTCATATGCATAAGTTCAATCATACCATCTCATATTGCATATTTGTTTCACTGCATTGATTCTAAGTCATCTGCATCTAGGGTTTGTGATCTGAGCCATCCAAGAGCTACTAGAGCCACTCCAAAGGTCATCAATCACTTCAAAGGGGTCCATGTATTTTCAAGCATCATATTATATCCTCACAAGGTCAAGGAAGTCAAAGAATCACAAGAACTGAGAATGGCATGGAAGCAGAGCCAGGTTTAACTGCACAGATGACCTAGAATTAGGGTTTTGGTTTCAGAGGCCATAACTCCAATTTTTTTGGTCATTCTTGTTTATATTGGTCTCTATATGTTATAAGGATCATGCATATCAAGTTTCATGAAGAAATTCCATGGGGAAGGCATCTAATCAAGAGTTGACTTCTTGAGCAAGTCAGTGTAAAATCAGGGCATCTGAGGCCCCCAATGACCCAACCAAAGGGTGTTCTTCATCATTTTGAATGTGTATGAACTTTATTTGATCATAGAAGATGTTGGAAGTTCATAAAATTGAAGAATTTCAAGCCATTTGCAAAGTTGCCTTTTTGGGAAAATGACTTGTAATGGAAACTTGCCATTTTGGGAAACTTTTTCAACCCTTGCTTTTTGATTCAAAAATGCTTCAAATGAGAAAACTTTGGTCATGAAAGTTGTAGAATGGATCATTCCCTTTTCAAAAAGTACAAGAACTCATTCTAATTCATTTTGGATCAAAAGTTATGGCCTTGCAAAGTTGGATAAAATCATTGAAATTTCACTTTTGCACAAAATGGGAAACTTGCAAATTCTCATGACAAGCCTTTATGTGATCTCAATATGACCTCTAATCATCACACAAACACAAGGCATGACTTAAAAATCAGTTTGGCCCAAGAGATTTCCCATTTCTATGCCTTGATTTTCAAGTAATCATAAGCCATTCTTCATGAAAGTGCAAAGAGGGATTTCTTGCAAATTGATTCTCAAAGGGGTTGTTTGACCTCTAGCTGGTTTCAAGACTTTGCCATGACCTAATGAAGCATACCAAACCAAAAATTCAGCAAGAGTTCTCACATGTACATAGCCAAAAATCATGAGATGTAACAAGTTGTCAAGTTGCAAAAACCCTTCCAACTCATGATCCAAATGCTGCAGTCCTTCATGAATCATCCAAGGGCCATCCTTGACTCAAGCTGAGGCAGGACAAGCCTCTAGATTGCCTCTGACCCGAGCCATGCCTAGGGTACACAATATCTTGACTTTCTTGCATTTTGCCCATACCAATCCCACAGTGACACACCAACTCTCTGCCCAACCAGAGCATGATATGTGGACATCAAGCAATCCAAAAACACACCATACACAAGCCATAAGCTCCCACATTGCAGCACACACAAAAATCTGCCAAGAACTTCCCTCCTTCGAAACACTCAACACAGCCATCAAACTTCAATAATTCCTTCACCAATCAACCACAAATTGCTCATAGAACAAGAAGCAACCCCTGAAACAGCATAAATCACCACACATAGAAACCTTCATTTCTGCTATACCAGAACCAAACAGTTACAACCAGCCACTCTCAAAGCATTCTAAGCTTCATTCCATCATCAGGAGGATCAAGGGAGAAGGATTTCACAAAGCTTGAGGCCAGAAAGCTCAAAATCAGAGAAGCTTCATCTCAGGTAACATGAAGAACTTTTTTCCCAGAAACTGATTTTTAAGTTCTTTTATGATGCTATGTCCTCCCCTGATCATGAATATGTGTTTAGTTTTTGAAATGGTGAAGAAACCAGCATGTATGGTATCTCTGAATATTTGCCCGTGTTTCATACTTTGCTTCGATTCAGGCTTGTGAGTGAAAATAAATGGATTTTGGGTGAGGGGTTAGGTTTAGATTGATGAGAGGATCATTTTGGTGGAAGAAATTTCATGATTGGTAACCTATAGCAAAATCTAGGGTTTATGCTCGCCGGAGAAGATGACCGGAACCACTGTTCCGGTCACCTGAAACTCATTAGCCCTAATTGTGTAATTAAGGAACTTTGAATATTGACCCTTGGATTTGCCTTCCCGCGCGTGAATGAGTGGACAGGATTTGTCATTAAAACCCTAATCTTTGTTTAATTAATTAAAATCAGTTTAATTAAGTCATAAAGCAAAATTAGCCAGATTTGAATCTGGGCCTTTGGATCTGGCACGCAGTCAACCAGTCCAAGCCCAGATCAAATCCTGGCCATCCTTTTGAATTACTTTCATTTTAAATTCATTTTCTTTTCCTTTTATTTATACATTTTATTTAAAATAGAAAAATACCTTTAAAAATTATGAAATTTTTTGTCAAAGATTTCATTAATTTTTAGAACCCAAAAATATTTTTATTTTTATTTTTTGCATTAAAAATTATTTTTAAATCATTTAAATGTTTATTTTTAATTAGTTAATGAGAATTAATTAATTAAAAATGCATTTAGGTATTTAAAAATCACCAAAAAATTCACATAGCATTTAGAAACATTTAGAAACATTGTCCAACTCTCAAACCAAATTTCTTTTTGTTCTTGATGCCTTTTGATCATTTTCATTGGAATTAATTTCATTTCAAGCCATTATTTTGTTTCAAACTTCAAAAATTCCTTTCTGCCTAACCTTTGAGAGTTGGATGATGATTCTTCTTGCATTGCACTCTTCATAGCATATAGTTTATAGGATAAAATTGGTTTGAATTAATCTTGCATTTTCAATTTGTTTTGCATTTTTCTTGGTAAGGTACCCCAAAACCCTAGCAATCTTAGGAAATTCATAACTTTCATTAGGTTAGGAGTTGGATCCTATCCTTTGGGCAGTGAGTTTGTATAGGTTTAGGGTATCTTTGATTGCATTTTCAAATTTTTATCATGTCATTTGCTTCTGGTTTTGGATTTTTGCTTTGTATGATGCATATAACCCTAGTTTGTGTCTTCCTTTGCATCCATCTTTCATTTGCTTGCATCCAATGACTTGCCATGACATTTTATGCATCCACATGATTCATAGTACATCTTAGGACATATTAGAATCATGTTTGATCATTGCATCTTTCATTTGCCATATTGTATGTCCATTGCATTTCATAACTTTACATGTATGTTCATGGTTCAAAGCATGTCTCATTTGCATCCTTATGCTTATTTGATCATTCTCATGCCTTGCCTCATGTCTGTATCAACTCTTAGCATCATTAACATCATACTTATGCTTCTGGTTTTGGTTTGCATCATGACATTGTACCTCATTTGCATTGCATTTCATTTTCTTATGCTAACATTTCAGGTGGTAAGTTGTCTGAGAAGTGAATTTGCCTTCACTTCTCACAATCTCTTCTCATCTCTCTTGCATCTTTGCTGCATTTCATCTTGTGTATTGGAGTGAGCTTGCTCATTCATGTTCATCTCTTAATCTCTTTCTCCAAGCAACTTGTCTTCTTAAATGAAGCAAGTTGTTTTGCTTCTCTTTGTTCCTTTCATCTGCTTCCTTCCTGGTGGTTTCTCTGAAGATCTTTCTCTCTGGAGCCTCATAAACCCTAGGATCTCCAAGCATGATAACAATTAGGGTTTGATTAGTCTCCCCATTTAGTTTTGCCTTGGTGTCTTCTTTGAGTCTTCTCCTCTCATCTCATAATCAAGGACTAAACCCTAAAGGCTTTAAGGCTTTGTGATTAAGTTTATGCCTGCATCCTTCTATTAGGATGGAGTGTATAACTTTAATCCTAAGTGTTAGACCCCTAATGTGTTTAAATCCTTTAATCAATTCACCTAATAATCATCAAGATATCAAGCTTGTAACTTGGGCCTTGCATTAGGGTTCTAATTCTTCCTTAACTGGTTAAGAAGGACTAACCCTAGTGTTAATGGACAAGTCCCCCTCAAGTTGTCTTACAAACTATAAAAATCACTTCTTCATCTTACCATTAACTAAAATCCATCTAATAAAGGCTTTGTTTTGTCATGAGGTTAATCCCTAATCATGGATTAAGTTGAAGAGTCTTTCTCAGCTTAAATGTTCTCATCTATTATCCTTCTATTAGGATGGTGTAATGAGTCCATTAAATCCTTGATTATGGCTTAAACTCATTACTCAACACTAAACAAAAACAACAAAAACATCTAAATAATCACAAGTAGGTTAATGATCTTAATCCTACACCATGGTGACTAAGTGTGAGGTGCTTACTTCACACTTAAGGTATTCTCATTACCCCTAATCAGAGGGAAGATGTGATGAGTTTGCTAACCCTTGGTTTAGGCTTAAGCTCATTTTCTTATGACAAACTCCAAAAGCAATAAAAGACTGAAAACACAAAAACAAACAATAATCGTCTCCTTCGGGATTCTTTTCTCACCTCATTCACTCACAAACGAGAACTTGCTTCTTCCGTCTAATGCAAGACAGTTTGCACATGAGCCAGACAGGTCATATACTTGAGCATAGACAAGTAAGCAGTTCACAAGTCAATTTACCTTTCAGTCTCTTTGGGTCGAACTACGGTGTTCTGACTTCCTCATTGCACGAGAGGATATGTAGGCATAACTTAATAGTTATCGAACAAAAGTCTCTGTATATTCCCCCCCTTTCCAGCATTATTCTTTTAGCCTCATAGTCTTGAGCATTTCATTCTTGTTCTCACACTGACACTTCTCTTATACACTCCACATTTCTTTTACACTGACACTTGCATTCTTTTCCAGCTTTGATACACAGATTGCACTGACACTACCCCTTTAAACACAAATCTTTTTAAGCGTGGATCCCGTCGAGTACGACGGACAATCTGGGTGCTAATACCTTCCCAGGTTGTAACCAACCCCCTTTCTCAGTCTCTCTGGTTCGCAACCGTCTTATCCATATCTTTTCTTAGGTTTATGCAGCATTACCTTTCCTTCGGGATAAAAATGCCTAGCTGGCGACTCTATTCATTCATTCCCTTTCGCCGACCGTTCGCGTCTGTACCCCTTCTGACCAGGTGTCATTTTGGTGGGAGCGACAGCTTGGCGACTCTGCTGGGGACCCTTATACTGTAACCAGGGCTTCTGGTTCTTTTTGTGGGTTCCTCCTAGCGCTTGTTTGATTTGTGTTTACTGGGGTGTTATGTGCTAATTGTGTTTATATATTTGTTTTATCTACTGCTTTATGTACAGTTATTTATTGCTTTCTTTACAGCTTTATACATCATACTGTCATATTGTCATCTGGCTGGATCTGGTTTTTTTGTTTTGGTGGGTGGGGTTCTACTGAGAGTTTAAGGTCCTATACCTGGGACCTGAGTGACACCTAGGCTAGAGTGGTTCATGTTCTTTCCCATTCCATTTCGGTCTGGTGCGGGAATATGAAACACGGTGTCGCTCCCGATAAATGAGACCGAGCTCAAATAAAGGTACAGACGCGAACGGTCGGCGAAAGGAGAATGCGAGAACACACAAGAGTGAACTCACAGGAAAAGAAAAGAGTCGCCAGCTAGGCATTTTTATCCCGAGGGAAAGGCAATGCTGCATAGACCTAGAAAGATATGGATAAGACGGTTGCGAACCAGAGAGACTGAGAAAGGGGGTTGGTTACAACCTGGGAAGGTATTAGCACCCAGATTGTCTGTCGTACTCGACGGGATCCACGCTTAAAAGATTTGTGTTTTAGAGGGGTAGTGTCAGTGCAATCTGTGTATAAAAGGGCTGGAAAAAGATGTACAGGTGTCAGTGTAAAAGAAGTGTGAAGTGTGTAAATGTACAGTGTCAGTGTAAGGACAGGAGTGAAATGCTCATGATTATGAGGCTTAAAGAGTAATGCTGGAAGGAGGGGGGATATACAGAGACTTTTGTTCGATAACTGTTAAGTTATGCCTACGTATCCTCTCGTGCAATAAGGAAGTCAGAACACCGTAGTTCGACCCAAAGAGACTGAAAGATGAATTGACTTGTGAACTGCTTACTTGTCAATGCTCAAGTGTATGACCTGTCTGGCTCAGGTGCAAACTTTCTTGCATTAGACGGAAGGAGCGAGTTCTCGTTTGTGAGTGAATGAGATGAGAAAAGAATCCCGGAGGAGACGATTATTGTTTGTTTTTGAGTTTTCAGTCTTTTATTGCTTTTGAAAGTTTGTCATAAGTTAATGAGCTTAAGCCTAAACCAGTGGATTTAGTAAACTCATCACATCTTCCCTCTGATTAGGGGTAATGAGAATACCTTAAGTGTGAAGTCAACATCTCACACTTAATCACCTTTGATGTAAGATTAAGATCATTAACCTACTTGTGATTATTTAGATGTTTTTGGTGTTTTTGTTTAGTGTTAAGTAATGAGGTTAAGCCATAATCAGGGATTAAACAAGCCCATTACACCATCCTAATAGAAGGATAATAGATGAGAATGTTTAAGCTGAGGAATGCTCCTCAACTTAATCCATGATTAGGGATTAAACTCATGCCAAAACAAAACCTTTATTAGATTGATTTTAGTTAATGATAAGATGATGAAGTGAATTTTATGATTTGTAAGACAACTTGAGGGGGACTTGTCCATTAACACTAGGGTAGTCCTTATTGACCAATTAAGGAAGAATTAGAACCCTAATGCAAGGCCCAAGTTACAAGTTTGATGTCTTGATGGTTATTAAGTGGATTGATTAAAGGATTTAAACACATTAAGGGTTTAACACTTAGGATTAAAGTTATACACTCCATCCTAATAGAAGGATGCAGGCATAAGCCTAATCACAAAGCCTTGAAGCCTTTGGGGTTTAGTCCTTGATTATGAGATGAGAAGAGAGGACTCAATGAGACATAAAGATAAAATCTAAATGGGGGACTAATCAAAACCCTAATTATTGTCATGCTTGGTTGTTCCTAAGGTTTGTGAGGTTTACAAGAGAAATCTTCAGAGGAACCACCAGGAAGCAGATGAAAGGAGCAAAGAAAAGCAAAGTAACTTGCTTCATTCAAGAAGACAAGTCACTTGAGGAAAGAAGGTAAGAAAAAGAAGACAAAATGCAGCAATGATGCATAAGAGAGATGAAAAGAAATTGTGAGAAGTGAAGGCAAATTCACTTCAAAGTTAGTGAAAGAAATGCAATGCAATGCAAAATGAGATGAAATGGCATGATACAAACCAAAACCAGAAGCATGAGTATGATGATAATGATGCTATGATGTGATGCACACATGAAACAAGGCATGGGGATGATCATACAAACATATTGATGCAAGAGAAGCATGCTTAGAACCATGAACATACATGAAAAGTTATGAAATGCAAATGACATACAACATGGCAAATGAAAGATGCAATGATCAAACATGATTCTAATATGTCTTAAGATGTGTAATGAATCAAATGGATGCATAAAATGTCATGGCAAGTCATGGTATGTAAGCAAATGCAAGATGAATGCAAAAGGAAGCCCAAATTAGGGTTTATGATCAATGCACAAAACAAAAACCAAAAACCAGAAGCATACATCATGATAAAAAATTGAAAATGCAATCAAAGGAACCCTAAACCTATACAAACTCACTGCCCAAAGGAGGGGACCCAATTCTTAACCTAGTGAAAGTTATGAATTCCTTAAGATTTCTAGGGTTTTAGGGTACCTTGTCAAGAAAAATGTCAAACAAATTGAAAATGCAAGATCAAATCATGCCAATTTAATCCTATAAACTACATGATATGCAAGACACAATGCAAAAAGAATCAAAGTCCAACTCTTAAAGGCTAGGAAGAAGTGAATTTTCAAAGTTAGGATCAAAACAATGCCTTAAAATGAAATTAATTCCATGAAAAATTGTCAAAAGACATCAAGATCAAAAAAGAAATTTGGTTTGAGGGTTGGACAATGTTTCTAAATGATTTTAAAGGTTTCATGAATTTTTTGGTGATTTTTAAATACCTAAAAGTATTTTTAATTAATTAATTCTCATTAATTAATTAAAAATAATCTTTTAAATGATTTAAAAATATTTTTTAATGCAAAAAAATAAAAATAAAAATGTTTTTGGTTTCTGAAAATTAATAAAAGGTTGCATAAAAATTTTCAGAATTTTTGAAAATGTTTTACTATTTTTAATAAAATGAAGAAAACAAATCAAATAAAATGAAGATAAAACTGAATTAAATGAAAAGTATGCGCATCCAGTGGCCAGGATTTAAACTCAGGAAGGAGGGAAAGACTGCGCGCCAGATCCAAGGGTTGTCATTCAAACTGACTAAAATGAATTAATTAATTTAATTAATTGAGATTAGGGCTAAGTGGAAGATCTGGACCATTGAACACGCGCGGGAATTGACTAAGTCAGCAACATCTACGCTCCACATTCAAACTTTATTAATTACACAGATTAAACCCTAATCACTTTCAGGTGGCCGGAGAAGACTTCCGGTCGTCTTCTCCGGTAAGACCCTCACCTGAAAGTTGCTAAATCCCTCAAAACTCCATGAAAATGAAAACTAATGGCCCAGAAACCAACCCCATTCAACACTGAATCAAAACCCCCAAACAAAAATCATTTTTTCATTCATCAATCAGCCAAATCGAAGCAAAACTTATTTAGGGCAAAAAGTTTCAGACAGTTCATACATGCTCAATATTCCACCATTTTCATTTTTAAACACATCATGATGATCAGGATATCATATAGAATCGATTTATAACAAGTAAAATGAGTTCTGGAAAATTTGTTCTTGATGGATACCTGAACTGAAGCTTTGGTTTCTGGCACTTTCTGGCTGATTTCTTGCTTTCAATCAACTCCACTGGACCCCCTGAGAAGCTTTCAATGCTTGTTTGAAGTTTATAATGGATGGTTTGAGAGATGGCAGAAGTTCTGTTCAAGGGAGGGTGGTGATCGTGTTTTTGATTCAGGGAGTTTCAGGCTATGGTGATGGGTGATTTCTGACCAGTGAAGTGTGCTGAGTTTGTTTGTGAAGGTTGTTTTTGTGTTTGCAGCTTGTGGAGAGTGTTTCGAAAGCTTTTGCAAAATGGGGTGAAAATGAGAGAGCTGAGTTCTTGGTGCTTTCAGGCTTGTGTTGTATGTGCTCTGGCTTGCTTTTTGTTTGTATAAACTAATGGGATTGGTCAGATGAGTTGATGTGTGCTTTTGTGATTGGTATGGCTCAAGTTGCCAAAATGTCAAAGTTGTGTAAGAGAGGCATGGGCTACTAGCTAGCCAAGGACAAATGGGGTGTCCTGCGCAGCAAGATGTGTGGAGAGCCATAAGATTGGTTGTGAAGTCAGCAAGCAAGTGGATTCACACTTGAGTGAGTTTTTGCAACTTGCTTCACTTTTGCTTCTTATGAGATTTCTTGCTCCATAGGCCATAAAAATGAGTGATCCCTTGGCCCATTCTGAATTTTTGATGTCACATGATCATGTTGTGAGGAAATGATACACATTTGAGGCCTTTAGAACACTTGAACAAACCATTTTGCAAAATGTCTCTTTGGTAGAAAACTTCAAATTTTGTGATTTTAGCCAACTTTGACAAGCCATAACTTTTGATCCAAAATGAATTAGGTCATGTTCTTGTACTTTTTGAAAATGGAATGATCCATTCTACAACTTTCATGACCAAAGTTTTTCCATTTGAAGCATTTTTGAATCAAAAAGCAAGGGTTGAAAAAGTTTCCCAAAATGGCAATTTCATTAAAAGTCAAACTTTCCCAAAAAGTCAACTTTGCAAATGACTTGAAATTCTTCAATTTTGTGAACTTCCAACATCTTCTATGATCAAATAAAGATCATACACAATCAAAATGATGAAGAACACCCTTTGGTTGGGTCATTGGGGGCCTCAGATGCCCTGATTTTACACTGACTTGCTTAGAAAGTCAACCCTTGGTCAGATGACTTCCCCATTGAATTTCTTCATAAAAATTTATATGCATGCTCCCTATACCATATAGAAACCAATAGAAACAAGAATGACCAAAAAAATTGGAGTTATGGCCTCTGAAACCAAAACCCTAATTCTAGGTCATCTGTGCAGTCAAACCTGGCTCTGCTTCCATGCCATTTTCAGTTCTTGTGATTCTTTGACATTCTTGACTTTGAAAGGATATAATATGATGCTTGAACACACATGGACCCCTTTGAAGTGATTGATGACCTTTGGAGTGGCTCAAGAAGCCCTTGGATGGCTCAGATCACAAACCCTAGATGCAGATGACTTTGAACCAAAGCAATGAATCAAAAATGTGGTATGAGATGCTATGATTGAATTTATGCATATGAGGAGATAACAAGCCATGGTGTGAATGGGTGAGGGCAAATTTGGGGTGTTTACACACGGTTCAGATGTGGGTTTCTTCTTGAGAACTTTGTGCTACAAATTTCCTGTAGTGCTAGGGCTATCTAGGAAGCCTCCTAAGTCTAGATGACCTTTATTACGACCTTCAGAAACTGAGGTGAATTAGAGGAGGATCCTTTATGGTTATTGTAAACAATGTACCTCCGGGTTAGAAGTGTTTACACTTCTCACAACTGATCCACGTCTGAGGATCCTTGTTTTAGAACACTACCTGTGAGGGGGGTTGGGCTGTTTACAGGTCTGCAGGTACCTCTAGCCACATCATACCCTGCTACTGGTTTGAGTAAGAGTACCCCACTTTGGACAGTTCTTGTGATTTAAACCCTGGACATGTGACTCTTTATTTGAGTCCCCCACCTTGGTTACTGGATTTCTGAACCTCCATCTGGACTTTGTAAACATACATGGACTTATATCAAGGCAGTAATCAGATCCAGCTTGATCACAAACCCTTGCATATCATTTGCATACTCATCATTTGCATCATTTAACATTTGTTTATTTGTCTTTCAGGGTATCCACATTTTATCTGGCTTGGTTTTGACCCCTTCATCTGCATAGACCTCTGTTCATCAGTTGTCTACTTCAACTATCTTCATCAGTTGCCTGCTTCAGCTACTTTTACCACCAGCTTCAGCCTATCAGTGGCTCATCTCCAGTATCAGTCTTCATCATCAGCACTTGCTTTCAGCTCTTCATCAGCAGTCATGGCACCCAAGAAGAGTAACATTTCATACCATTTCTTTGAGCCTGTGTTGACTGGTATCAGGCAGGTCCAGGCACTTATCACTCCAGACCACATCCCATTATTCAGAGAGCATTATGGAGGCATCCTTGATATGGTTATGGACCTGGACCCTTCTAAGAGGAGTTTGATCCACACTTGCCTACAGTTTTATGACCCTCCTTTGAGATGCTTCACTTTCCAGAACTTTCAGCTAGGACCTCTGCTGGAGGAGTTCTCATCATTGATTGGAGTACATGTCAGGGGTGATGTCCCTTTCAACCCAGAGATGACTTCTCCCAGCAATGGAGAAGTAGCAAAAGCACTGTACCTGGAACCCATTTTGATTGAGCAGAACATGACCACAAAGGCTGGGATCCCTGGTTTGCACCTGGACTTTCTGACTTCTCAGACCATCCTGAAGGCCTCCTTGGGAGAATGGAGGGCAGTTTGTGCATTGTTAGCCCTCAGTATATATGGGGTTATACTATTTGCAGACGAGCCCAAGTTTATCAGCAAGAATGCCATTCATCTTTTCCTTCTGAGGAACCCAATACCCACATTGCTGGGAGATTTCTATTATTCCATTCATCAGAGGAATGAGAAGCAAAGAGGAAAATTGGTGAGATGTTGTGCTCCCCTATTTCATACCTGGCTGCTCAAACACTTACCCAAGACTGATGCCTTCCTGAATCCTCACCAACAGAAGAATTGGGCTAAGAGACTTATTGCTTTGACTTCAGATGACATCAGATGGTGCACCCAGAGTACCAAAGGCAGGGACATAATTACTAGTTGTGGACAGTTCCCCAATGTACCTCTAATAGGAGTGAAGGGTTGCATCAACTACAACCCTTTTCTGTTTAAGAGACAGTTGGGCTATGCTTTGGTTCACCCTCCTAAAGTGCAAGACTTGGCTGAAACCCTGTATTGTGAGATAAAACCTAATCTAGCTCTTGTCAGACAAGCATCCTGGGCTTGGGATAACATCCAGACCAAAGGGATGGCCATTCTCGGGAGGTGCAATAATGTGGCTTCAGCTCAGTATTATGAATGGTCTCATGCCAGAGCTCAGATTTCTGGGATGCCTTTCACCATAGAGGATGCACCTGGACCATCCACGGTACCACCTCCAGCCACTATCAGCCTGGAAGAATTTGAGAAGCTGAAGGAAAGGAATGAGAATCTGTCTCAAGCTCTGAAGAAGACCCTTTGGGAGAGGAGTGATGGTCGTCTAGACATTGAGAGGTTGGAAAAACTTAAGGTGGAGCATCTAGCCAAGATTGAGAAAGCAGAGGACTACATCAAGAAATCAAGAGCTGGGGAGCAAATATTGAAGAATGCCTGTAAAGAGGCCCAGTTTCAGAAGGCTAGGACTGATCTCTATCTGCAAGAAAGTCAAGCTAGGTGGGTCAGGATCACTGAAGCTCGTACTCAAGAGGATAAGAGAACTCAGGCCAGGATTGAGCAGTTAGAGGCCAATGAAAAGAAACAACAGGAAGCTTTGCTGGCAGCCCAGAAGGAGATTTCAGAATTGAAGCTTAGGGCTGGTGTGAAGAGGCCAAAGGACCAAGACAGGAACAAGAAGCTGACCACTGCTATTGCCACCAGAAACCTTCTTATCAGAAACATTACAGAGCATCCGGCTGGTCCTGTAACTGAAGCACTTTTGAAGGAGGTTAAGGAGGATGAGTTTGGATTAGATGTTTGATTTCCTTGCTTGTTGTTATTTCCATTTGATGTACTTTTCTTTTATGTTGTATTTTGACCCCTCATGGGCTTGTGTTGTAAAAACAAACTATGTATGATCCACCATTTGTAATATATTTGTTAGTTTGTTTCATTGAGTTTCTTTTCTCAAGCAACATCAAAGCATCTTCCTCAGGGTCTAGAAAGGTCAAAACCAAGAGCCAAGCCGGATACCTTGGAAAACAAATAAGCATACTGCAATGCATACTGACTCTTGTTTTGTTTTGTAGGTTTTTGTTTTGTTTGTTACTAACTATGTTGTGATTCAGGAATTATTGCTCGCCGTCGGGTGTTCCCTCTCAACCGTCCACACCGGTATCCTACTCGCAACAATCTTCCTGGTATCCAAATGGATCAAGTACAGCAAGATCTGACAGAGGTCAGAACTCAGATGGCTAATGAAAGGCTGGAAATGAGAAACCAAATGACCCAATTCATGGAAGTAATGAATGGCTTGGCCCAAAGTCAAGAAAGGTTGAGGGCATTGGTAGAAAGACAAACCCCGGAAGAACCCCATCTGGGAACTGGAGGAACAAGTAACAATGAAAGGGGGTCAGCCTCATGTTAATCCACCAGTATATGGGCCTCATCTGCATCCGGAAGTCAACATCCCGGGCAATGTGCAAGGAAATACTACTGCAGGCAGGATCTTGTAAGAAGATCCTCAAGAAGAGCAGTTTACTGTAATGGTAGCTGGGGATGAAGTCTATGATAGGAGGTTTGATGAAATTGCTGAGAAGTTGAGATCTCTAGAGTCTCAAAATTCCCTAGGTTTTGATGTCATGGATATGGGGTTAGTAGATGGGGTAAGGATTCCCCACAAGTTTAAACCCCCGTGCTTCGAGAAGTACAATGGCACTTCCTATCCACGAACTCACTTACAGTCCTTTCTGGGAAGACTTAAAGCATATACCATGGATGAAAAACTGTGGATGTTTTATTTTGAAGACAGTTTGACTGGGGCTTCCAGGGAGTGGTATTAGCACTTGACCAGAGCTAATATCAGATGCTGGAAGGACCTAGCTGAAGCCTTCATCCGGCAGTACCAATACAATCTGGACATGGCTCCTAACAGGACCCCTCTTAATGGGAATGTCTCAATCCTCCAGGGAAAGCTTCAGGGATTATGCCCAAAGGTGGAGACAACTTGCTGCTGTTGTCCAGCCACCCATGTCGGAAAGAGAGATGACCGACATGTTTATGAACACTCTGCAAGGAACATATATTGATAGGCTAGCTGCCTTTTCTTCCACCAGCTTCGCAGACGTAGTTATAGTCGGGGAAAGAATTGAAAGCCTTCTGAAGATGGGTAAGATTTCCGATAATGGTGCAAGTTCGTCCAATAATCCCAGGAAGCCTTTTGTGGGACCTAGAAGAACCGGTGAGACAAATGCCATTCATGCCAGCAGGGTTAGACCTCAGTATGTCCACAGATCAGTAGCAGCTGTCACCATTCCAGCTCCGATTCCTCAGCAACCAACATATCAACAACCACAACAACAACCACACTACCAACATCAAGTTCAGTACCCGCCACAGAGAGCCTACAACAACAATAATAGCAATCAACAAAGACCCTTTCAGCAAAGACCATCACAGGCAAATAGGGTGATTGACCCTATCCCTATGCCTTATGCTACCTTATTGCCACAACTCCTGAAACTCAACTTGGTTGAATTAAGGACATTGGCACCACCAGATCCCTCCAATCTCCCAAGGAATTACGATGTCAACGCCAGATGTGCTTTCCATTCCAATGCACCTGGCCACAATACGGAGAAATGTAGGGCCTTGCAAATGAAAGTCCAAGACCTGGTGGATTCTAAAGACCTCAACTTTGCACCCCCTCCAAGTGTCACCAAGAATCCCATGCCCAATCATGGAGGGCCAAGAATTAATGCCATTGAGGAAGACAAGCCATCTTTCTTAATCACCAGTGTTGGACAGATTCGAACACCTCTGGTCGAAATTAAAGCTCAGCTTCTAGAGTGCCAGATGTTCCCCGGGTGCGAGCTCGGTTGTGGTTATTGCAACATTTCAGTTAACGGGTGTGATAATTTGAGAAGCGGCATAGATGGTCTTATCAAAAGTGGTATACTTCAGATCACAACAACGGCGCCTACAAATCCAGCAATCCCTTTGACAACAATTCCTGAGTCTCCTACAACTGCAACAACGATCATTCCAACCAATTCATCAATATCATCAACAATGGCTTCATCTATCACTTCAACAAACCAGATGTCAACAACCATTTCTTCTACAACATTAGCATCCATTTATTCAGCAGAATCTTCTACAACGCCAACAGAAATTAATGAAGATATCTCAGCAGTCACCATTTACTATGATCCATCAGACGTTCCTCCAAACAACAACTTTCAACAACAAACAGTGGCACCTCCTGCCAGGTCGCCAGTCACCATTTACTACGATCCGCACACCATCTCAGTACCCTCCTCTGCAGCAGTCAGTCCAGTTACCATCACGGTGCCTGGACCCGTTCCATATGAAAGCAGCAATGCCATACCTTGGAATTATGGATCCGACCTTTACTGCAACGGGGAGAAAATCATTTTGGATTCTTCAACCTCTTCTCCACAAATTGATAATGTTGGGGGAGGCGGAGGCTTCACCAGAAGCGGACGCCTTTTTGCCTCACAATTGCAAAAACCTAATGCCGAAGCAGAAGCTGCTGCCAAAGCAAAAGGGAAGAGTGTGATATCTGAAGAACCAATTCTCAAAGAAATTCAGAAGACATCTTTTGAACAAGATGTAGACGAGTTTATGAGGATTATAAAGAGAAGTGATTACAAAGTGGTGGATCAGCTTCACCAAACTCCCTCAAAAATCTCCATATTATCCCTGTTGATGTGTTCTGAAGCTCACAGGAATGCATTATTGAAAGTCCTGCACGTAACATACGTGCCAGAGGAGATTACTGTTAACCAGCTAGAAACTGTGGTGGCAAATGTCAATACCAGTCATGGACTGGGTTTCACCAATGCTGACTTAACAACTGAGGGGCGTAACCACAACAAGGCTTTACACATCACTCTAGAATGCAAGGGTGCTGTTCTATCACATGTACTGGTGGACACTGGGTCTTCACTCAATGTTCTACCAAAGAAAGCCTTGGTGAAGCTGGAGTACGATGGCTTGGCACTGCGTCCAAGTAATTTAGTGGTGAGAGCATTTGATGGCTCTAAAAGATCAGTGCTTGGAGAGATTGATCTGCCTGTGATGATTGGCCCGCAGACTTTTAAAATTACCTTCTATGTGATGGACATTCAGCCGGCCTACAGCTGTTTGTTGGGTAGACCTTGGATCCATGTCGCTGGTGCTGTTACGTCTACCCTTCACCAGAAGCTGAAATTCGAGTGGGAAGGCCAGATCATCACCATCTGTGGTGAAGAAGACATCTTTGTTAGCCATCTGGCTACGTACAAGTACATAGAAATGGATGGAGAAATCCTTGAAACTATGAGCCAAGGGTTTGAGGCCCTGAACATCAATGAAGCATCTGTTGTACTAGGAACCTCCATGGCATCTTATCAGCAAGCCAGGAAGGTTGTTGAAGAGGGTACTGCCCAGGGCTAGGGCAAGCTGCTGCCCATGGAGAAGAAGGAGGACAGATTTGGGTTGGGTTACAAACCAACTCAACAAGATCAATCAGAGGTTGCCAAGAAGCCCAATTTTGTCAGCGGGGGAATGCTCACCCCGGATGCAGTGAACAACTTGGAAGACGAGGAGGAAAGCGACCGCAACCTGGAAAGCTGGATACGTCCAAGGATCCCGGGGAGCCAAGTCCTTAACTGGTCTTCCCAGGAAATTATAAGGGTTACTCCTGCAGAGTAATTATTATTTCCTGTATTTTTAAGCATGCATCAAGTCTTGCATCTTGCCCAAGATGACAAGACTCATTTTGTAATCGGGTCATCTTGTAATTTTGTGCAAACAGATCAATCAATGAATATCGGACATCTTTTGCAAATGAGTCTTTTTCTTTTCCGCTCATTTTTTTTCATTTTTTTTCTTTTTGTACAAAAATAAAATGGCAATGTTTTCCAAAATGATAACTTCATTTCACTTTTTTCCAAACAAGATTAAAATCGATCACTAAAATGAACAATCTAAACCCTTGCAGAGAGTGCCTTTCAGACTGCACCGACAACAACACAGCTATGGCTTCGTATGACTTTGACAATCCAATCAATCAAGCTGATGAAGGGGTTGAAGAAGATTATGAGCTTCCTGAAGAGCTAGCCAGGTTGTTAAGGCAAGAGGAAAAGGTTATTACTCCTCACCAGGAGGAGATTGAAACGGTTAATCTTGGTACGGAAGAAGATGTGAAAGAAATTAAGATCGGGGCCTGCCTACAAGATTCAGTAAAAGAGCATCTGATTGATATGCTTCGGGAGTATGTGGATGTCTTTGCTTGGTCTTATCAGGATATGCCAGGGTTGGACACCGACATTGTCATGCACAAGCTGCCTTTAAAAGAAGACTGCCCGCCAGTGAAGCAGAAGTTGCGCCGTACTCGCCCAGATATGGCAATAAAGATAAAAGAAGAGGTGCAAAAGCAGTGGGATGCCGGTTTCCTTGCTGTAACTAGCTATCCGCCATGGGTTTCTAATATTGTACCTGTGCCTAAGAAAGACGGCAAAGTGAGAATGTGTGTGGACTACCGGGATCTGAACAGAGCCAGCCCGAAAGATGACTTCCCATTACCTCACATTGATGTATTGGTTGATAATACGGCTCAGTTCTCGGTGTTTTCCTTCATGGACGGATTTTCAGGATATAATCAGATCAAGATGTCACCTGAAGACATGGAGAAGACAACTTTCATCACACCCTGGGGCACGTTCTGTTATAAGGTGATGCCATTTGGACTGAAGAACACTGGTGCAACTTATCAACGGGCTATGGTAACACTATTCCACGATATGATCCACAAAGAAATTGAATGTTATGTGGATGACATGATTGCCAAGTCCCTCACAGAAGAAGACCACCTGGTAAACCTGTTAAAGCTATTCAAGCGTCTGAGGAAGTACCAATTGAAGTTAAACCCCAACAAGTGCACATTCGGAGTGCGATCTGGTAAGTTGCTGGGATTTATTGTAAGTGAGAAAGGGATTGAAGTTGACCCTGATAAAGTTAAAGCCATTCAAGAAATGCCTGCACCGAAGACTGAGAAAGAAGTTCGAGGGTTTCTAGGTAGATTGAATTACATTTCACGGTTCATATCTCACCTTATAGCAACTTGTGAACCCCTATTCAAGCTATTAAGGAAAGAACAAACGGTCAGGTGGAACGAAGACTGCCAGAGGGCTTTTGATAAAATCAAGGAATACTTACAGGAACCTCCCATCCTTATGCCTCCAGTTGAAGGAAGACCTCTGATAATGTACTTGACAGTATTAGAAGAGTCAATGGGGTATGTGCTGGGCCAGCATGACGAGTCTGGTCGAAAAGAGTATGCAATATACTACCTAAGCAAAAAGTTTACCGACTGTGAACAACGTTATTCACTGCTCGAGAAAACTTGCTGTGCTTTAGCGTGGGCTGCTCGCCGACTGAGGCAGTATATGTTGACCCACACTACTTTATTGATATCAAAGATGGACCCAGTTAAGTACATTTTTGAGAAGCCAGCACTTACCGGACGGGTTGCAAGATGGCAAATGATCCTCACAGAATATGACATCCAGTACACATCTCAGAAAGCCATCAAGGGCAGTGTACTGTCTGATTATCTTGCTGAGCAACCCATTGATGGTTACCAGCCTATGAGATTTGACTTCCCTGATGAAGACATCATGTTCATAAAAGAAAAAGATCATGAAGAGCCCGTTCACACTGAAGGGCCTGACCCAGAAGAAGAATGGACTATGATGTTTGTTGGGGCTGTTAACATGAATGGTCGTGGTGTTGGTGCAATACTCATTACACCCAAAGGAGTTCACATGCTTTTCTCGGCAAAACTCACTTTCAACTGCACTAACAACGAAGCTGAATACGAAGCCTGTATTATGGGTCTTGAGGAAGCCATTGACCTCAGGATCAAGACTTTGACTGTGTTTGGAGATTCAGCTCTGGTAATTAATCAAACCAACGGCAAATGGTACACACACCAGGATCATCTGATACCTTATAGGGACTATACAAGAAGGTTATTGACTTTCTTCACAACAGTCAAGCTTGAGTATATCCCTCGGGACGAGAATCAGTTTGCAGATGCTCTGGCTACCATTTCATCCATGATCAAAGTTCAAGCTGCCAGCTTTGTACCTCAAATTGCAGTGTCCAGACTTGACAGACCAGCATATGTATTTGCATCAGATGTTGTTAAAGATGATAAGCCTTGGTTCCATGACATTAAATGCTTCTTGGAGGATCAAACATACCCACCTGGGGAATCTTCCAATGATAAGAAGACTTTAAGAAGGCTTGCTGGTAGTTTATTTCTGAATACTGACGGTTCCCTGTACAAGAGAAACTTTGATATGGTACTCCTCCGGTGCGTTGATAGAACAAAAGCAGACTTGTTAATGCACGAAGTGCACGAAGGATCCTTTGGTACCCATGCAAGAGGGCATGCAATGGCTAAAAGGTTGCTAAGATCAGGCTATTACTGGATCACAATGGATGCGGACTGTTGTGCCTATGCCAGAAAATGTCATAAATGCCAGATCTATGCGGATAAAGTGCATGTGCCTCCCAATCCTTTGAATGTGATGTCTTCACCCTGGCCCTTTGCTATGTGGGGCATTGATATGATTGGCAAGATTGAACCGACTGCTTCAAATGGCCACAGATTCGTCCTGGTAGTCATTGACTATTTTACCAAGTGGGTTGAAGCAGCTTCTTATGCAAATGTTACAAGGCAAGTAGTAGCCTGATTCCTGAAGAGAGACATCATCTGTCGGTATGGAGTGCCCGAGCGAATCATTACTGATAATGGTTCCAATTTAAACAACAAAATGATGGCAGAGCTGTGTCGGGACTTCAAGATCCAACACCACAATTCTTCTCCTTACAAGCCAAAGATGAATGGCGCTGTTGAGGCAGCTAACAAGAATATCAAGAAAATTGTACAGAAGATGGTGGTCACCTACAAGGATTGGCACGAAGTGCTACCGTTTGCCTTGCATGGGTACCGTACGTCAATCAGAACATCCATTGGGGCAACACCGTATCAACTTGTGTATGGTATGGAGGCAGTCCTACCTGTTGAAGTTGAATTACCCTCCTTGCGGGTACTAATGGATGTTAAGCTGAACGAAGCAGAATGGGTCCGATCCCGATACGAACAACTGAATCTGATTGAAGAAAAAAGATTGGCTGCAATCTGTCATGGGCAACTATATCAGAAAAGAATGAAGAAAGCCTTCGATCAGAAAGTCAGGCTTCG
This sequence comes from Lathyrus aphaca, assembly GCA_963966055.1. Taxonomy (NCBI): domain Eukaryota; kingdom Viridiplantae; phylum Streptophyta; class Magnoliopsida; order Fabales; family Fabaceae; genus Lathyrus; species Lathyrus aphaca. The sequence continues at coordinate 195,468,655 of OZ014525.1, forward strand.
AGAGTACCAAGTAGGAGATCTTGTGCTGAAAAGACTCCTTCCTCCTCATACAGACCACAGGGGCAAGTGGACTCCGAATTATGAAGGAGCATTCGTAGTAAAGAAAGTTTTCTCTGGTGGAGCACTGATGCTCAGTACTATGGATGGTGAAGACTTCCTGTCCCCTGTGAATTCAGATGCAGTTAAAAAATACTTCGCATAAAATGACCCGCTGGACATAAAAAACAGAATGTAAGTCCAAGCAAATATAGGGCATCCCGGCGAGTAAAAAAAAAACAGAATAAAAGACTCGGGCAAAAATAAGGGAAAATAAACAAAAAGGTACACCCGATGAGTTGAAAAGCCGCATTGGACAACTTAGGCAAAAAAGGGGTATCCCGATGGATTGAAAACCCGAAAGGGCGATCCATGCAAAATAAGGGAATAAGCGAACAACTGTATTCTGAATTCGTCTGTATCACTTACAACCTGGCAAGCTTCGAAAGGATCAAGCTTCTTTCAGAATCAGCCTTCTTCAGAAGGCAAGACGAAAAGAACGTCAAATGTCATACGAGTCATAGCAAGGGGAGGCTCCTTGAAGCGCCGTCAACATTGCCAACATCTTTTGTTTCTCAATTTGTAACAATCTCCTCATTTTAGGGGATCTGTTTCTTCGACTGTATCTTACCAATTCAGGGCACACGATTTAATAAAATCAGATCTTCGGTCATGTTTCGTCTCATACATTTTATTTTCATTTGCGAAAATGTCCGATGTCTTTAAGATACTGATTGCATAAATACAGATGCTTCTTTTAAATACGTGCTTGCAGGAAATATACTTACTCCCGGGAGTGTCTAAACTCTCAGGATGGAATCCGGTAAGGGATACCTCGGGATTACTTGTGCGTTTCTCTGTCTTTTCAGGATTGCAGGTACTCAAAGCACAACATGGGGCATGAAAGCTTCATCCCAACAAGCTGGCAGATCATTATCTGCTCAGTCTATCTCCCAATTAGTACCGGAGGTGCTTCCTCCCCAGCTGAGTTGCCATTTATTATTCCTCCTCAGCCAAGTACAAAAGCCAGGGAACCATCTCCCCACAAAGTGTCAACCTCTACCCGGAAGAGCAACGCGTGAAGAAATCACAACAGAGTGAAGAAATCTTCTACAAACCCCAGCTGGGTCCCTCATTAATGAGATAGGTTTATCATTGACCTACTTCCCCATACAGAGTCATATATGACAGATCTACCAATGATCTTATCCCCAGCTGGGATGTCTACTTCAAGCAGATCAGCCAGAGATCTTCGCAGCGACGGGATCCGAATCCCGGATCTTTATCTTTGCATAATCATAGCATTCGCGTCATATTCTCCCCACAGAGCATAGCATTCTGTCTAATACGGAGCATTACGGCAAAAATCAAACATATTGCATAATCATAAGCCATATTCTGAATCAAACACTTGTAAATACTGACAATCCATCAGAGATATACAGAAAACTCCCCAGATTCCCCGGCAGAGAGTCAAGGCACTTTCCCTAAAGATACAGATACTCCTTGACACCCGTCCGTGTCACACCCCCAGTAGAAAGCCAAAGCGCCCTTTTTGCACTCACAGATACATATACATACCAATTCCTTGACACCCGTCCGTGTCACCTTCCCCAACATAGTTACCTAAATACTTTGTAGATCATATATTTGTTTATAATGCACTTTTTACTCGTATAGATACCCGTCCGTATCATCATCTCTGAACATGCGTCAGTGTTTGTTTCTACTGATACTTATCCGTATCATAGTCTTAAGGATGCTCGTCCGCATCTTTAATCTATACACCGTGTCAAACACTTAGGTCTTCTTGAATTTAGACACTCGTCTGTGTCTATTGTTCCCCAGAAGAGTCCCCTCAGATTCGACACTCGTCTGTGTTCTTTGTTAACCAGTTGATACTCATCCGTATCATCATCTCTGAACATGTGTCAGTGTTTGTTTCTACCCGATACTCGTCCGTATCATAGTCTTAAGGATGCTCGTCCGCATCTTTAATCTATACACAGTGCCCGAACAATTATACCTCTCATTCCTCGGATATAGACACTCGTCCGTGTTTACTATTCCCCAGCAAAGTCCCCAACAAAGTTTGTTGAACTGTTTCCTTTTTATCTGGCATTCGTCCTATGTCATGATACCTTTTCGGCAGCCGTACCCTGCAAGGTGATCGTCCTTCACCTTTTTGATGATCGTCCTTCATCATTCCCAGTGGAGTCTCTAGAACCCCTTCTTATCCGACATTCGTCCTATGTCGTGATATTCTTGGCAGTCGTCCTCTGCTAGGTGATCGTCCTTCACCTCTTGATGATCGTCCTTCATCATTTTATCCGATGGTCGTCCCCATCGTTGATCTTGTTATCTGACATTCGTCCTATGTCATGATAAACCCTGAGAGCAGTCGTACCCTGCTAGGTGATCGTCCTTCACCTCTTGCTGATCGTCCTTCATCATGCTTATCCAATGGCCGTCCCCATCATCGACCTTTTTATCCGACATTCGTCCTATGTCGTGATACTTTTGGCAGTCGTACCCTGCCCGGTGATCGTCCTTCACCTTAGATGACCGTCCCTCATCTTACCCCCAACAGAACAGCCGTCCCCTGCTAGGTGATCGTCCTTCGCCTTTGATGGCCGTCCCCATCATAATCTCTCATATCCCCAGCTTGTCGGCCGTCCCCGTCACTGCTTTATTTCCCGCATCTTCCCCAGCATGTCGGTCGTCCCCGTCATCACTTTATCCCCAGCAGTCGTCCTCTGCTCGACGGTCGTTTTCCGTCGCCCGCACTTTATAATTATACTTTATTATCTTTTACAATCTATATCCCTTTTCTTCTTCATTCTGTGAGTGCAAATTTTGGACTGTCTTTGGTATTCAACCGCAAGTTATTTGGTTTGCCTGTTAAGCCGTTGCTTACATCCTGCACAACTAACTCATGTTTGAATAGGGGCAGCTGTAAACACCCCAAATTTTCCCTCACCCATTCACACCATGGCTTGTGATCTCTTCATATGCATAAGTTCAATCATACCATCTCATATTGCATATTTGTTTCACTGCATTGATTCTAAGTCATCTGCATCTAGGGTTTGTGATCTGAGCCATCCAAGAGCTACTAGAGCCACTCCAAAGGTCATCAATCACTTCAAAGGGGTCCATGTATTTTCAAGCATCATATTATATCCTCACAAGGTCAAGGAAGTCAAAGAATCACAAGAACTGAGAATGGCATGGAAGCAGAGCCAGGTTTAACTGCACAGATGACCTAGAATTAGGGTTTTGGTTTCAGAGGCCATAACTCCAATTTTTTTGGTCATTCTTGTTTATATTGGTCTCTATATGTTATAAGGATCATGCATATCAAGTTTCATGAAGAAATTCCATGGGGAAGGCATCTAATCAAGAGTTGACTTCTTGAGCAAGTCAGTGTAAAATCAGGGCATCTGAGGCCCCCAATGACCCAACCAAAGGGTGTTCTTCATCATTTTGAATGTGTATGAACTTTATTTGATCATAGAAGATGTTGGAAGTTCATAAAATTGAAGAATTTCAAGCCATTTGCAAAGTTGCCTTTTTGGGAAAATGACTTGTAATGGAAACTTGCCATTTTGGGAAACTTTTTCAACCCTTGCTTTTTGATTCAAAAATGCTTCAAATGAGAAAACTTTGGTCATGAAAGTTGTAGAATGGATCATTCCCTTTTCAAAAAGTACAAGAACTCATTCTAATTCATTTTGGATCAAAAGTTATGGCCTTGCAAAGTTGGATAAAATCATTGAAATTTCACTTTTGCACAAAATGGGAAACTTGCAAATTCTCATGACAAGCCTTTATGTGATCTCAATATGACCTCTAATCATCACACAAACACAAGGCATGACTAAAAAATCAGTTTGGCCCAAGAGATTTCCCATTTCTATGCCTTGATTTTCAAGTAATCATAAGCCATTCTTCATGAAAGTGCAAAGAGGGATTTCTTGCAAATTGATTCTCAAAGGGGTTGTTTGACCTCTAGCTGGTTTCAAGACTTTGCCATGACCTAATGAAGCATACCAAACCAAAAATTCAGCAAGAGTTCTCACATGTACATAGCCAAAAATCATGAGATGTAACAAGTTGTCAAGTTGCAAAAACCCTTCCAACTCATGATCCAAATGCTGCAGTCCTTCATGAATCATCCAAGGGCCATCCTTGACTCAAGCTGAGGCAGGACAAGCCTCTAGATTGCCTCTGACCCGAGCCATGCCTAGGGTACACAATATCTTGACTTTCTTGCATTTTGCCCATACCAATCCCACAGTGACACACCAACTCTCTGCCCAACCAGAGCATGATATGTGGACATCAAGCAATCCAAAAACACACCATACACAAGCCATAAGCTCCCACATTGCAGCACACACAAAAATCTGCCAAGAACTTCCCTCCTTCGAAACACTCAACACAGCCATCAAACTTCAATAATTCCTTCACCAATCAACCACAAATTGCTCATAGAACAAGAAGCACCCCCTGAAACAGCATAAATCACCACACATAGAAACCTTCATTTCTGCTATACCAGAACCAAACAGTTACAACCAGCCACTCTCAAAGCATTCTAAGCTTCATTCCATCATCAGGAGGATCAAGGGAGAAGGATTGCACAAAGCTTGAGGCCAGAAAGCTCAAAATCAGAGAAGCTTCATCTCAGGTAACATGAAGAACTTTTTTCCCAGAAACTGATTTTTAAGTTCTTTTATGATGCTATGTCCTCCCCTGATCATGAATATGTGTTTAGTTTTTGAAATGGTGAAGAAACCAGCATGTATGGTATCTCTGAATATTTTCCCGTGTTTCATACTTTGCTTCGATTCAGGCTTGTGAGTGAAAATAAATGGATTTTGGGTGAGGGGTTAGGTTTAGATTGATGAGAGGATCATTTTGGTGGAAGAAATTTCATGATTGGTAACCTGTAGCAAAATCTAGGGTTTATGCTCGCCGGAGAAGATGACCGGAACCACTGTTCCGGTCACCTGAAACTTATTAGCCCTAATTGTGTAATTAAGGAACTTTGAATATTGACCCTTGGATTTGCCTTCCCGCGCGTGAATGAGTGGACATGATTTGTCATTAAAACCCTAATCTTTGTTTAATTAATTAAAATCAGTTTAATTAAGTCATAAAGCAAAATTAGCCAGATTTGAATCTGGGCCTTTGGATCTGGCGCGCAGTCAACCAGTCCAAGCCCAGATCAAATCCTGGCCATCCTTTTGAATTACTTTCATTTTAAATTCATTTTCTTTTCCTTTTATTTATACATTTTATTTAAAATAGCAAAATACCTTTAAAAATTATGAAATTTTTTGTCAAAGATTTCATTAATTTTTAGAACCCAAAAATATTTTTATTTTTATTTTTTGCATTAAAAATTATTTTTAAATCATTTAAATGTTTATTTTTAATTAGTTAATGAGAATTAATTAATTAAAAATGCATTTAGGTATTTAAAAATCACCAAAAATTCACATAGCATTTAGAAACATTGTCCAACTCTCAAACCAAATTTCTTTTTGTTCTTGATGCCTTTTGATCATTTTCATTGGAATTAATTTCATTTCAAGGCATTATTTTGTTTCAAACTTCAAAAATTCCTTTCTGCCTAACCTTTGAGAGTTGGATGATGATTCTTCTTGCATTGCACTCTTCATAGCATATAGTTTATAGGATAAAATTGGTTTGAATTAATCTTGCATTTTCAATTTGTTTTGCATTTTTCTTGGTAAGGTACCCCAAAACCCTAGCAATCTTAGGAAATTCATAACTTTCATTAGGTTAGGAGTTGGATCCTCTCCTTTGGGAAGTGAGTTTGTATAGGTTTATAGTATCTTTGATTGCATTTTCAAATTTTTATCATGTCATTTGCTTCCGGTTTTGGATTTTTGCTTTGTATGATGCATATAACCCTAGTTTGTGCCTTCCTTTGCATCCATCTTTCATTTGCTTGCATCCAATGACTTGCCATGACATTTTATGCATCCACATGATTCATAGTACATCTTAGGACATATTAGAATCATGTTTGATCATTGCATCTTTCATTTGCCATATTGTATGTCCATTGCATTTCATAACTTTACATGTATGTTCATGGTTCAAAGCATGTCTCATTTGCATCCTTATGCTTATTTGATCACTCTCATGCCTTGCCTCATGTCTGTATCAACTCTTAGCATCATTAACATCATACTTATGCTTCTGGTTTTGGTTTGCATCATGACATTGCACCTCATTTGCATTGTATTTCATTTTCTTATGCTAACATTTCAGGTGGTAAGTTGTCTGAGAAGTGAATTTGCCTTCACTTCTCACAATCTCTTCTCATCTCTCTTGCATCTTTGCTGCATTTCATCTTGTGTATTGGAGTGAGCTTGCTCATTCATGTTCATCTCTTACTCTCTTTCTCCAAGCAACTTGTCTTCTTAAATGAAGCAAGTTGTTTTGCTTCTCTTTGCTCCTTTCATCTGCTTCCTTCCTGGTGGTTTCTCTGAAGATCTTTCTCTCTGGAGCCTCATAAACCCTAGGATCTCCAAGCATGATAACAATTAGGGTTTGATTAGTCTCCCCATTTAGTTTTGCCTTGGTGTCTTCTTTGAGTCTTCTCCTCTCATCTCATAATCAAGGACTAAACCCTAAAGGCTTTAAGGCTTTGTGATTAAGTTTATGCCTGCATCCTTCTATTAGGATGGAGTATATAACTTTAATCCTAAGTGTTAGACCCCTAATGTGTTTAAATCCTTTAATCAATTCACCTAATAATCATCAAGACATCAAGCTTGTAACTTGGGCCTTGCATTAGGGTTCTAATTCTTCCTTAACTGGTTAAGAAGGACTAACCCTAGTGTTAATGGACAAGTCCCCCTCAAGTTGTCTTACAAACCATAAAAATCACTTCTTCATCTTACCATTAACTAAAATCCATCTAATAAAGGCTTTGTTTTGTCATGAGGTTAATCCCTAATCATGGATTAAGTTGAGGAGTCTTTCTCAACTTAAATGTTCTCATCTATTATCCTTCTATTAGAATGGTGTAATGAGTCCATTAAATCCTTGATTATGGCTTAAACTCATTACTCAACACTAAACAAAAACAACAAAAACATCTAAATAATCACAAGTAGGTTAATGATCTTAATCCTACACCATGGTGACTAAGTGTGAGGTGCTTACTTCACACTTAAGGTATTCTCATTACCCCTAATCAGAGGGAAGATGTGATGAGTTTGCTAACCCTTGGTTTAGGCTTAAGCTCATTTTCTTATGACAAACTCCAAAAGCAATAAAAGACTGAAAACACAAAAACAAACAATAATCGTCTCCTTCAGAATTCTTTTCTCACCTCATTCACTCACAAACGAGAACTTGCTTTTTCCGTCTAATGCAAGACAGTTTGCACCTGAGCCAGACAGGTCATATACTTGAGCATAGACAAGTAAGCAGTTCACAAGTCAATTTACCTTTCAGTCTCTTTGGGTCGAACTACGGTGTTCTGACTTCCTCATTGCACGAGAGGATACGTAGGCATAACTTAACAGTTATCGAACAAAAGTCTCTGTATATTCCCCCTCTTTCCAGCATTATTCTTTTAGCCTCATAGTCTTGAGCATTTCATTCTTGTTCTCACACTGACACTTCTCTTATACACTCCACATTTCTTTTACACTGACACTTGCATTCTTTTCCAGCTTTGATACACAGATTGCACTGACACTACCCCTTTAAACACAAATATTTTTAAGCATGGATCCCGTCGAGTACGACGGACAATCTGGGTGCTAATACCTTCCCAGGTTGTAACCAACCCCCTTTCTCAGTCTCTCTGGTTCGCAACCGTCTTATCCATATCTTTTCTTAGGTTTATGCAGCATTACCTTTCCTTCGGGATAAAAATGCCTAGCTGGCGACTCTATTCATTCATTCCCTTTCGCCGACTGTTCGCGTCTGTACCCCTTCTGACCAGGTGTCATTTTGGTGGGAGCGACACCATCCCTTCTTCTGAACCACCTCAATCCTCTAATCCTATTCCAACTGAAATACTTGCATCTGCTGCTGTCTCATCCATCCTATCATCACTTTATCCACCAGAAGCTGAACCCAATCAACCACAAACAATTTCTGATTTTGACATTCCAATAGATACTACTCCTCTATCTGACATTGATCGCTCTCCAATAACTGAGACACAAACTGCCCTGCAACATGTCCTCTCTGATATTGACAATTTTCAACCCCCAGAATCTGTCCAAATTCCATCTTCTGAAAATGTTCCTAGTCTCTCCCCCATAAGAGAAAGTTCATTGTCCTCATATGAATTTACACCTCCAAACTCACTTGCCTTTATAAACATCCCTGACACTCCTCCAGAAGAAACTGAACATGATAACCCACTTAGAACATCTGTTAATTTTGAAGCTTTACAAAAATTGTCCTCAGTCTCTAACAAAACAGCCATACCTGTACCTAAACCAAAACCCTCTAAAACAGAAATTTCTGCTTTATTACTTGCTTTTGAAATAGACTTGAAATTGAAGTTAGAGGATCTGAAGTCTGCGTGCTCAGAGCTTACAGATCCAGCTGCTTCTGACTTTCTGTGGGCTACCTTCAGAAAGTGGTTTAATACTGAGTCAAAGAGACTCAAGGACATCTGCTATGATATTGCTCACCAAAATTTCTGTGAGTATCTTCAAGCAGTTGTTTCTAATGTTGAACAGTATAAACCCCTTCTGCTGGACAATAAGCCTTGGACAGAGTCAGAAACTCTGGAAGAACACTCTGAGCTTCAAATGGTTCTGGTACCTTCTGAAGAAGATCATGATGATAAACCTGAGAATCAAGCTGCCCCAGAAGTTGAAGAACCTCTGACAACAAATTTTGTTCTGCACACATTGGAAGAGCTGAAGAAGGAGAATCAGATGGTGAAGCAACGTCTAGATAAGCAAGATGAAACCAATGCTGAATTGAAGACAATGCTTGGCAAGCATGTGGAATCATCATCTGAGATTAAATCTTTGCTGGAGGCCTTAGTTACTAAGATGAACTCCTAATTTTTTTGCTTATCTTCTGCTTCTTCATAACTTTTTAAAGTTCTACTGGATTTGTCTTTGCAAGTTTTTTATATAATTAATGGTAACAAATTTTGCTTCTATACAATTGCATTTTTTTCTGCATCGTCTCTTTTTGATTATGACAAAAAGGGGGAGAAACGTAGTAGATTCTGATCCATAGCAGTTTACCATAATTTGCCTCTTACATATAATATTCTAATAAAACTATTTGAGTTGTGATCATAGAATAGAAACAAGTCAAGTAATCAACTCAGGGGGAGCTAAGGATCATGGAACATCTGAAGAAATCTTTATAAGAAATATTTGATTTTATTAAATCAAAGGGAGTTCCTATAATATTATTAAACTCTATTCTCATTATCTAAATGTTTTGTCATCATCAAAAAGGGGGACATTGTTAGAACAATTATGGTTCTGAACCTCTAAGTGTTTTGATGATAACAAAGATTATTATGTTAGAATAGACGTTCTAATGAATACCTTTATTCTTGTGTAGAAGATCAATTCAATTAAGGGAGACGTACATTACTAGAAGATCTATTGAGCCACTTATAGAAGATACTCATAATGAAGAATCCATCATTTAATGACATAATTATTGGTTGCGCATCAAGTATTTATTATCTCTGATTTCTGCTTAGAAGATGTTGATATTCATAATGAAGACATTAATTAAAGAATATTTTGATTAATGGTCAAGACAAGTATCTCTAATTATGGAAGGAAGTTATGGTATTAATTATTATCCTAAACTAGCTCAAGATGTCTCCAATGGCTACATTCATTCAAGAACTATATAAAGGATTCCATTTGAAGAATTGAGGCAATACACTCACGCAAAAAGACTGAATTAATTTGTGCTAATATATTGTAACTTTCACTTAGTGATCCTTGCTTAACAAGAAGCATTTTTAGTTACTTCTTTATTATCATTGTAATAGTTATTTTATTCCTTGAGTGACTAAGTTTAGTCAGAAGACTCAAGAGGACATTGACTATAGGTCAGTGTGTGTATTCATTAGTTGAATAGTGGATTAAGACCTCAGTAGAGGCAAAATCACCTTGGCGGGTGGACTGGACGTAGTTTGAGTTCAAACGAACCAGGATAAATTAACTTGTCATTAGAAGTTATTTTTTAGTTGTTAAAGAAAACCCAATTCCAACCCCCCCTTCCTTGTGTTTTGCGCACCTTCACCATCACTCCGAGCGTAGCCAAACTGTAGTAAAGCTAAGGAAGGGTTGTAGGTAATGCCCCCTCTTATGCTAAGGAGTGGCACATTAGGGAACTCCCCACAACGGTCAATGATAGTAACATTTTCCATAGATCTAGAGCACCAATGAATATCTGAATGAGAAAGTGACATGATCCTCTTAGACCACCTGAACCCTTGTTCATTTTTCATCACTGATCGAGGAAGGTGAGAAATAAACCACCTAGATAGAAGAGGTATAAAACACATCAGAGTTCCTCGTGCCTTCGTAGTACGAGTGTGAAGAGAGTGCAAGATGTCTCCAAGTAATGTAGGCACTGGATTGTGACTCAGAAATATGTTGATGGCGTGAACGTCTATGAACTGATCTGGATTGGGGAACAATACTAAGCCATAAATCAACAAGGCTAAAATCTCCTCAAAAGCATCATAGCTCATAGCCTTCAAGAACACTTGAGCCTTCTCTATCAACACTTTAGCAAGAATACCCTTAACTCCACTCCTCGTTTCTAGGACAATGTCTGATTTCTTCAAATGTAAGGCTGTAGCAATGACTTCAGATTTAGGCTCTTTTTCCAAGCATGTGAAAGGTCTCTGATCAAGGACAGGTATACCCAGAAGTTTGGAGAACTCTTCCATTGTAGGAACCAATTGATAGTCAGGAAATGTGAAACAATGATGTTTAGGATCAAAGAACTGAAACAGAACACTCATCATGTCTTCATTGAACCCTGAAGTGACTAGATCCAGTAGGTGACCATGCCTCTTGATAAACTGGGAGTTTTCTGAAACTTGAGAGACCAACTCTTTAAGCTTAAGAGGTATTCCTACAAAGTTGATCCGGATAGTATTCCTACGAGCAGAAGCCATGACCTGCAACAAAGAATAAAGATAAATCCTTTGGTCCTTGAAATGGTTAGTGAAAATGCTATGCTTATGATGCATGATAATGCTATGATGTTATGCTCAATCACAAACATGTGGCACACACAAACAAGTCACACAATAGCCCTAGGTTTGTAGGCTTGCATGAGGTTTAAGGTAAGTACCCTCCCCTGAAGTTTAGATGGTTCATCTTGTCCTACAAAAGTAACCAGGTTCTAAGGGATCTCAATATCATTAATCCTTCACAAGGGTGGTTGTTTAGTAGGCAATTTGCTTGACAACCAAAACCCTCCAAGTTTAGGATCTCAATGAGCGTAGTATCGAGTATCAACCAACTTTAGTCTTCAGCAAAGCCGGCTACCTCACTACTTTCTAAAGGCCAAGATGGGATAACTTGGGTTCTAAAAGTCAGTTAGTGTATTGACAACATATGGCAGCCCCATATTATCCTTAACTTACTTAAGGAACATAAGCACCAACCAAGAAGTCACACTAACTATGGCCACCAGATCAACCATATCGGTATACGCCGTACAGTTTCCTTGGTCTATTGCCATTTACCTAAGGTACACTAGATCCGGGTTAGGATCTTTCACACATAAGAGCACCCAACCGATAAGTAAAGCAAACAAGGCAAACAATTTTAAAGTGATCTAATTCCTAAGGGTACCCCTCTTTTATTAAATCCCCAGCAGAGTCGCCAGTTCTTTAACACGGTGGGAGAACTGACTTTAGTTATGTTGTGGATAGCAAGAGTCGCCACCGACTTTTATTTTATCCAAAGGAAAGGGCATAAAAGAACAGGGAAGACCTTAAAATATTTTTGAGTTCGGGGGGTAGGTTATGTAAAGGGAAGGTGTTAACACCCTTTACATCCATGGTTATCCATGGGCTCTTAGTTACTTAGCTCACTTTAAACTGTTTTGAGAAGTGTAGTGTGTGATTAAAAATTTTCTTAAGTACTTTATAATGATCCTTGTACGGATATATATAAAGACTTTGTTTTGAAAATTGTTTAAAAATGTGAAGTGTTATGAAATGTTTTTGAAGGAGTGATCAAGTACTTAAGAGGAACCTACCCTAATTTGAATCTTTTATGTTCTTAAATTTTCTTTCAATGGTAAGACTATCCCTATTATTAAGGAATAGGTAGTCATTACCTTGGATGTTGTATGGGACATGTGAAAGGTCATCTGTGATTAGGCAACTGTAAGGTGTCTTAGCAATCCGAAGGGACTTATCATCTTTTATTTGAAAGGGACACCATCCTTTACGAAGGCAACATCGAAGGGACTTGATCTTATAATCGTAAAGGGACTTGATGATATTTTTAGGAGAAGGGACAATGCTTTTAGACACCTTACTTGACCTTTTTGTTTAGGCAACATGAGGGATATCCTTAAGAAGTGAGATGGCGATCAAAGATCGACTTACGTGTGTGTGTGTATAGGTTCAAATATTTATCTTATTATTAGTGATCTAAATTAATTTTAAAATACAAACATGTTATCACTCCCTATAATTACTAACCAAGGCAATATAAATATTTACAAGCAATAAAAAAACAAAAATAAGACCTACGACTATTACACGACTTTCGCAGTTACATTATAATAAAAGTAAATTAAATAATAATTATATAATAAAATAAACAATTAAAATAAAAGGTTAGTGATAAAACTATAATAAGAAGAGAAGGTTAGTAATAATATACAAAATATATATAAAATTCAATTAAGTATTTTTAGATTTTTATAAACAATTTTAGAGAATTTTGAGATAAAAATAAGATAATAAAGATATACTAATTTATTTACAAAATAAAGCATGATTAATTAGTTAATTATATACATTAGAAAATTTAATTAATTTTAAGATCTAAATAAAATAATTAATTAGGGTTAGAGAAAATTAGGGTTTTAATTATACATAAGAAATATTAGGGTTAGAAATTAATTTAAATATAATTAACAAAAATACATATATACATATTTTAAAAAGGAATTAAGAATTTAGAAAATAAATTAGAAGTTTTTTTTTAGAAAAATATGAAGTCATATATATATATATATATATATATATATATATATATATATATATATATATATATATTTACATATTATTATTTGAATATATTTTATTGAAATTAATTAATTAGAAAACAATAATAGATAAACAAAATAATTAAAGAAACTAAAAACTAAAACTTACCTGGGGCAGGGATTGAACCCACGCCCTAGGCAACACAACCCTTGGACCAGCAACATCTCCACCAGGCTGCGCGTGCATTGGTGAATATGATCAAGGCAGCAATCCTTTTGTTGCTTATCCTGCAAACATCTTGAAAATAAAACAAAACCAAAATGGCCTGGGGAGGTTTCGATCCCAGGACCATCCATTTACCAGCCATACGTGCAACCAACTGAGCCAAGCGCTTTTAATTGTAACATAATATAAACTAATTCAAAAAATATTAAAACAATAATTTGAATTACTGTAGATGGCGCCAAAGGTCATCTTCTTCCTCATACCTGCGAATTTTGATACGACTATACCTACGAATTTTTCTGCGTTTTTCGCACTCTCAAGAACCTACGAATTTGGATCTTGCTTAATACGTAAAATTTCAACAGATTAATCATATAAACATGATCCTCACATCATCCACGATTCATTGACGTTCTTAAAACTCATTTATATTAGTTCCATTGAGAAACCCTAATCGGCTACCTCAAACCCTAACAATGGTGAATCTCTCATCCTGTACCAAAACTCGAATTAAAGTATCCAGAAACGATTGTTAGCTCACTACAAACAAGAAACAACAATCAAATATAATTTATTTTGCACATATATATGAAAACGGGAAATTCACAAAGGTGTAAGAAGTTTGATTCGGTTTGAGCCATTCATGAGGTTTGGGATGCATATGATTATTGATACATGATCAGTGATGTTCAAGAATCCTTCTTATGTTCTTAAAATACCTTAAAATGCTTTGTAATGGTAAAACCGAATTTGAGTTTTTGGATGATTTTGTGAAGTTTGAACAAGGTGTGTGAGGCTGTCAATTCGTGAGTTTGAGGCTGCTAAATGTTGTTTATATATGAGTTAATCAAATTAGGTCAGAAACTTGGTCCATCCTTTGAATGTTTTGATCCATAGAGATTGAAAAAGATTTGTTCTTAAATTTTGAAATATCTTGATCTAGCCTTGCTATTTAGGTATGATCCTCATTATTTTTGTATCAATCAAGTCTAAATATATTTTAAGACTTTCTAGAAACCAAATCAAATTAAATATTCATCATTTTATATTTTATTTGAATTTAAAATGATTTTTAACATAAAAAATCATAAAAAATCATAATAAATAAAAATAAAATGAATAAAATTATGAATAAATAAATTTAATTTCGTGCATGATGTCATGGAAGTTTTTGGGTCATAAAAAAGCAAGCCCATTTGGTGAATTATGGTTTTAAGACCCCATTTGCTTCATAAACCTCTAAAAAATTTCCAACTTTGCAAGGCCACAAATCCTTCAATTTTAATGCTATGAAAGTGTTCTTGGACATTTTGGAAAGCTTAAAGAGTCCTCTAACCAACCTCTTTGGTCTAATTTCTATATCTTTTACCATTCTCAAGTTATGCTCTTTTGAAGTTGTTGACTTTTTGTTGACTTTTAAAAGGACCTATAATGTCTTAGCTCATACCTTCCAAATGAAGCATTTTTGGGCTTGGCTTGTGAGACACAAAGTTGTAGAGAATTCAATTTCCTTCAAAATGAGCTTTGGATGGAAAAAATTTGATGAAGCATGTGAAAGTTATGGCTGGTCAAAGTTCAGTTGACTTTTCCTTTGAAAACCCTAATTTAGAAATTCCTGATTCTTGATGATCTGAAATCTCCTTGATGAATCATGATCAAACCTTGATCAAATGATGAATTTTACCTCATTTACTTGATGTTGGCAAAAAATCATGAAGTTTGACTTTGGTTTGACCACAGTTGACCTCAGTTTGACTTTTTAACTGATTTGACTGATTTTAACCTATCTGATCATCTAACTGAGCAAATCTTTTGGGAAAGTCTTGAAACTTGACATGGGGATTCTTGAACACATATAGGATGCTATGAAGCTCACTTGAATTCTTGGAAGTCCATTTAGCCTGATAAAAGTCAAAACCCTAGTTTAGGATGCATTGCTTAGGAGGATGCATTGTCTGAGGGAATTGTCAAACTTTCTGACTAATTGTGAATCTTGTGAACCTTGTGAACCTTGTGAACCTCATGAGATTTCTTGTGAACCTTGTGAGAATCTTATTACACAATGTCTTGTCTTGTGGAGGGCAAATTTTGGGGTGCAACAATGTGCTTGTTCTATAATTCCATCTTGGAATGTAGTAGCAAGTACACATTCCATGGAAAACAATTTGAATTCACTCCCTTGTGCCAAATTCATAGAAAACTCTTAAAAAGCAACAACAAACAATAAGCTACTTTCATGCGGGAACTTCTCTTTCTCACCTCACTCATTCTAAGCGTGAACTTGCGACGACTTGTCTCGCATGCAAGATGGTAAACACACTCGTACCAGACGAGCCTACAACACCTGAGCATAGACATACGCAGTTCCAGCCATAAAAAACATAAGCAAATAGTTCCCGCCTTAGTTAGGAGAACTACGTCGATTCTGATCCTCATTTTCCCGATGAGGTACGTAGGCAGCGGGGTAGGGCCCGTTCGAGTATAATCTTTATTTTCCCTACATTTTCCCCACTCTTTCTTTCCATTTTCTTTTCCAGTTCCTTTTCTCACTTCTATTCCAGTAGCAGTTCATTTGTTTATCAGCAGCATCTTATTTCTCACCCTTTGAAACAAACAAGCAAGTGTGGATCCCGTCGGGTACGATGGACGGTCTGGGGTGCTAATACCTTCCTAGGTCGTAACCGACTCCCGAACCCAGATATTTGGTTCGCAGGACCTTGTCCTTTCCTTCTACCTCAGGTTTGTGCAGCATTACCTTTCCAGTTCCTTCGGGATAAAAATGCCTGGCTGGCGACTCTACCTTTTCCGCGCCACTTTCGCGTTTGTACTAGGATGAAAATCACGGGAGCGACAATATGCAAGGTTTATGATCAGGTGCTGGATTGGCAGTTGCTTTGATAGGGTCCATGAGTGTTCATAAGTCTGGATGAAGGTCTGAGAACCAATAACCATGTGGGGGACTCAAATAAAGAGTTATAAGTCCAGGGTTTCATAAGATCAGTCCAAAAGAGTGTAACCTTAAAACAATATCAGTAACAGGGTATGTTGAGGCCAAGGGTTCCTGCAAACCTGTAAACAACCCCACCCACTCACAGGTATTGTTCTAGAACAAGGATCCTCAGACTTGGATCTATTATGAGAAGTGTAAACACTTCTAACCCGGAGGTACAGTATTTACATTAATCATAAAGGATCCTCCTCTAATTCACCTCAGATGCTGAAGGTCATCTAAAAAGGTCATCCAGAGTTAACATGCTTCCCAGATAGCCCTAGTACTATAGGAAATCCGTAGCACATAGTTCTCAAGAAGAAACCCATGTTTGAACCGTGTTTCATATTCCCGCACCAGACTGAAATGGAATGGGAAAGAATATGAAGCCACTCTAATCCTATGTTTGTCACTCAAGCCTTTGTGTTGGACCTTTCTCACTGGAATACCCCTCCCACCAAGGCAAACCAACAAATCTAGCACATATATGATATGACAATAAAATGAAATGCATAAAATAGTAAATGAAAGTGATAAATAAATGCAGTAAATAAAGCTGTACAGAAAGCAATAAATAAAGCAGAAATAAAAGCACACATAGCACATAACACCCCCATAAACACAAATCAAACAAGCGCTAGGAGAAACCCTCAAAAAGAACCAGAAGCCCTGGTTGCTTTTCTTTCCCCAGCAGAGTTGCCAAGTTGTCGCTCCCCGGATTTTCATCCCGGTTCAAACGCAAACTGGTGTCTTCGATGTTGAAGGTTGAGGTTGAATAGAGTCGCCAGCTAGGCATTTTTATCCCAAAGGAAAGGTAATGCTGCATAAACCTAGAAAGATATGGATAAGACGGTTGCGAACCAAAGAGATTGGGTAAGGGGGTTGGTTACGACTTGGGAAGGTATTAACACACAGATCGTTCGTCGTACTCGACGAGATCCACGCTTACCTGATTGTGTTTTAAAAAAAAGGGGGAAGTGTATGTGATAGCTGTGTTATAAAAGAAAAGGATGTACAGGGTGATGGTATACAAAGAATGGGAACTCAAAATTAAGGCTAAGAAAAGAAAGCTAGAAAGAGGAGAGGGGGGGACCTGGAGACTTTTGTTCGATAACCGTTAAGTTATGCCTACGTATCCTCTCGTGCAATGAGGAAGTCAGAAAACCGTAGTTCGACTCAAAGAGACTGGATGATTTGACTGTGAACTGCTTACTTGTTTATGCTCAAGTGTATGACTCGTCTGGCTCGATTGCTAACTGTCTTGCATTAGACGGAAGAAGCAAGTTCTCGTTTGTGAATGAGTGTGATGAGAAAAGAATCCCGGAGGAGACGATTATTGTTTGTTTTTGATGTTTTTAGTTTTTTATTGTTTTTGGTGTTTTTCATAGGATATTGAGCTTAAGCCTAAATCAAAGGTTATAAACTCATTATATCCTCCCTGATTAGGGATAATGAGCCAACTTAAGTGTGAGATAAGCATCTCAACTTAATTACCATGATGATGTAGGATTAAGATCATTAACCTACTTGTGATTATTAAGTGTTTTTGGGTTTTTGTTTAGTGTTAAGTAATGAGTTTAATCTCTAATCAGGGATTAGTGAACTCATTACACCATCCTAAGAGAAGGATGATAGATGAGAACACTTAAGCTGAGGAAGACTCCTCAACTTAATCCATGGTTAGGGACTAAATTCATTATTTAACAAGCCTTTACTAAATGGATTTTAATTAAAGGATGAGATTTAAGAAATGGATTTTTAGTTTGCAAGACAACTTGAGGGGGACTTGTCCATTAAACACTAGGGTTAATCCCTCTTAACCACAAAGGAAGAGATGGAACCCTAATGTAAGGCCCAAGTTACAAGCTTATGTCTTGATCATTATTAAGTGTTTTAATTAAGAGGTGTAAACAAATTAAAGATTTAACACTAAGGATTAAAGTTATACACACCATCCTAAGATGAAGATACAAGCATAACCCTAATTCAAAGTCCTAAAGCTTTAAGTGTTTAGCCTCTGATTATGAGATGAGAAGCGAGACTCAAGGATACTCAAAGGTAAAAATATAGGGGGGGACTATATAAAACCCTAAAGATTATCAGGCTTGGGTGTCCTATGGTTTGTGAGGTTTAAAGAAAGGTATTCAGGAGGCCACCAAGGAAGAAGAAGCAGCTGAAAAGAGAAGGAGAGAAAGAATAAGTTACTTACTTTTTGAAGAAGATAAGTAACTTAAAGAGAGAGAGTAAGAATGAGAGAGCATAAGTGAATTAGATTCACTTAAAAGACAAGTAAGAAATGCATATGAAGAGATGAGAAGAGATGGGATGTGAAGGCAAATCCACATCCCAAACAACTTACCATAAGCCCATGAAATGTTAGTATGGATGCATAAGACATAAAGCAAAAGGAAATGAGATGACATAAGATGAAAAGACCAAAACCAAAAGTGGATATGTAATGAAAATGTGTTATGAGATGATTCAAATTCATACATAATGCTTATGAATGTTCATACAAGGATGAGATGCAAAGGAAGCATGTTTAGAAGCATGAAAACACATGGATGTTCATGAAAAGTAATGAATGCAAAGCATAGCAAATGAATGAAGAAAGGATCAAGAAATGTTCAAGCATGTCTTAAGATGTCTAAGATGTCATACAAATGCTGAAATGTAATGGAAAGTTCATATGATGATGATATGCAAAGGTGAATGCAAATGAACATGAGAAATTAGGGTTTTAAGGCAACATTAGATGCATATGACCAAAACAGAAGTATACATCATGATAAAAATTTGAAATTGAACTCAAACAAACCCTAATAATACACAAGATCACTCACCAAAGGAGAAGCTCAGAAGCTAATCCTAGGCAAAGATATGAAATTTCTAAGTTAACTAGGGTTTTCAATTTAGGGTTAAAAAATGTGAAATTTATGAACCCTAATTCAAAGATAATTGTGAAAATATGATCAAACATAAAAAGAAATTTGTATGGTGAGTTTGAAAATGTTTCTAAATGTATTAGAATGTTTCATTAATTTTTTGGTGATTTTTAGAAACCTAAATGTATATTTAATTAATTAAAATCAATTAATTAATTAAATAAAACATTTAAATGTTTTAAAAATACTTTTTTAATGCAAAAATTAAAATAAAAAATGTTTTTGGGTTAAGAAAAATATTTGAAATTAAAATGCAAAGTTTGAGATTTTTTGAAAGTCTTTTGCTATTTTAAAATAAATGTGGAAAGAAATGGAATAAAATGAAATAAAAATCAATTAAAATGGGAAGTCAATTGATCTAAAGGTCCAGGTTTAAATGGGGCTTGACTGCGCGCGCTATCCAAGGGTCCATATCAAATCTGGAAAATTATTTAATTAATCCTAATTAATCTAATTAATTAATAATTAGGGTTTTAATGAACTAATCCTGGCCACTCATACACGCGGGAATCATGATCCAAGGGCCCAGATTCAAACTAAGCTGATTAACCCTAATTACAAACTCTAAACACTTTCAGGTGACCGGAGCAAGCTCCGGTCACTCTTCCACCCTAACTCCCTCAAAACCCCAGGAACACGTATCAAACTCTCCAGAAATGATCATTGAACAACATTAAACATAAATCCAGCAACAAATAACATTTATATTTCACCAAATCCATGAATCGAAGAAAAATGTGTTTAGGTCAAAAAGTTTCAGAGCAAGCATACATCCTGGTTTCTCAGCCATTTTAAAAAATAATCATATCCCCATGATCACGGGAGTGCATAGATTCATTTTAGAACTTAAAATGAAGGTTCTGGAAAAAAAGTTTGAGATGACTACCTAAGATGGAGCTTTTTGATTCTGAGCTTTCTGACCACTCCTCTGATGCAAAACCACTCCTATGATCCCCCTTGTGCTTCTAAAAGGCTTAGAACAAGTTTGTATGGCTTGGTTTTTGAGATTCAGTTCTGCTAAGGCAGAAATCGTGTCTTTAATTCTGAGGCTTTTAGGGCAAAATGAAGGGTGGTTTGTGATCCTTATGATGTGTGGGGATGATTGGTGGTGAAAGTTTTGAGGTTTGATGCTTGTGTGATGAGATTCGAAGAGATGAATGTTTTTGGTGATTTTTGTGAAACTGAGCTTAGGCTTGCATTCAGGCTTGTGTGTGTTCTATTTTGTGTTGCTTTAGGTTTGTATAAACCAATGGGAGTGTTCAGAATAGTTGGTGTGGCACAACTTGATTGGTATGGGCAAAGTTGCAAAAAAGTCAATGTTGTGTACTATGAGGCATGGCACGGGTCAGAGGCTGTTTGAAGGGGTGTTTGGCCTCAGCTTGATTCATGGAAGGCCATTGGATGACGTTTATGCAGTTGGATGGCCTTGATCAAGTGTTCTCATGGTTTATGCAATTTGGAAACTTTGAAGTTTCTTAAGAAATAAGTCATAGAAATGCTTGGTACAAAGGCCAATTCTGATCCTTGGAAGTTGTTTTGACATGTTGTGATACATTTGAGTGCATTAAAGGTAATTTGAAAGCTTGAAACTTGATTTTACAAAAATCCCTCTTTGGCATGAACTAGAAAATTATAGGATGTTTTCTAACTTTGAAAGACCATATCTTGAGTTCTAGGATGAATCAAGAGGATTTCTTTTACTTTTTGAAAATGGGAAGATCCAATCTACAACTTTCATATTTAAGGATTTTTTATTTGAAGCATTTTTTATCAAGAAAGAGGAGGTTGAAAATCTTTCCCAAAATGGAAAGTTTCTATTACAAGTCATGTCCAAAAATAGCAAGTTTGCAAATGGCTTGAAATTCTTCAATTTTGTGAACTTCTAACCACTTCTAAGATCAAATAAAGATCATAGAACCTCAAATTGATGAAAATGATCCTTGGGTTCCATTGTTGGGGGCCTCAGATGCCCTGATTCTGACTTTTCTTACACAACAAGTTACCAGTTGATCAAATGACTTCCACAATGAATTTCTTCATCAAATTTGGTACACATGATCCTTATAAAATATTGAGACCATTAGAAACAAGAATGGCCAAAAAAATTGAGATTAAGGTCTCTAAAACCAAAACCCTAATTTTAGGTCATCTGTGTAGGAAATCTTCAGTCTGCCTCTATGCCTTTGCAATGCTTTGTGATATCTTGACTTTTATGAACTTTGGGAGGTATAATATGACCATATAACACCCATGGACCCTCTTGAAAAGCTTCAATGCCTTTGAGATGTCTCAGATCACTTCTTGGATTCATCTGATCACAAACCCTAATTGTAGCTTATGTAGTGAAACATATATGCAATGTGAGATGATATGATTATGCAATGCAATATGAAAAGATCATAAGCCATGGTGTGAGGAAGAGTGAGGGGAAATTTGGGGTGTTTACACTGGGGAAGTATGACACGGGCGAGTGTCAAAAAAGAATATGCATAAGTTATGAACAAGTGTCTGTATTGAGAGTGCAACAGGTATTCTGGCTTTGCCTGCGGGGAATAAGTTTTGTATATTTTTGGTGAAGTGATACTTTCGTTCGCAGGTGATTGGCTCGAAACTGACTTATGATCATGCAAATGTTTGATTTTTGTCGTAATGCTCCGTATTAGACGGAATGCTACGCTTATTTTGGGGAAACATGATGTGAATGCTATGATTATGCAAATGAGAGAACTGATCTGAGATCCGGATCCTACAGGGAGAAAAATCTCTGGGCGATCCGTGTGGAGGGAGAACTCCGTTGGGGAAAGAGATCATTGGCCGGTCTGCGGGGAGAGAGGATCACTGAACGATCTTCTAGGGATCTCTGTGGCGATCTGGGGGAGAAATCTGTGGGGATCCCGACTGGGAAGCTTCCGTTGAAGAACTCATGTTGGGGATGAGGAGGCTTCGACAACTCCGCTAGGGAACAAAAAACCCTGGCAACTCTACTGGGGAGAAACTAGCAACTCTGCGGGAAAGTGATTCTGCCGACTCTACTGAGGATGAGAAAATCCCGGCAACTCTGATGGGGAATAGCAGTTTAAGCACTGCTCGAGAGATTCTGCTTGAGGAGAATAGCACTTTTGGGAATTAATCTGTTGTAACTCCTTTATCTGAGCGACACGCTGGAGATTTAATGAGTTTCTCGGAGGATCCTCTGAGGGGATAACAACTTCGTGGGGGAATACTCTTGTCAAGTAAACCTACTGATGAGGTGATTGCTGACTTGGCTGGGGATATAATGCCTGATATGCCCCATGTTGTGAGATTGTCTGCCTTGAGTACCTGCAACCTGTTAAACAAAGGAAACGCACAAGTGTCCCGAGGTATCCTTAACCGGATTCCGTCATAGGAGTTAGATTTGTCTGAGAGCAACATATTTCCTACAAGCATTTATTAAAATGGCTCATATGTTTTCAAGCAAGTATTGTATTATGAACTTTGGACATTTTGCAAACGAAACAAAAATGTACAAAAACAAAGTGTGACTGAATATTCTGATTTTATTGATTTGTGTTCCCTGAATAGGCAAGTACAGTGAAGAGGCGAATCCCTGAAATTAGGAGATTGCTGTAAAATTGAGAAAATAAAAGTGTTGGCAATGTTTGAAGTTGATGCTCCAGTGAGCTTCCTTTGCTATGACATGTATGACCTTGACGTTCTTCTTATCTTGCTTTCTGAAGAAGGTTGATTCTGACCGACGCTTTATCCTTTCGAAGCTTGCCATGTTGTGAGTGATACAAACGAATTCGGAATGCAGTTGTTCGCTTTTTCCTGATTTTGCGTGGATCGCCCTTTCGGGTTTTCAAACCACCGGGATACCCATTTTTTCCTGAGCTGTCCGATGTGGCTTTTTAACTCAGCGGGTGTATATATTTTTTCAAATTTTCCCTTATTTTTGCCCGAGTCTTTTTATTTTGTTTTTGACTTGCCGGGATGCCCTATTTTTTCCTGGAGTTACATTCTGTTTTTATGTCCAGCGGTTCTTTTATGCGAAGTATTTTTTAACTGCATCTGAATTCACAGGAGATAAGAAGTCCTCGCCATCCATAGTAGTGAGCATCAGTGCTCCACCGGAGAAAACATTCTTTACTATGAATGGACCATCGTAGTTTTGCGTCCATTTGCCCCTGTGGTCTGTATGAGGAGGAAGAAGTCTTTTCAGAACAAGCTCTCCCACTTGGTATTCCCGAGGTCTGACTTTCTGATCGAAGGCTTTCTTCATTCGCTTTTGATACAACTGCCAATGACAGATGGATGCTAATCTCTTTTCTTCAATCAGACTCAGTTGACTATATCGGGATCGGACCCATTCTGCTTCATCCAGTTTCACATCCATCATTACTCGTAAGGAGGGTAGTTCAACTTCAACAGGTAGGACAACTTCCATACAATACATAAGTTGATAAGGTGTTGCCCCAGTAGATGTCCTGATAGAGGTTCGGTATCCATGCAAGGAAAATGGTATAATTTCATGCCAATATTTGTAGGTGACTACCATCTTTTGCACAATCTTCTTAATATTTTTGTTAGCTGCCTCAACAGCGCCATTCATCTTTGGCCTGTAAGGAGAAGAGTTGTGATGTTGAATTTTGAAGTCACGGCAAAGTTCTTCCATCATCTTGTTGTTCAAATTGTAACCATTATCAGTAATGATTCGCTTGGGAACTCCATATCGAAAGATGATATCCCATTTCAGAAATCGAGCTACCACTTGCCTGGTGACACTTGCATACGAGGCTGCTTCAACCCATTTGGTGAAGTAATCAATGGCTACCAGGATGAATTTGTGACCATTTGAAGCAGTTGGTTCAATCTTTCCAATCATATCAATGCCACACATGGCGAAGGGCTAAGGTGAAGACATTACATTCAAAGGATTCAGAGGCACGTGCACTTTATCTTCGTAGATCTGGCATTTGTGGCATTTTCTGGCATAGGCACAACAGTCTGCATCCATTGTGATCCAGTAGTAACCTGATCTTAATAACTTCTTTTCCATTGCATGTCCTATGGTATGGGTACCTGTCGCTCTCACCAAATGACACCTGGTCAAGAGGGGTACAGACGCGAACGGTCGGCGAAAGAGAGAAGAATGAAAAGAGTCGCCAGCTAGGCATTTTTATCCCGAAGGAAAGGTAATGCTGCATAAACCTGGGAAAGGATGGATAAGACGGCCGCGAACCAGAGAAACTGAGAAAGGGGGTTGGTTACAACCTGGGAAGGTATTAGCACCCAGATTGTCCGTCGTACTCGACGGGATCCACGCTTAAAAGATTTGTGTTTAAAAGGGGTAGTGTCTGTGCTATTTTGTGTACAAAAGCTGGAAAAGAATGCAAGTGTCAGTGCAAAAGAAATGTGAAGTGAAATAAAAGAGTGTCAGTGTAAGGAAAGAATACAAAGCTCAAGACTAAGAGGCTTAAAGAATAATGCTGAAAGAGGGGGAATATACAGAGACTTTTGTTCGATAACTGTTAAGTTATGCCTACGTATCCTCTCGTGCAATGAGGAAGTCAGAACACCGTAGTTCGACTCAAAGAGACTGAAGGATGAATTGACTGATGAACTGCTTACTTGTCTATGCTCAAGTGTATGACCTGTCTGGCTCAGGTGCTAATTGTCTTGCATTAGACGGAAGAAGCGAGTTCTCGTTTGTGAGTGAAGATGATGAGAAAAGAATCCCGAAGGAGACGGTTATTGTTTGTTTTTGTGTTTTCAATCTTTTATTGCTTTTTGGGATTTGTCATAAGAAAATGAGCTTAAGCCTAAACCAGGGGTTAGTAAACTCATCACATCCTCCCTCTGATTAGGGGTAATGAGAATACCTTAAGTATGAAGTAAACACCTCACATTTAATCACCTTGATGTAGGATTAAGATCATTAACCTACTTGCATTTATTTAGATGTTTTTGGAGTTTTTGTTTAGTGTTAAGTAATGAGTTTAAACCATAATCAAGGATTCAATGGACCCATTACACCATCCTAATAGAAGGATAATAGATGAGAACATTTAAGCTGAGGAAGGCTCCTCAACTTAATCCATAATTAGGGATTAACCTAATGACAAAACAAAGCCTTTATTAAAGTGGATTTTAGTTAATGGTAAGATTAAGAAGTGGGTTTTATGGTTTGTAAGACAACTTGAGGGGGACTTGTCCATTAACACTAGGGTTAGTCCTTCTTAACCAATTAAGGAAGAATTAGAACCCTAATGCAAGGCCCAAGTTACAAGCTTGATGTCTTAGTGATTATAAATGAATTGATTAAAGGATTTAAACACATTAAGGGTTTAACACTTAGGATTAAAGTTATACACTCCATCCTAATAGAAGGATACAGGCATAAGCTTAATCACAAAGCCTTAAAACCTTGAAGGTTTAGTCCTTGATTAAGAGGTGAAAAGAGAAGACACAAAAATGACACAAAGGTAGAACTAATGGGGGGACTAATCAAACCCTAATTGTGATCATGCTTGGGTGTTCCTAGGGTTTATGAAGCTTGCAAGAAGATCTTCAAGGAAAAGCCACCAAGGAAGAAGCAGATGAAAGGAGGAGAAACAGCAGAAGCAAGACAACTTACTTCACTTAAGAAGATAAGTTGCTTGAAGAAAGAAGGTAAGGAGGGAACATGAATGAGCAAGATCACTCTAATACAAATACAAAATGCAGCAATGAATGCATAAAAGAGATGAGAAGAGATTAGGAGAAGTGAGGGCAAATTCACTTCTCAAACACTTACCACCTGAAAAGTTAGCAGAAGGAAATGGAATGAAGTGAAAATGAGATGAAATGCCAAGATGAAAGCCAAAGCCAAAGTCAGAAGCATATTCATGATGCAAATGATGCTATGGGATGATGCAAAGGCAAACCAAGAGATGTGGATGATCATACAAAGGATGGGAATGCAAATGAGACATGTAAGAACCATGAAAGTTCATGAATGCATATGACATGAAATGAAAGCAAAAGCATGGAAAATGGATGATGCAATGATCAAACATGATTCTAATGTGTCCTAAGATGTCTTAGAAGTCATGTGGATGCACAAAATGTCATGGCAAGTTCATGTATGAAAGCATATGAAGAATGAATGCAAGTGAAAGCAAAGATTAGGATTTATGTACAAGATGCAATGCAAAATTCAAAATCAGAAGCAAATGACAAGATAAAAAATTGAAAATGAGATCAAAGGTACCCTAAACCTATACAAGTTCACTACCCAAAGGGGAAGGTCAGAAGCTAAAACCTAAAGGACTTATGATTTTTCTAAGTTTGCTAGGGGTTTAAGGTACCTCACAAGGAAAAATGCAAAACAAATAAAAAATGAAAGATAAATTCATGCCAATTTTATCCTAGAAACTACATGATATGTGAGATGCAATGCAAAAAGAATCACTATCAAACCCTTCATGTGCCAAGATGCAATGTGATTTTTTTGGTGATTTTTAGAAACTTAAATGGTATTTTAATTAATTAATTCCCATTAATTAATTAAAGTAAACATTTAAATATTTTAAAAATGTTTTTTAAATGCAAAAAATAAAATAAAACTCATTTTCTGATTAAGAAAAATATTTGGAACTAAAATGCAAAATATGAAATTTTTTAGATGTTTTTTTTGCTATACTAAAATAATTATGCAAAAGAAATAAGAAAAAATCAATTAAAATCAATTAAAATGAAATGTATGCGCATCTGATGGTTGATATTCAAACTGGGGAAGGAGGGAAAGACTGCGCGCGCAATCCTACGGCCCACATTCAAACTTCACTAATTACGCAATTAAACCCTAATCTGAACCCTAATGACTCTCAGGTGACCGGAACAGTGTTCCGGTCATCTTCTCTGGCCAGTTCAAAAACCTAACTTCCTCCCTAAGCAAATTTAAACCCTCTAAAACTCCAGATCACATCTTCTAAACACCCTAAGCAAGAATCAAGCACGAAAATTCATTTATCTTTCAACATAAACAAGAATCGAATCAAACACGTTTTCAAGTCAAATTTTCAGAGACATGGTTCAGGCTCAAAACTCAATCATTTTCAAAACCAACAAGCACAGCATGATCAGTGAATCATAAGCAATATTTCTATGGCATAAAAAATGATTTCTGGAAAAAATGTTCTTGGTGATACCTGAACTGAAGCTTTCGAAAATGGCACTGGCTGGCTGCTTCTTTGCTTCAAATCAACTTCAATGATCCCCCTGAAGAGTTTGCAATGTATGGTTGGAGTTTATATGACCTCTATGTGAAGTTGGCTGAAGCTCAGGTCAAGGAATGTGAAAATCGTGTTTTTGATA
Source organism: Lathyrus aphaca (assembly GCA_963966055.1). NCBI lineage: Eukaryota > Viridiplantae > Streptophyta > Magnoliopsida > Fabales > Fabaceae > Lathyrus > Lathyrus aphaca. The sequence continues at coordinate 195,496,430 of OZ014525.1, forward strand.
TGGGGTGTTTCAAGGCAAAATGAAGGGTGGGAAATGATCAGTGATGAATGTGGAGTTGAATGGTGGAAAAAGTTTGGAGATTTTATGGCTGAGTTGTGTGTTTCGAAGAGAAATGCATAAGAGGGGATTTTGGTGAATGTTGAGTTGTGGGAGGATTCAGGTTGTGTTGTTGTGTGTGTTGAGTTGCTTAAGGTCCACATATCAATCCTTGATAGGTCAAAGAGTTGGTGTGGAGCAGTGTGATTGGTATGGCTCATTTTGCATAAAGTCCACAAAGTTGTATTTGGAGGTATGGGCTCATGGCAGGCCAAGGACAATGGGGTGTCCTGCACAGCTGGCTTTAGGGAGGTCCATAGAATTCAGATTGAGGCAAGATATCAAGTGGAATGAAGTTTGTGGGTGGTTTTGCAATTTGTGAAGGTTTTGGCCCCTTTGAGAAATCTTGATGTTCAAGGCATGAAACTTGATAATTCCTTGGGCAATTCTGAATTATAGGTCATGTATGATGTTTGTGTAATGCTTAGAAGTCAATTAGAGGTCACAAATTTCCTTGGTATGAGTTTTTGCAAGTTTCCCTCTTTGGTACATAAGTGAAATTTTGTGATTTTTTCCAACTTTGCAAGGCCATAACTTGAGTTCTATGATGAATTAGATCAAGTTCTTGTACTTTTTGAAAAGGGAATGATCCAATCTACAAATTTGATGACCAAGAATTTTTCATTTGAAGCATTTTTGAATCAAAAAGAGGAGGTTGAAAAACTTTCCCAAAATGGCAAGTTTGCATTATAAATCACTTTCCCAAAATGGTAACTTTGCAAATGGCTTGAAATTCTTTAATTTTGTGAACTTATAACTTCTTCTAAAATCAAATAAAGATCATATACACCCAAAATAATGGAGAAGACCCTTTGGATGGATGATTGAGGGCCTCAGATGCCCTGATTTTGCACTGACTTGTTCAAGAAGTCATATATTGATCAGATGCCTTCCCCATTGAATTTCTTCATGAAAATTGGTATGCATGATCCTCATATCATATAGAGACCAATAGAAACAAGAATGACCAAAAAAATTGGAGTTATAGCCTCTGAAACAAAAACCCTAATTTTAGGTCATCTGTGCAGTTAAACCTGGCTCTACTTCCATGCCTTTCTCAGTTCTTGTGATTTTATGACTTCCTTGATCTTGGGAGGATATAATATGATGCTTGAACATACATGGACCCTATTGAGATGATTGAAGACCCTTGGGGTGGCTCAGATAGCTCAGGGATGGCTCGGATCAAAAACCCTAGATGCAGATGACTTTGAACCAATGTAGTGAAGCAAAGATGCAATATGAGATGATATGATTGAATCTATGCAAATGAAAAGATCATAAGCCATGGTGTGAACTTAGTAAGGGAAAATTTGGGGTGTTTACAGCTGCCCCTATTCAAACATGAGTTAGCTGTGCGGGATGTAAGCGACGGCTTAACATGCAAACAAGATAACTTGTGGTTGAATACCAAAGACAGTCCAAAATTTGCACTCACTGGATGAAGAAGAAAAGGGATATAGATTGTAAAAGAAAATAAAGTATGATTATAAAGTGCGGGCGACGGAGGACGACCGTCGAGGAGAGTACAACTACTAGGGATAAAACAATGACGGGGACGACTGACATGCTGGGGAAATAAAGGATTATGATAGGGACGACCATCAAGCAAAGAAATAAGACTCTCTGGGGATTAAAGGTAAAGGCAATGATGGGGACGACCATCAGGTTAATAAAATAAATGATGAGGTACGGTCATCAAAGGTGAATGAAGATCACCTGACAGGAGACGGCTGCTCTGTTAGGGAGAAAGATGAGGGACGGCCATCGGATAAGCATGATGAAGGACGATCATCAAGAGGTGAAGGACGATCACCTAGCAGAGTACGGCTGCTCTCGGGGTTTATCGTGACATAGGACGAATGTCAGATAACAAGATCAACGACGGGGACGGCCATCGGATAAATCGATGAAGGACGATCATCAAGAGGTGAAGGACGATCACCTAGCAGGGACGACTGCTAAAATATCACGACATAGGACGAATGTCGGATAGAAGAGGGTTCCAGTAATGGAGACTCCGCTGGGGGAATGATGAAGGACGATCATCAAAAGGTGAAGGACGATCACCTGGCAGGGTACGGCTGCCAAAAGTATCATGACATAGGACGAATGTCAGATAGAAAGGAAATTTATTGGGATTTGCTGGGGACTCTTCTGAGGAATGGTAGATACAGACGAGTGTATACACTCAAGAAAAGAAAGGTATAAGTGTTTGACACTGTGTATAGATTAAAGATGCGGACGAGCATCCTTAGGACTACGATACGGACGAGTATCGGTAGAAACAAACTCTGACGCATGCTCAGAGATGATGATACGGACGAGTACCAACTGGTCAACAAAGAACATGGACGAGTGCCGAATCTGGGGAAGATAAGTGGTGTATACAAGATACGGACGAGTATCTGTATGAGTGAAAATTAAGCACGAGTGAGACACAAACGAGTGTTCAACTTGCTGAGGAGAGTGTGACACAGACGGGTGTCAAAAGAGAGAATGTATAAGTTATGAACTTATAGGTAAAAGGTGTTTGATAACCTGTGGGGATAGGATGACACGGACGGGTGTCGAAAGAAGTGTAATAAGCAAGTGTTTAGGCAACTGTGCTGGGGATAGGTGACACAGACAGGTGTCAGGAGAGTGTGTAAATAGGTATTTATGAGTGAAAAGGGGATGGTTTGGCTTTCTGCCGGGGAATTTGAGAGGTATTCTGTATGTTGTTGATGGCATGTCAATATTCACAGGTGACTGATTCACAACATGGCTTGTGATTATGCAATATGTTTGATTTTTACCGTAATGCTCCGTATTAATCGGAATGCTACGCTTTGGGGGAAAATATGATGTAAATGCTATGATTATGCAAAAGATACCGATCCGAGATTCGGATCCCGTCGCTGTGAAGATTTCCGACTGATCTGCTTGCAGTGATGTCCCAGTTGGGCAAGAGATGATTCTGCTTGGGGGAAATAAATCACTGATAAACCTATCTTGGTAATGAGAAACCCAGCTAGGGTCTTATGGAAGCTTCCGTCACTTTGTTGTGAGATCTTCAGACATTGCTCATCTGGATAGAGGCTGAAACTCTGCGGGGAGATGATTCCCTGCCTGACACTTGGTTGGGGAGGAATGATCACTGAACGATCTTCCTAGAGATTTCTGTGGAGGCCCTGCTGAGGATGATGGACTTAGCTGGGGAAAAGAGCCCCTCCTGATGCTGCTCTGGATAAAGTGTTGAGGTAGTGATGATTTGGCATCCTGCTGGGGAGAAGCTTTCGTGCCCCGCGTTGCACTTTGAATACCTGCAATCCTGTTATGACAAAGGAACGTACAAGTACCCCGAGGTATTCCTTACTGGATTCCATCATAGGAATTTAGACACTCCCGGGAGCAAATATATTTCCTGTAAGCATGTGATTTAGAAAAAGACGCATCTGTATTTATGCAATTAATATTTTAAGGACATCGGATATTTTGCAAATGAAAATTAAATGTACGAGACGAAATGTGACTGAAAATCTGATTTTATTAATTTGGGGTGCCCTGAATTGGCAAGTACAGTCAAAGAAACAAATCCCCTGAAATGAGGAGATTGTCACAAATTGAGAAACAAAAAGATGCTGGCAATGTTGATGACGCTTTAATGAGTTTCCCTTTTGCTATGACCCGTATGACGTTGACGTTCTTCTCATCTTGCTTTCTGAAGAAGGCTGATTCTGATCGACATTTTAACCCTTCGAAACTTGCCAAGTTGTAAGTGATACAGACGAATTCAGAATGCAGTTGTTCTCTTATTCCCTTATTTTGTGTGGATCGCCCTTTCAGGTTTTCAATCCACCGGGATACCCATTTTTTGCCTGAGCTGTCCAATGTGGTTTTTCAACTCAGCGGGTGTACACATTTTTTTTTATTTTCCCTTATTTTTGCCCGAGTCTTTTATTCTGTTTTTGACTCGCCGGGATGCCCTATTTTTGCCTGGACTTACATTCTATTTCTATGTTCAGCGGGTCATTTTATGCGAAGTATTTTTTAACTGCATCTGAATTCACAGGGGACAGGAAATCTTCACCATCCATAGTGCTGAGCATCAGTGCTCCACCAGAGAAAACTTTATTTACTATGAACGGACCGTCGTAATTCGGAGTCCACTTGCCCGTGTGGTCTGTATGAGGAGGAAGGAGTCTTTTCAGCACAAGATCTCCTACTTGGTATTCCCGAAGCCTGACTTTCTGATTGAAGGCCTTCTTCATTCTCTTCTAATACAGCTGCCCATGACATATTGCAGCTAACCTCTTCTCTTCGATCAGACTCAGTTGTTCGTGTCAGGATCGGACCCATTCTACTTCATTCAGTTTAACATCCATCAGTACCCGCAAGGAGGGTAATTCAACTTCAACATGTAGGACTGCCTCCATACCATAAACAAGCTGATACGGTGTTGCCCTAGTGGATGTTCTGATTGACGTACGGTACCCATGCAAGGCAAATGGTAGCATTTCATGCCAATATTTGTATGTGACCACCATCTTCTGCACAATCTTCTTGATATTCTTGTTAGCTGCCTCCATAGCGCCATTCATCTTTGGCCTGTAAGGAGAAGAATTGTGGTGTTGGATCTTGAAGTCCCGGCACAACTCTGCCATCATTTTGTTTTTCAGATTGGAACCATTATCAGTAATGATTCGCTCGGGCACTCCATACTGACAGATGATATCTCTCTTCAGGAATCGGGCTACCACTTGCCTGGTGACATTGGCATAGGAAGCTGCTTCAACCCACTTGGTAAAATAGTCAATGGCTACCAGGATGAATCTGTGGCCATTTGAAGCAGTCGGTTCAATCTTGCCAATCATATCTATGCCCTACATGGAAAAGGGCCAAGGTGAAGACATCACATTCAGAGGATTCGGAGGCACGTTCACCTTATCTGCATAAATCTGGCATTTTTGACATTTCCTGGCATAATCACAACAGTCTGCATCCATTGTGATCCAGTAGTAGCCTGATCTTAGCAAATTTTTAGCCATTGCATGCCCTCAAGCATGGGTACCAAAAGATCCTTCGTGCACCTCGTGCATCAACAAGTCTGCTTCTGTCTTATCAACACATATGAGAAGTACCATATCAAAGTTTCTCTTGTACAAGGAACCATCAGCATTCAAGAAGAAACTACCAGTTAGCCTTCTTAACGTCTTCTTATCATTGGATGATGACCCAGGTGGGTATGTTTGATCCTCCAAGAAGCATTTGATGTCATAGAACCAAGGCTTATCATCTTTAGCCAGGTCTGCTGAGAATACATATGCTGGTCTGTCAAGTCTGGACACTGAAATCCGAGGCACAAAGTTGGCAGCTTGAACTTTGATCATGGATGAAATGGTAGCCAGAGCATCTGCAAACTGATTTTCGTCTCGAGGGATATACTCAAGTTTGACTGTAGTGAAGAAAGTCAGTAATCTCCTTGTATAATCTCGGTAAGGTATCAGATGCTCCTGGTGAGTGTACCATTTGCCGTTAGTTTGATTGATTACCAGAGCTGAATCTCCGAATACAATCAAAGTCTTGATCCTGAGGTCAATGGCTTCCTCAAGACCCATAATACAAGCATCGTATTCAGCTTCGTTGTTAGTGCAGTTAAAAGTGAGTTTTGCCGAGAAAGGCATGTGAACTCCCTTAGGTGTAATGAGTAATGCACCAACACCACGATCATTCATATTAACAGCCCCATCAAACATCATAGTCCATTCTTCTTCTGGGTCAGGCCCTTCAGTGTGAATAGGCTCTTCATGATCTTTTGCTTTTATGAACATGATGTCTTCATCATGGAAGTCAAATCTCATAGGCTGGTAATCATCAATAGGTTGCTCTGCTAGATAATCAGACAGTACACTGCCCTTGATGGCTTTTTGAGATGTGTACTGAATGTCATATTCTGTGAGAATCATTTGCCATCTTGCAACCCTTCCGGTAAGTGTTGGCTTATCAAATATGTACTTGACTGGATCCATCTTTGAGATCAATAAGGTAGTGTGGGTCAACATACACTGCCTTAGTCGGCGAGCAGCCCACACTAAAGCACAGCAAGTTTTCTCGAGTAGTGAATAACATTGTTCACAGTCGGTAAACTTTTTGCTTAGGTAGTAAATTGCATACTCTTTTCGACCAGACTCGTCATGCTGGCCCAACACACACCCCATTCACTCTTCTAATACTGTCAAGTACATTATTAGAGGCCTTCCTTCAACTGGAGGCATAAGGATTGGAGGCTCTTGTAAGTATTCCTTGATCTTGTCAAAAGCCCTTTGGCAGTCTTCATTCCACCTGATCGTTTGTTCTTTTCTCAACAACTTGAACAAGGGCTCACAGGTTGCAGTAAGGTGAGATATGAACCTTGAAATGTAGTTCAATCTACCTAGAAACCCCCGAACTTCTTTTTCAGTCTTTGGTGCAGGCATTTCTTGAATGGCTTTAACTTTGTCAGGGTCAACTTCAATTCCTTTTTCACTTACAATAAATCCCAGCAGCTTACTGGATCGCACCCCGAATGTGCATTTGTTGGGGTTTAACTTCAGTTGGTACTTCCTCAGACGCTTGAATAGCTTCAATAGATTCACCAGGTGGTCTTCTTCTGTGAGGGACTTGGCAATCATGTCTTCCACGTAACATTCAATTTCTTTATGGATCATGTCATAGAATAATGTTACCATAGCCCGTTGATAAGTGGCACCAGCATTCTTCAGTCCGAATGGCATCACCTTATAACAGAACGTGCCCCAGGGTGTGATGAAAGTTGTCTTCTCCATGTCTTCAGGTGACATTTTGATCTGATTATATCCTGAAAATCCATCCATGAAGGTGAACACCGAGAACTGAGCCGTATTGTCGACCAATACATCAATGTGAGGTAAAGGGAAGTCATCTTTTGGGCTGGCTCTGTTCAGGTCCCGGTAATCCACACACATCCTCACTTTTCCATCTTTCTTAGGCACAGGTACAATGTTAGCAACCCACGGCGGGTAACTAGTTACAGCTAGGAAACCGGCGTCCCACTGTTTTTGTACTTCCTCTTTTATCTTCATTGCCATATCCGGGCGAGTACGGCGTAACTTCTGTTTTACTGGAGGACAGTCTTCTTTCAGAGGCAGCTTGTGCATAACAATGTCGGTGTCCAACCCTGGCATGTCCTGGTAAGACCAAGCAAAAACATCTGCATACTCACGAAGCATGTCAATAAGTTGCTCTTTTACTGAATCTTGCAGACAGGCCCCGATCTTAACTTCTTTCAAGTCTTCTTCTGTACCAAGATTAACCGTTTCAACCTCCTCCTGATGAGGAGTTATAACCTTCTCCTCTTGTCTCAACAACCTGGCTAGTTCTTCAGGTAGCTCATAATCTTCTTCAACCCCTTCATCGGCTTGATTAATCGGATTGTCAAAGTCATACGAAGTCATAGCGGTGTTGTTGTCGATGCAATCTGGAGGGCACTCTCTGCAAGGGTTTAAATTTGTTCATTTTAGTGATCAATTTTATCTTGTTTAGAAAAAGTGAAAATGAAGTTATTTATTAAAAAACATTGCCATTTTATTTTTGTACAAAAAATGAAAAAATGAAAAATAGTGAGCGGAAAAGAAAAGACTCATTTGCAAAAGATGTCCTGATATTCATTAATTGATCGTTTGCACAAAATACAAGATGGCCCGATTACAAAATGAGCCCTGACATCTTGGGCAAGATGCAGGACTTGATGCATGCTTTAAAGACAGGAAATAATAATTACTCTGCAGGACTAACTCTTATAATTTCCTGGGAAGACCAGTTTGAGACATGGTTCCCTGGGATCCTTGGACGTATCCAACTTTCCAGGTTGCGTTCGTCTTCTGACTCATCTTCCAAGCTATTCACAGCATCCGGGGTGAGCATCCCCCCACTGACAAACTTGGGCTCCGTTGCAGCCTCTGGTTGATCTTGTCGAGTTGGTCTGTAACCCAACCCGAATCGGTCTTCTTTCTTCTCAACTGGCAGCAGTTTGCCCCAGCCTTGAGCGGTACCCTCTTCAACAACCTTCCGGGCCTGTTGATATGATGTGATGGAAGTCCCATGCACAACATATGCTTCATTAATATTCAGGGCCTCAAACCCTTGACTCATGGTCTCATGGATTTCCCCATCCATTTCAATGTATTTGAAAGTAGCCAGCTAGCTAACGAAGATATCCTCCTCCCCACAAATGGTAATGACTTGGCCTTCCCACTCGAATTTTAACTTCTGGTGAAGGGTTGACGTCACGGCGCCAGCGGCGTGTATCCATGGTCTACCCAATAGACAGCTGTAGGCAGGCTGTATATCCATCACAAAGAAGGTCGTTTTGAAAACCTGTGGGCAAAATCATTATTGGCAATTCTATCTCTCCCAGAACTGATCTTTTAGAACCGTCAAAGGCTCTCACCACCAAGTTGCTTGGGCGTAGTGCCAATCCATCATGTTCCAGCTTCACAAGGGCTTTCTTGGGTAGGACATTGAGTGATGACCCTGTGTCCACCAATACATGAGAAAGAACTGCACCCTTACACTCCAAGGTAATGTGCAAAGCCTTGTTGTGGTTGTGACCTTCCGTTGTCAGATCAGCGTTAGTAAATCCTAGTCCATGACTAGCATTGACATTTCCAACCACGACCTCTAACTGATTGACAGTAATCTCCTCCGGCACATAAGCTGCATGCAGGACTTTTAATAGTGCGTTCCGATGAGCCTCGGAGCACATCAGCAATGATAGTATGGAGATTTTGGAAGGTGTTTGGTGAAGCTGGTCCACCACCTTATAATCACTTTTCTTGATTATCCGCATGAATTCATCAACCTTTTGATCAAAAGGAGTCTTCAAGGTTTCTTTAGCAATTGGTTCTTCTTGCACCACGTTCTTCCCTTTTTCCTTAGCAGCAGCTTCTGCTTCAGCAATGGGTTTTGGTATTTGCGAGGCAAAGAGACGTCCGCTTCTAGTGAAGCCTCCGCCTCCCCCCACATTGTCTATCTGAGGTGAAGAAGTGGATGACTCTAAAGTGATTTTCTGCCCCTCGCAGTATAGATCTGAGCCATAATGCCAAAGGATGGCATTATTGCTTTCGTAAGGAACTGGCCCAGGCACTATGATAGTGACCGGACTAATAGCAGCTGCAGAGGGGACCACAATGGTGTGTGGATCATAATATATGGTAACTGGTGCTCTGACAGGAGTAGCATTTTGTTGTGAGTTATTGGGAGGAACATTTGCGGGATCTTAGTATATCGTAACCGTTGAGACGCTTTCATTAACTGTTGCTGATGTTGTAGACGGTACTGTTGACTGGACGGGTGTTGAAGTTGTAGTAGGAACTGATGGAGTAATGGGTGTTGTCGTTGTAGAAGGAATTGTGACTGAACTTGTATCCGTTGAAGTGATTGATTGAGTAATTGTTGGAGTTGTAGCAGAATCTGTTGGAACAAGGGTTGCTGAGGTTGTAGGAGTATCTGTAATTGTTGATGAAGGAATTGTTGGAGTTGTAGTCGTTGTTGTTGTAATCTGAAGAGTGCCATCTCTAATGAGGCCATCTATGTCGTTTCTCAGTCTCTCATATTCATTAATGGCAATATTGCAATATCCACAGCCGACCTCACACCCCGGGAACACTTGGTATTCTAACAATTGAGCTTTGATTTCAACCAAAGGTGTTCGGATATGTGCAACACTACTAATTAATGTGGATGGTTTGCCCTCCTCAATAGCATTAATCCTAGGCCCGTTGTGACTAGGCATTGGATTTCTTGTGACGTTCGGAGGAGGCGCAAAATTGAGAGCTTTTGAGTCCACCAAATCCTGGACTTTCATCTGTAGGGCCCTGCATTTTTCAGTATTATGCCCCGGTGCGTTTGAGTGGAATGCATACCTGGCATTTGCATCATAGTTCTTTGGCAAATTAAGAGGATCTGGAGGTGCCAACGTCCTTAACTCAACTAGGTTGAGCTTTAGGAGTTGTGGCAAGAGTGCAACATATGGTATTGGGATTGGGTCAATTACCCTGTTTGCTTGTGATGGCCTCTGTTGGAAAGGACGTTGTTGTTGATTACCGTTGTTGTTGTTATACGACCTTTGTTGTGGATAATGAGATTGTTGTTGATATTGAGGTTGTTGTTGTTGAGGATACAATGGTTGTTGTGGAATTGGAGCTGGGATGGTAACAGCTGCTACTGACCGGTGAGCATATTGAGGCATGCCCCTGATAGTATGAATGGAATTAGTTTCACCTGCCCTTCGGGGTCCTGAAAATGGTTTTCTTGGATTGCTGGAGGAACTAGCACCACTGCCGGAGATTTTGCCCATCTTCAAGAGACTTCCAATCCTTTCACCAGCTATGACTACATCAGCAAAACTGGTAGAGGAGAAAGCAGCCAGTCTATCAATATAAGTCCCTTGCAATGTGTTCATGAACATGTCAGCCATTTCCCTTTCTGACATGGGTGGTTGGACAGCAGCAGCAAGCTGTCTCCACCTCTGAGCATAATCCCGGAAGCTCTCTCTAGAAGACTGAGACATGCCCATTAGAAGAGTTCTATTGGGAGCCATGTTCAGGTTGTACTGATATTGCCGGATGAAAGCTTCATCCAAATCCTTCCAACATCTTATGGTGGCTCTAGTCAGGTGCGAATACCATTCTCTCGAAGCTCCAGTCAGACTATCCTCAAAGTAGAACATCCATAACTTTTCATCCATGGTATAAGCCTTGAGCCTTCCCAAGAAATATTGCAGGTGAGTTCGTGGACAGGAGGTACCATTATACTTCTCAAAGCATGGGGGTTTGAATTTGTGGGGAATTCTCACTCCATCTACTAGGCCCATGTCCATCACATCGAAGCCCAAAGAATTCTGAGACTCCAGAGATCTTAATTTTTCAGCAATCTCATCCAATCTTCTATCATATACCTCATCCCAGCCCCTATAACGGTAAACTGTTCTTCTTGGGGATCCTCTTGCAGGATTCTGCCCCCAGCAGTATTACCTTGAACATTCCTCGGGATGTTGACTTCTGGATTCAAATGAGGTCCATATTCTGGTGGTTCAATACGAGGCTTCCCCCGTTCATTGTTGCTAGTTCCCCCTGTTCCCGGGTGAGGCTCTTCAGGAGTTTGTCTTTCCACCAATTCTCTTAACCTTTCTTGACTCTGGGCTAAGCCAGTCATCACTGCCATAAACTGAGACATCTGATTTCTCATCTCTACTCTCTCATTGGCCATTTGATTTCTGACCTCAGTCAGATCCTGGTGTACTTGTTCCATTTGAATGTCGGGAAGGTTGTTACGAGTCGGGTACCGGTGCGTGCGGTTGACAGGGAACACTCGGCGACGAGCAATGTTTCCTGAGATCACAACAAAGTTAGAAACAATAATAACAAAATCCTACAAAACAAAAACAAGGTTAGTATGCAATGCAATATGCTTATTTGTTTTCCAAGGTATCTAGTTTGGTTCTTGGTTTTGACCTTTCCAGACCTCGAGGAAGATGCTTGATGTTGTTGAGAGAAAGCCCAAATGAAAAAAACAAACTAACATATATTACAAATGATGAACAATACATAGTTTGTTTTACAATACATGCCCATTGAGGGTCAAAATACAACAAAAGAGAAAAAGTACATCAAATGGAAACAAACAGCAAGCAAAAAGTCAGACATCCAGTCCAAACTCATCTTCTCTGACCTCCTTCAGGAGTGCCTCAGTCACTGGACCAGCTGGGTGCTCTGTAATGGTCCTAATGAGGAGGTTCCTGGTAGCAATGGCAGTAGTCAGCTTCTTATGCTTATCCTGGTCTTTGGATCTCTTTAATCCTGCTCTGAGCTTCAACTCTAATATCTCCTTCTGAGCTGCCACCAAAGCTTCCTGCTGCTTCTTCTCATTGGCCTCTAGCTGTTCAATCTTGGCTTGAGTCTTCTGGTCTTCTTGTGTACGGGATTCGGTGATCCTGACCCACCTAGCCTGACTCTCTTGCAGATAGTGCTCAGCCCTAGCTTTTTGAATCTTGGCCTCTTTACAAGCATTCTTCAATATCTATTCCCCAGCCCTTGCTTTCCTTATGTAGTCTTCTGTCCTCTCAATCTTGGCAAGATGCTCAACCCTGAGCTTTTCCAATCTCTCAATGTCCAAACGACCATCACTCCTTTCCCAAAGAGTCTTCTTCAAGGCTTGAGATAGCTGCTCATTCCTTTCCTTCAACTTTTCAAATTCCTCCAGGCTAACTGTTGCTGCAGGTTGTACTGTGGATGGCCCAGGTGTGTCTTCTAAGGTGAAAGGCATTCTGGTAATCTGAGCTCTAGTACGGGACCAGTCTAAATATTGAGCTGAAGCAACATTGTTACATCTTCCAAGAATAGCTACCCCTTTTGTCTGGATGTTGTCCCAAGCCCAGGATGCTTGTCTGACAACAGCTGAATTAGGTTGCACTTCACAATATAGGGTCTCAGCTAAATCCTATCCTCTGGGAGGGTGAACCAAGGCATAACCCAATTGTCTCTTAAACAGTAAAGGGTTGTAGTTGATGCAACCCTTCACTCCTATCAGAGGCACATTTGGGTATTGTCCACATCTGGTGATAATGTCCTTGCCTTTGGTGCTCTGGGTGCACCATCTGATATCATCTGAAGTCAAGGCAATGAACCTCTTGGCCCAATTCTTCTGCTGGTGTGGGTTCAAGAAAGCATCTGATTTAGGAAGGTGTCTGAGCAGCCAGGTGTAAAACAAAGGAGCACAACATCTTACCAACTTCCCCCTCTATTTCTCATTCCTCTGATGGATGGAATAATAGAAATCTCCTAGCAGTGTAGGTACTGGGTTCTTCAGAAGAAACAGATGGATGGCATTCTTGCTGACAAATTTGGGCTCATTTGCAAAAAGTATAGCCCCATATATGCTGAGGGCTAACAGTGCACAGACTGCCCTCCACTCTCCCAATGAAACCTTCAGGATGGCTTGAGAAATCAGGAAGTCCAGATGCAAACCAGGAATCCCAGCCTTTGTTGTCATAACTTGCTCAATAAGGGCAGGCTCCAAGTACAGTGCCCTTGCTATCTCCTCATTCCTAGGAGCAGTCATCTCTGGGTTGAAGGGGATTCCACCTCTGATAGGTACTTCAATCAATAAAGAAAACTCTTCCAACAGAGGCCCTAACTGGAAGTCTGGAAAGGTGAAACATCTCAATGGAGGGTCATAAAACTGCAAGCATGTGTGGATCATGCTCCTCTGAGAAGGGTCAAGGTCCATAACCATATCCAAGATACCTCCATAGTGTTCTCTAAATAGTGGGATGTGATCAGGTGTGATAAGTGACTGGACTTGCCTAATACCAGTCAACACAGGCTAAAAAAAGTGGTAGGATATGTTGCTCTCCCTGGGAGTAGTCATGAGTGCTGCTGAAGAAGCTGAAGACAAATGCTGATGAAGATCACAGACTGATGCTGAAGGTGGACCACTGACAGATTGGTGCAGGTGAGGGTGGAAATAACTGAAGCAGATAACTGATGAAGATAGCTGAAGCAGGGGTCTATGCAGAAGAAGGGGTCAAAACCAAAACCAAGATACAATGAAGTGGATACCCTGAAAATCAAATAAACAAATGTCAAATGATGCAATGATGATATATGCAAATGATATGCAAGGGTTTGTGATCAAGCTGGATCTGATTATCTGTCTTGATATAAGGCCCATGTATGTTTAAAAGTCCAGATGAGGGCTCAAAAATCCAGTAACCAGGGTGGGGGACTCAAATAAAGAATCACATGTCCAGGGTTAATCACAAGAACTATACAAAGTGAAGTATTCTTAAACAAAACAGTGACAGGGTATGATGTGGCCAAGGGTTCCTGCAAACCTGTAAACAACCCAACCCCCTCACATGTAATGTTCTAGAACAAGGATCCTTAGACTTGGATCAGTTATAAGAAGTGTAAACACTTCTAACCCGGAGGTATAGTGTTTACAATAACCATAAAAGATCCTCCTCTAATTCACCTCAGTTTCTGAAGGTCATAATAAAGGTCATCCAGACTTAGCAGGCTTCCCAGATAGCCCTAGCACTACAGGAAATCTGTAGCACAGAGTTCTCAAGAAGAAACCCACATCTGAACCGTGTTTCATATTCCCGCACCAGACCGAAATGGAATGGGAAAGAACATGAACCACTCTAGCCTAGGTGTCCCTCAGGTCCCAGGTATTGGACCTTAATCTCTCAATGGAACCCCCACCCACCAAGACAACAAACCAGATCCAGCAATGACAGTATGAAATATGCAAAACTGTAAAGAAAGCAATAAATAAATGTGTACATAAAGCAGTAAATAAAGCAAAATAAATAAAAACACATAGCACATAACACCCCAGTAAACACAAATCAAACAGGCGCTAGGAGGAACCCACAAAAAGAACCAGAAGCCCTGGTTGCAATATATATTTCCCCAGCAGAGTCGCCAAGCTGTTGCTCTCACCAAATGACACCTGGTCAAGAGGGGTACAGACGCGAACGGTCGGCGAAAGAGAGAAGAATTAAAAGAGTCGCCAGCTAGGCATTTTTATCCTGAAGGAAAGGTAATGCTGCATAAACCTGGGAAAGGATGGATAAGACGGTCGCGAACCAGAGAAACTGAGAAAGGGGGTTGGTTACAACCTAGGAAGTATTAGCACCCAGATTGTCCGTCGTACTCGACGGGATCCACGCTTAAAAGATTTGTGTTTAAAAGGGGTAGTGTCTGTGCTATTTTGTGTAGAAAAGCTGGAAAAGAATGCAAGTGTCAGTGCAAAAGAAATGTGAAGTGAAATAAAATAGTGTCAGTGTAAGGAAAGAATGCAAAGCTCAAGACTATGAGGCTTAAAGAATAATGCTGAAATAGGGGGAATATACATATACTTTTGTTCGATAACTGTTAAGTTATGCCTACGTATCCTCTCGTGCAATGAGGAAGTCAGAACACCGTAGTTCGACTCAAAGAGACTGGAGGATGAATTGACTGATGAACTGCTTACTTGTCTATTCTCAAGTGTATGACCTGTCTGGCTCAGGTGCTAACTGTCTTGCATTAGACGGAAGAAGCGAGTTCTCGTTTGTGAGTGAAGATGATGAGAAAAGAATCCCGAAGGAGACGGTTATTGTTTTTTTTTGTTTTCAATCTTTTATTTCTTTCTGGGATTTGTCATAAGAAAATGAGCTTAAGCCTAAACCTGGGGTTAGTAAACTCATCACATCCTCCCTCTGATTAGGGGTAGTGAGAATACCTTAAGTATGGAGTAAACACCTCACACTTAATCACCTTGATGTAGGATTAAGATCATTAACCTACTTGCATTTATTTAGATGTTTTTGGAGTTTTTATTTAGTGTTAAGTAATGAGTTTAAACCATAATCAAGGATTCAATGGACCCATTACACCATCCTAATAGAAGGATAATAGATGAGAACATTTAAGCTGAGGAAGGTTCCTCAACTTAATCCATGATTAGGGATTAACCTCATGACAAAACAAAGCCTTTATTAAAGTGGATTTTAGTTAATGGTAAGATTAAGAAGTGGGTTTTATGTTTTGTAAGACAACTTGAGGGGGACATGTCCATTAACACTAGGGTTAGTCCTTCTTAACCAGTTAAGGAAGAATTAGAACCCTAATACAAGGCCCAAGTTACAAGCTTGATGTCTTAGTGATTATTAAGTGAATTGATTAAAGGATTTAAACACATTAAGGGTTTAACACTTAGGATTAAAGTTATACACTCCATCCTAATAGAAGGATACATGCATAAGCTTAATCACAAAGCCTTAAAACCTTGAAGGTTTAGTCCTTGATTAATAGGTGAGAAGAGAAGACACAAAGATGACACAAAGGTAGAACTAATGGGGGGACTAATCAAACCCTAATTGTGATCATGCTTGGGTGTTCCTAGGGTTTATGAAGCTTGCAAGAAGATCTTCAAGGAAAAGCCACCAAGGAAGAAGCAGATGAAAGGAGGAGAAACAGCAGAAGCAAGACAACTTACTTCACTTAAGAAGATAAGTTGCTTGAAGAAAGAAGGTAAAGAGGGAACATGAATGAGCAAGCTCACTCTAATACAAATACAAAATGCAGCAATGAATGCATAAAAGAGATGAAAAGAGATTAGGAGAAGTGAGGGCAAATTCACTTCTCAAACACTTACCACCTGAAAAGTTAGCAGAAGGAAATGGAATGAAGTGAAAATGAGATGAAATTCCAAGATGAAAGCCAAAGTCAGAAGCATATTCATAATGCAAATTATGTTATGGGATGATGCAAAGGCAAACCAAGAGATGTGGATGATCATACAAAGGATGGGAATGCAAAGGAGACATGTAAGAACCATGAAAGTTCATGAATGCATATGACATGAAATGAAAGCAAAAGCATGGAAAATGGATGATGAAATGATCAAACATGATTCTAATGTGTCCTAAGATGTCTTAGAAGTCATGTGGATGCACAAAATGTCATGGCAAGTTCATGTATGCAAGCATATGAAGAATGAATGAAAGTGAAAGCAAAGATTAGGGTTTATGTACAAGATGCAATGCAAAATTCAAAATCAGAAGCAAATGACAAGATAAAAAATTGAAAATGGGATCAAAGGTACCCTAAACCTATACAAGTTCACTACCCAAAGGGGAAGGTCAGAAGCTAAACCCTAAAGGACTTATGATTTTTCTAAGTTTGCTAGGGTTTTAAGGTACCTCACAAGGAAAAATGCAAAACAAATCAAAAATGAAAGATAAATTCATGCCAATTTTATCCTAGAAACTACATGATATGTGAGATGCAATGCAAAAAGAATCACTATCAAACCCTTCATGGTTAGGCAGAAAGGATTTTTCTAAGTTAGGGTCAAAAATATTGATTTTTAAGAACCCTAAATCCAAAGAAAATGTCAAAATGGATCAAGAACCAAAAAGAAATTTGTATGAATGGTTTGATAATGTCTCTAAATGTGCCAAGATGAAATGTGATATTTTTGGTGATTTTTAGAAACTTAAATGGTATTTTAATTAATTAATTCCCATTAATTAATTAAAATAAACATTTAAATATTTTAAAAATGCTTTTTAAATGAAAAAAATAAAATAAAAATCATTTTCTGATTAAGAAAAATATTTGGAACTAAAATGCAAAATATGAAATTTTTTAGATGTTTTTTTTTGCTATTCTAAAATAATTATGCAAAAGAAATAAGAAAAAATGAATTAAAATCAATTAAAATGAAAAGTATGCGCATCTGATGGTTGATATTCAAACTGGGGAAGTAGGGAAAGACTGCACGCGTAATCCTACGGCCCACATTCAAACTTCACTAATTACGCAATTAAACCCTAATCTGAACCCTAATGACTCTCAGGTGACCGGAATAGTGTTCCGGTCATCTTCTCCGGCCAGTTCAAAAACCTAACTTCCTCCCTAAGCAAATTTAAACCCTCTAAAACTCCAGATCACATCTTCTAAACACCCTAAGCAAGAATCAAGCACGAAAATTCATTTATCTTTCAACATAAACAAGAATCGAATCAAACAAGTTTTCAGGTCAAATTTTCAGAGACATGGTTCAGGCTCAAAACTCAATCATTTTCAAAACCAACAAGCACAACATGATCAGTGAATCATAAGCAACATTTCTATGTCATAAAAAACAATTTCTGGAAAAAAATGTTCTTGGTGATACCTGAACTGAAGCTTTCGAAAATGGCACTGGCTGGCTGCTTCTTTGCTTCAAATCAACTTCAATGATCCCCCTGAACAGTTTGCAATGTATGATTGGAGTTTATATGGCCTCTATGTGAAGTTGGCTGAAGCTCAGGTCAAGGAATGTGAAAAACGTGTTTTTGATATGGGGTGTTTCAAGGAAAAATGAAGGGTAGGAAATGATCAATGATGAATGTGGAGTTGAATGGTGGAAAAAGTTTGGAGATTTTATGGCTGAGTTGTGTGTTTCGAAGAGAAATGCATAAGAGGGGATTTTGGTGAATGCTGAGTTGTGGGAGGATTCAGGTTGTGTTGTTGTGTGTGTTGAGTTGCTTAAGGTCCACATATCAATCCTTGATAGGTCAGAGAGTTGGTGTGGAGCAGTGTGATTGGTATGGCTCATTTTGCATAAAGTCCACAAAGTTGTCTTTGGAGGTATGGGCTCATGGCAGGCCAAGGACAATAGGGTGTCCTACGCAGCTGGCTTTAGGGAGGTCCATAGAATTCAGATTGAGGCAAGATATCAAGTGGAATGAAGTTTGTGGGTGGTTTTGCAATTTGTGAAGGTTTTGGCCCCTTTGAGAAATCTTGATGTTCAAGGCATGAAACTTGAGAATTCCTTGGGCAATTCTGAATTATAGGTCATGTATGATGTTTGTGTAATGCTTAGAAGTCAATTAGAGGTCACAAATTGCCTTGGTATGAGTTTTTGCAAGTTTCCCTCTTTGGTACATAAGTGAAATTTTGTGATTTTTTCCAACTTTGCAAGGCCATAACTTGAGTTCTATGATGAATTAGATCAAGTTCTTAGATTTTTTGAAAAGGGAATGATCCAATCTACAACTTTGATGACCAAGAACTTTTCATTTGAAGCATTTTTGAATCAAAAAGAGGGGGTTGAAAAACTTTCTCAAAGTGGCAAGTTTGCATTATAAGTCACTTTCCCAAAATGGCAACTTTGCAAATGGCTTGAAATTCTTCAATTTTGTGAACTTCTAACTTCTTCTAAGATCAAATAAAGATCATATACACCCAAAATGATGGAGAAGACCCTTTGGATGGATGATTGAGGGCCTCAGATGCCCTGATTTTGCACTGACTTGTTCAAGAAGTCATCTATTGATCAGATGCCTTCCCCATTGAATTTCTTCATGAAAATTGGTATGCATGATCCTCATATAATATAGAGACCAATAGAAACAAGAATGACCAAAAAAATTAGAGTTATAGCCTCTGAAACCAAAACCCTAATTTTAGGTCATCTGTGCAGTTAAACCTGGCTCTGCTTCCATGCCTTTCTCAGTTCTTGTGATTTTCTGACTTCCTTGATCTTGGGAGGATATAATATGATGCTTGAACATACATGGACCCTCTTGAGA
This sequence comes from Lathyrus aphaca, assembly GCA_963966055.1. Taxonomy (NCBI): domain Eukaryota; kingdom Viridiplantae; phylum Streptophyta; class Magnoliopsida; order Fabales; family Fabaceae; genus Lathyrus; species Lathyrus aphaca. The sequence goes on from OZ014525.1 coordinate 195,515,658, forward strand.
TGATTGAAGACCCTTGGGGTGGCTCAGATAGCTCAGGGATGGCTCAGATCACAAACCCTAGATGCAGATGACTTTGAACCAATGTAGTGAAGCAAAGATGCAATATGAGATAATATGATTGAATCTATGAAAATGAAAAGATCACAAGCCATGGTGTGAAATTAGTGAGGGAAAATTTGGGGTGTTTATAGTACCGAAAGAACCTTCATGTACTTCGTGCATCAGCAGGTCCGCTTCCTTCTTGTAAACACATCTGAGAAAGACAATGTCGAAGTTTCGCTTGTACAAAGAACCATCAGTATTGAGGAAGAAACTGCTGGCTATCCTTCTCAATGTCTTCTTATCATTTGAAGATGCCCCATGTGGGTATGTCTGAGTTTCCAAGAAGCACTTGATTTCATGGTACCAAGGCTTGTTATCAGTAACAATGTCTACAGAGAATACATATGTCGGTCTGTCCAATCTGGATACCAAAATCCGAGGTACATAATTGGCGACCTGCACTTTGATCATGGATGAAATGGTAGCCAAAGCATCTGCAAACTGATTCTCGTCTCGAGGGATGTATTCAAGCTTAAATGTTGTGAAAAAGGTCAACAATCTCCTCGTATATTCACGGTAGGGAATCAGATGTTCTTGATGAGTGTACCATTTGCCGTTGGTCTGGTTGATTACCAAAGCTGAATCTCTGAAAACATTCAAGGCTTTGATCCTGAGGTCAATGGCTTCCTCAAGACCCATGATACAAGCTTCGTACTCGGCTTCGTTGTTAGTGCAGGAAAAGGTGAACCTTGCTGAGAAAGGCATATGAACCCCTTTGGGTGTAATGAGCACTGCACCAACCCCACGACCATTACAATTAACTACCCCGTCAAACATCATAGTCCATGCTTCTTCTGGATCAGGTCCTTCAGTGTGAATAGGCTCTTCACAATCTTTTTGATTTCAAGAACATGATGTCTTCATCAGGGAAGTCAAATCTCATAAGCTGGTAATCATCAATGGGTTGTTCGGCCAGATAGTCAGACAATACACTGCCCTTGATGGCTTTCTGAGAGGTGTACTAAATGTCATATTCAGTTAGAATCATTTGCCACCTTGCAACCCTTCCGGTAAGTGTTGGCTTCTAAAATATGTACTTGACTGGGTCCATCTTTAAGATCAATAAGGTAGTATGAGTCAACATATACTGTCTTAGTCAGCGAGCAGCCCACGCTAAAGCACATCAAGTTTTCTCGAGCAGTGAATAACGTTGTTCACAGTCGGTAAACTTTTTGCTTAGGTAGTATATTGCATACTCTTTTCGACCAGACTCATCATGCTGGCCCAACACACACCCCATTGACTCTTCTAATACTGTCAGGTACATGATTAGAGGTCTTCCTTCGACTAGAGGCATGAGAATTGGAGGTTCTTGCCGATATTCTTTGATCTTGTCAAAAGCTCTCTGACAGTTATCGTTCCACCTGACTGTTTGCTCTTTTCTTAACAATTTGAACAAGGGTTCGCAGGTTGCAGTAAGATGAGATATGAACCTTGAGATGTAGTTCAATCTACCTAAGAACCCTCGAACTTCCTTCTCAGTCTTAGGTGCAGGCATTTCCTGAATTACTTTGACTTTATCGGGATCAACCTCAATTCCTTTTTCACTTACGATAAAATCCAGCAGCTTACCAGAATGTACCCCGAATGTGCATTTGTTGGGGTTTAATTTCAACTGATACTTCCTCAGACGCTTGAATAATTTCAGCATATTCACCAAATGATCTTCTTCTGTGAGGGACTTGGCAATCATATCATCCACATAGCACTCGATTTCTTTATGGATCATATCATGGAATAATGTTACCATAGCCCGTTGATATGTTGCATCGGCGTTCTTCAGACCAAACGACATTACTTTGTAGCAGAACATGCCCCAAGGTGTGATGAAAGTTGTCTTCTCCATGTCTTCGGGTGACATCTTAATCTGATTGTATCCAGAGAATCCATCCATAAAAGAAAATATCGAGAACTGGGTTGTGTTATCCACCAATACATCAATATGAGGTAATGGGAAATCATATTTCGGGCTGGCTCTACTCAGATCCTGGTAATCTACACACATACGCACCTTGCCATTCTTCTTAGGTACGAGTACAATGTTAGAAACCCACGGCGGGTAACTAGTTACAGTGAGAAAACTGGCGTCCCACTGCTTTTGTACTTCTTCTTTGATTTTCATGGCCATGTCTGGGCGAGTACGACGTAACTTCTGTTTGACTGGCGGACAATCTTCTTTCAATGGCAGCCTGTGCATGACAATATATGTATTCAGACCTGGCATATCTTGATAGGACCAAGCAAAGACATCGACATATTCCCGAAGCATACTGATGATTTGTTATTTCACTGAAGCTTGCAGACTAGCCCCAATCTTCACTTCTTTCACATCTTCCTCGGTGCCAAGATTGATAGTCTCAACCTCCTCCTGATGAGGAGCAATCACTTTTTCCTCTTATCTCAGCAACCTGGCTAACTCATCAGGCAAATCATAATCTTCATCAACCCCTTCATTTGCTTGATTAATCAGATTGTCGAACTCATACGTGGTCATAGCAGTGTCGTTGTCGGTGCAATCTGGAGGATTATTTCTGCAAGGGTTGAGATTTGTTCATTTTAGTGATTTATTTTATCTTATTTAGAAAAAAGTGAACGAAGTTATTGTTGAGAAAAACATTGCCATTTATTGTTTTGTGCGAAAATAACAAAAATGAAAGACAGTGAGCGAAAAAGATTGTTTGCAAAAGATGTCCATTGTTCATTAATCATTCATTTGCACAAAATACATATATAGCCCTATTACAAAATGAGACCTGACACCTTGGGCAAGATGCAGGACTTGATGCATGCTTAAACAGGAAATAATAATTACCCTGCAGCAGTAACCCTTATAATTTCCTGGGAAGACCAGTTGAGGACTTACTGGCCTGGGACTCTTGGACAAATCCAGCTTTCTTGGTTGAAGTCGCTTTCAGCCTCGTCTTCCACATTGTTGATAGCATCTGGGGTCAGTATCCCCCCACTGATAAACTTGGGAGCTTCAGCAGCCTCCTCTGGGACCTGTCGGGATGGTCTGTAACCCAAACCGAATTTGTCTTCCTTGATCTGAACTTGCAGCAGCTTTCCCTAGCCTCGGGAATTCTCGTCTTCAACAACCTTCCGAGCTTGTTTGTAAGAAGAGATTGAAGTACCAGACACTTCAGTTGTTGCTTCATTGACATTGAGGGCTTCAAAACCCTAACTCATAGTTTCATGGATCTCCCCATCCATCTCAATGTACTTATAAGTAGCTAGATGACTGACAAAGATGTCATCTTCCCTACAGATTGTGATAATTTGGCCTTCCCACTCATATTTTAACTTCCGGTGAAGGGTCAATGTTACGGCGCCAGCGGCATAAATCCAGGGTCGACCCAACAAACAGCTGTAGGCAGGCTGAATGTCCATCACATAGAAGATAGTTTTGAAAATCTGTGGGCCAATCACCACAGGCAACTCAATTTCTCCAAGAACCGATCTCTTAGAACCATCGAAGGCTCTCACAACCAGGTTACTCGGACGGAGTGCAAGACCATCATATTCCATCTTGACCAAGGATTTCTTTGGAAGGACATTGAGAGATGACCCAGTGTCAACCAAGACATGAGAAAGTACATCACCTTTACACTCTAAGGTGATATGTAAAGCCTTATTGTGGTTACGGCCCTCCGTAGTTAGATTAGCATCGGTGAAACCTAGCCCATGGCTAGTATTGACATTTGAAACCACCATCTCTAGCTGATTAACTATAATCTCTTCAGGCACGTAAGCTGCGTGCAAGACTTTGAGTAGTGCATTCCGGTGAGCTTCGGAACATATGAGCAGTGATATAATGGAGATTTTGGAGGGTGTTTGATGGAGCTGGTCCACAACCTTATAGTCACTCTTCTTGATAATTCTCATGAACTCGTCCACATCCTGATCAAAGGATGTCTTCTGAGTTTCCTTGGTAATTGGTTCTTCAGGCACCACACTCTTGCCTTTAGCTTTGGCAGTAGCTTCTGCTTCAGCATTAACTCTGGGAAATTGTGACACGAAGAGACGTCCGCTTCGAGTGAAGCCTCCGCCTCCCCCGACATTATCAATCTGTGGTGGAGAAGTTGAAGAATCAAGAGTGAATTTCTTTTCGTTGCAATATAAATCTGAGCCGTAATGCCAAGGCACGACACTATTGTTGTCATATGGAACTAGTCCAGGTACCGTGATGGTAACCGGACTGATTGCTGCGGAAGAAGGAGTTGTGACAGTTTGAGGATTGTAGTAGATGGTGACAGGAGATCTGATTGGAGATGGTGCAGGTGCAAGGAGTTGTTGATGTTGATAGAGGTGTGAGTTGTTGAAAGAATCTGGAACATGGATTGTTGCCGGGTCATAATAGATGGTGACTGTGGAAATGTCTTCATTGATGGTTGTTGTTGTTGTAGAAGGATGTGTTGAACTGATGTCTGTTGAAGTTGAAGAAGGGATGGTTGTTGATGTTGTAGAAGAATCGGTTGGAATGATTGTTGTTGAAGTTGTAGGAGTGATATCTGTTATATCTGATGAAGTGATGTTTGCTGGTGTTGTAGGAGGAATGGTTGTTGATGTTGTGGGAGCTGGAATTGTTGAGGTGATCTATAAAATGCCTTCTCTGATTAGACTGTTGATATCGGTCTTCAAATTTGCGCAACCGTTGGTAGAAATCTTGCAAGCGTCACAATGGGCCTCAGAACCTGGAAACACTTGGCACTTCAAAAGCTGGGCTTTAACCTCGGCCAAAGGTGTTTGAATACTTGCAACATTGTCAATTAGGCTTACTGGTTGATCCTCCTCAATGGCATTTATCCTAGGCCCACCATGGCTAGGCATAGGATTTTTGGTAACACTTGGAGGGGGTGCAAAGTTGACTGGCTTAGAATCAATCAAATCTTGAACCTTCATGTGTAAGGCCCTGCATTTCTCTGTTGTATGGCCAGGTGCATTGGAGTGGAAGGCACATCTGGCATTGACATCATAGTTCCTTGGGAGATTCTGAGGATCTGGTTGTGCCAGAGTTCTCAATTCAATCAGATTGAGCTTCAGTAACTGTGGGAGTAAAGCAACATAGGGCATCAGGATGGGATCGATAACCCTATTGATTTGTGAAGTCTTTTGCTGGAACGGACGTTGTTGCTGATTGTTGTTGTTGTAAGATCTCTGTTGAGGAAACTGTTGTTGTTGTGGGAAGTGTTGTGGTTGTTGAGGATACTGTTGTTGAGGTGCTGGAGCAGGAATGGTGACAGCAGCCACTGATCTTGGCATGTATTGAGGCCTACCTCTGCCCATATGAACTGAATTAGTTTCGCCCATTCTACGAGGTCCTGAGATAGGTTTCCTTGCATTGCTAGAGCTAGCGCCGTTGTCAGAAATTTTCCCCATCTTCAAAAGACTTTCAATTCTCTCACCAGCTATAATCACATCAGTAAAACTGGTGGAAGAGAAAGCACTAAGTCGGTCAATGTAGGTTCCTTGCAGTGTGTTCAAGAACATGTCGGCCATTTCCCTTTCGGACATAGGAGGCTGGACAGCAGCAGCAAGTTGTTTCCATCTTTGGGCATATTCCCAGAAACTCTCTCTTGAAGACTGAGACATACCCATCAAGAGAGTCCTATTGGGTGCCATATCCAGGTTGTACTGATATTGGCGTATAAAAGCTTCAGCTAAGTCCTTCCAGTTCCTGACTGTAGCTCTGGATAAGTGGGAATACCACTCACGGGATGCCCCGGTCTAGCTATCTTCGAAGTAAAACATCCACAGCTTCTCGTCCATGGTGTAAGCTTTCAATCTTCCCAGAAAGGATTGAAGGTGGGTACGAGGATAGGAGGTACCATTGTACTTCTCAAAGCATGGAGGCTTGAACTTGTGAGGAATCCTGACTCCTTCTACTAATCCCATATCCATTACATCAAATCCCAAAGAGTTTTGGGATTCCAAGGATCTTAGCTTCTCCGCTATTTCGTCCAGACGACGATCATAGGCTTCATCCCCAGCACCAATTACTGTGAACTATTCATCCTAAGGATCTTCTAGTAGAACACGACCCCCTGCATTTCCTTGGGTATTTCCGATAACATTGACTTCAGGATTGAGGTGGGGCCCAAACTCTGGCATATTTGTTCGCGGCTGCCCGTGATCGTTGTTACTAGTACCTCCAGTGCCTGGATGATTCTCTTTTGGAGTTTGCCGCTCGACTAACTCTCTCAATCTTTCTCGGCTCTGAGCCAACCCAGTCATCAGTGCCATGAACAGGTTCATCTTAGCCCTCATCTGAGTTCTCTCATTATCCATCTGAGTTCTATCGTCAGTCAAATCTTGTTGAACTTGGTCCATCTGAACTCTCGGAAGGTTGTGTCTTGTAGGATACCTATGGACTCTGTTGATGGGGAAAACCCTCCTACGAGCAATGTTTCCTGAAACACACAGCAAAGGGACAAAATAACAACAAAAACACCTGCAAAAACACAGAGAATGAGGTTAGCATGCAATGCATTATGTCTATTTATCTTCCAAGGGTATCCAGTTTGGCTCTTTGGTTTTGCCCTTCCAGACCTCTGGGAATGAAGATGTTGAAGAGAAATGAAGTTCAAAAGAAGATCCAGGTAACACAGAAACTATAACATTACAAAATGCCAAAATACATAGTTTATGATTACAACAAGTTCCCATGGTGGGTCAAAATACAATTAAGTTAAGAAATACAAAAAAATCACCATGGAGTACAACCAAAATAAAATACAACTAAAGGAAATCAAACATCCAGCCCAAATTCATCCTCCTTGAATTCCTTCAGGAGAGCATCAGTCACTGGTCCAACTGGATGCTCTGTGATGGTCCTGATAAGAAGGTTTCTGGTTGCAATGGCACTTGTCATCTTCTTGTACTTGTTTTGTTCATTTGATCTCTTCAACCCCGCCTGGAGTTTCAACTCTGAGATTTCCTTTTGTGCTGCTAGGAGTGCTTCTTGACTCTTCTTCTCATTGGCTTCCAGATGCTCTATCTTAGCCTGTGTCTTCTGATCTCCTTGCAAATGAGCTTCAGTGATCCTGATCCATCTAACATGACTCTCTTCCAAGTAATGCTCAACTCTGGCCTTCTAAATCTTAGCTTCTTTGCAAGCATTCTTCAATACCAATTCCCCTGCTCGGGCTTTTCTGATGAAGTCCTCTGTCTTTTCTATCTTGGTTATATGCTCGATCCGGAGCTTCTCTAACCTCTCAATGTCCAGACGACCATCATTCCTATCCCAAAGGGTCTTCTTCGGGGCTTCAGAAAGTTGGGTATTCCTTTATTTTAGTTTCTCAAATTCCTTCAGACTAACTGTAGCTATGGGCTCTACTGCTGATGGCCCTAGTACATCCTCCAGGGTAAATGGCATGCGAGTAATCTGTCCTCTGATGCGCGACCATTCGATGTACTGAGTTGAAGCTATGTTGTTACACTTCCCCAAAATGGCAGTCCCTTTTGTCTGTATGTAGTCCCAAGCCCAGGCTTCTTGTCGGACGGTGGCATGATTGTTCAAAATAGCATAGTAAAGAGACTTTGCTAAGTCCTTCTCTCTTGGTGGATGTATCAATGCATATCCCAACTGTCTTTTGAAAATTAAAGGATTGTAGTTGATGCAACCCTTCACTCCAATAAGAGGCACATTAGGATATTGCCCACAACTTGTAATTATGTCCCTGCCCTTGGTGTTATAAGTACACCATCTGATATCTTCTAAAGTAAGGGCAATCATCCTCTTAGCCCAATTCCTTGACTGATGTGGATTCAGGAAAGTTTCCGTCTTTGGCATGTGTCTCATCAACCAACTGTAGAAGAGGGGTGCGCAACATCTGACTAGTCTACCTCTCTGCTTCTCATTTCTCTGATGAACTGAATAGTAGAAATCCCCCAACAAGGTAGGAACTGGATTCTTGAGCATGAAGATGTGGATGGAATTCTTGCTTATAAACTTAGGCTCGTCCGCAAACATGATGATACCATATATACTATACCAGAATGCGGAAGAGGTAGAGGGACTGGCTTACTAGGTCGAAGCGACAAGCCTTAGTCAAAGAGTCTGTTTTGATCTGAACCTCGATCTCTATAGTTTACTTACTCATCACAATACAAAAGAAAAATCTCCTATATAATAAGTATTCGTAACAACATCCGGGGACCACATCATTTATGTATGCTCTCGTCCAAGAAGGGCAACTACCTATCGCAAGATACCTCAAGCGAGGGGTAGGTGGTAGCTTGGCTTAGCCTTACCCCAAGCCGTACCGAACTTCAGTCTAATTTTTGCAGGGTCCGGGTAGGTGCAGGAAGTCGGAGAGAGAAGTACAAGAGCCATGAGGGCACAAACAGTTTCCCATTTCCCAGTTGCAGCATAACTGGTAGCCTGAGTGATTAAGAAGTCCAGATGGAGGCCTGGGATTCCAACCTTGGTGGTCATATGCTGATCAATGATGGTGGCTTCCAAATGTAAAGCTTTAGCTATGTCTTCAATCTTAGGAGCAGTCATCTCAGGGTTGAAAGGAATTCCTCTTCTGATAGGGACACCCAACAACATAGAAAATTCTTCCAACAAAGGACCTATCTGAAAGTCCGGGAAAGTGAAACAATGGAGAGGAGGGTCATAGAACTGAAGACAGGTGTGGATCATGCTCCTCTATGATGCATCCAAGTTCATGATCATGTCCAGGATACCACCATAATGTTCTCTGAATAAGGGGACATGATCAGGAGTGATAAGTGCCTGAATCTGCCTGATGCCTGCCAAAGGGTACTCAAAGAAATGGTAAGTGATGTTGTTATAACTGGTTGAATCCATACTAACAAAGGGTGCTGATGAAGATAACTGGAGAAGATAGCTGATGCAGATATCTGATGAAGATGGCTGAATTAGAAGAACGGTCAAAACCAAACCAAAGAGGATGTGGATACCCTGTAAAACAAATAGAAAAATGTTAAAATGATGCAATATGATGTATGCTTATGATATGCAAGGGTTTGTGATTAGGTGTTGGATTGTCAGTTGCCTTGATAGGGTCCATGAGTGTTCAAAATTTCGGATGAAGGTCTGAGAACCAGTAACCAGGTGGGGGACTCAAATAAAGAGTCATTTGTCCATGGTTTCATAGAATATGTCCAAAATCAGTATAACCTTAACAAAGTTCCAGTAATAGGGTATGATGAGGCAAAGGGTTCCTGCAAACCTGTAAAATACCCCACCCACTCACGGGTATTGTTCTAGAACAAGGATCCTCAGGTTCGGATCTATTATAAGAAGTGTAAACACTTCTAACCCGGAGGTACAGTGTTTACCCTAATCATAAAGGATCCTCCTCTAATTCACCTCAGATGTTGAAGGTCATTTAAAAGGTCATCCAGACTTAACAGGCTTCCCAGATAGCCCTAGCACTACATGAAATCCGTAGCACAGAGTTCTCAAGAAGAAACCCATGTCTGAACCGTGTTTCATATTCCCGCACCAGAATGAAATGGAATGGGAAAGAATATGAAGCCGCTCTAATCCTATGTCTTTCACTCAGGCCTTTGTGTTGGACCTTTCTCACTGGAATACCCCTCCCGCCAAAGCAAACCAGCAACCAGCACATGATATGATAATAAAATGAAATGCATAATGTAAACACCCCAAATTTGCCCTCACCCATTCACACCATGGCTTGTGATCATCCTCATAGGCATAAACACAAGCATATCATCTCACATCTCATTTTTTATTCACTGCATAGCTTCTAAGGCATCTGCACCTAGGGTTTGTGATCTGAGCAATCCCAAAGCATCTGGAGCCATTCCAAAGGCCACCAATCAACTCAAGGGGGTCCATGTGTGTTCATATGTCATATTCCATCTCCTCAAAGTCAAAACTGCAGAGGAATCACAAGAACTAGGGTTTGAGTGGATGCAAAGCCAGGATGAACTGCACAGTTGACCTAAAATTAGGGTTTTGGTTTCAGAGGCCATAACTCCAAATTTTTTGGTCATTCTTGTTTCCATTGCTCTTTACATGGTATAGGGAGTATGCATATCAATTTTCATGAAGAAATTCCATGGGGAAGTCATCTGATCAAGGGTTGACTTTTCAGACAAGTCAGTGTAAAATCAGGGCATCTGAGGCCCCCAATGACCCAACTAATGGGTGATCTTCATCATTTTGAGTGTATATGATCTTTATTTGATCATGGAAGAAGGTTGAAGTTCATAGAAATCAAGAATTTAGGGTTTTTGCAAGTGTTGACTTTTTGGGCATAGTTGACTTTTCAAGAATGCATCATTTTAAGTCATTTTTCAAGCCATGATTCTTGATCCAAAAATGCTTCAAATGGAAAAACTTTGGTCATGAAAGTTGTAGATCTCATCTTTCCCTTTTCAAAAAGTACAAGAACATGATCAAACTCTTCTTGGATCAAAAGTCATGGCAATGCAAAGTTGGCTAAAATCATTGATTTTCAAGGCATGCTTCAAATGGAAATCTTGCAAAGTCATGAACCAATGCATTATGTGACTTCTAATTCACTTCAAACCAGCACATAAACATTCTCTAAGTCCTAAAAATCAGAATTGGACCAAGTTTCCCCATGTTTTGGTTTGTGTAACAAGACTTTCTCACATGTGAACCAAAGTTACAACAACTTGCAAAACCACTCATAACATTTTACCAACTTGCTGCCTTGAATGTTGGACCAAGCCTAGCCTTTCCCTTCACTTTGCTGCGCAGACCATGCCCTTTGTACTTGACTAGAAGTTGCCCATGCCCTATCTTACAAGAAGTTGACATATTTGCAAAAGTGGCTACACCTATCCAAAAAGCACAAGTCACATCCTCTGACCAATTGGATTAGTTTATACTATCCATTTGCAAGCTAGACATAAGACAAGGCAAGGTTGAAACCTCCTCATACATTCACATACACAAGAACACTCCATTTTGCTTTTGCCTTCGAAACTCTCTGCCCAACTCACATACATCCAAACCATCTTTACCAATCATCTCACCATGTCTCATTGAGCCCAAAGCAACCAAGAACCAGGCCTTAAACAAGCTACAACATCACTGCACCATTTTCACACCAGCTTGCAGTTTCATTCGAAACTATCACCCTAGCTCACCAACATACAAACAAACACTCCAGACCTTCTCCATTCATCCTCAGGACCACAAACCATCATTCACAATGGCCTGAAACCTCCAGAAACTCCATTGCCATTTCTGACTGAGCTGAAGCAGGAGCTTTCGAAACTCACTATCCAGCCAACTTAAATTCTCTTTGAGCATTCAAACATCTTCTAGGGACCAAGTGGAGTGGTTTGCACTGAAGGAAGTGGCCAGAAAGTCTTCAAACTGAAAGCTCCAAATCTCAGGTAGCTCGAAAATTATTTTTCCAGAAATCATTTTTCTTGTTACAAACTTGTTCTTTGTGTTGTCCTGGTCATGAATATGTCTTTGGTTTTTGAAATGGTGGTGAAATAAGCATTTAATTTGTCTCTGAAACTGGTTTGCCCTAAAACTTGTTCTGTTCGATTCATGGTTTTGAGGAAGAAGAAATTTGTTTGGACTTAGGGTTTTAGCTCAGGGGGTCATGGGGATCATTTTGGTGTGCTTAGTTTTCATTTTCGTTACGATTTGAGGGATTTGGGGAGTTTTCAGGTGAGGTGCTGGCCGGAGAAGACGACCGGAAGTCTTCTCCGGCAGCCTGAGTAATTAAACCCTAATCTCAGGTCATTAATGTTAGTTTGAATTTGGACCATTGATTGCGTTGACATGTTTGACTCCCCGCGCGAATGAAAGGCCAGGATCAGTCTGCTTAGCCCTAATCTCTCTCATTAGTTTATTTAATTTTTAATTAAGTTAATTAACTCAGGAGCCATCTGGGCCCTTCATTTGCGCGCTGGTCAACAGATTCAAACCCTGGGCGCATCTCATCCCTCCATTCTGATTACTTTCTTTTTATTTGATTTTTATTTCATTTTTATTTCAATTAACTTGCATAATTATTTTAAAATAGCAAAAAATACATAAAAATTATGAAACTTTTTCCTCTGAGTTTTAATAATTTTTATGACACAAAAACATTTTTATTTTATTTTTTATCATTAAAAAAGTATTTTTAAATATTTAAAGGATTATTTTTAATTGATTAATGGGAATTAATTAATTAAAAATACTTTTAGGTATTTAAAAATTACAAAAAAATTCATGAAATGTTCTAAGACATTTAGAAACATTGTCCAACCTTCAAACCAAATTTCTTTTTTGATCTTGATGCATTTTAAGAATTTTTCATTGAATTAAATCATATTTTATGCATTAATTTGATCATAAGTTCAAAAATTCATTTCTGCCTATTGGAGAAGGTTGAGACATTGATTCTTTTTGCTTTGTCTTGTGTTTGGCATGTAGTTTCTAGGGTAAAAAGGCCATGATTTGATCTTGCATTTTCCAATTGTTTGACATTTCTTTTGTTAAGAACCCTAAAAAACCCTAATAGCTTAGAAAATCCATATCTTGAGTTTGGTTAAGAGTTGAGAGTTCCCCTTTGGGCAGTGGTTCATTATAGGTTTAGGGTTTCTTTGTATGGCATTTTCCATTTTTTTATCTTAGGTTTTGCTTCTGTTTTTGGGTTTTGTTTGATGTTTGATCTATGAACCCTAATTTGGGCTTTCATTTGCATCCCTCTTGCATTCTCTTGCATAACATGACTTGTCTTTGAATTTTGTGCATGCTTATGATTCTTTTGACATCTTAAGACATGTAGGAAGCATGTTTGATCATTACATTACATATTTGCCATGTCATTTGCCTTGTATGCTTCATAACATTTCATGCTTGTTCATGCTCCTTAACTTGCATCATTTGCATTCATATTCTTGTATGAACATCTCCATGTCTTGCCTCATGTTTGCAGCACCTCATAACATCATAATCATCACCAACATGCTTCTGGTTTTGTCTAGCATCATGTCATTTCATTTCATTTTGCATTGCATTGCATCTTTCTCACTAACTTTTCAGGTGGTAAGTAATCTTGAGAAGTGAATTTGCCTTCACTTCTCATAACTTTTCTTTTCATCTCTCTTGCATCCATTGCTGCATTCTTATATGTGTTTGAGTTTGAGCTTACTCATTCTTCTTCCTCCCACTTTCTTTCTTCAAGTGACTTGACTTCTTGAATGAAGCAAGTCACTTTGCTTTTCTTGATCCTTTCATCTGCTTCCTGGTGGCTCCTCTGAAGATTGCTCTTGAAAGCCTCACAAACCTTAGGATCAACCAAGCATGACAATGAATTAGGGTTTTGATTAGTCTCCCCTCTTAGTTTTACCTTTGTGTCTCTTTTGAGTCTTCTCTTCTCACCTCATAATCGGGGATTAAACCCTAAAGGCTTTAAGACTTTGTGATTAGGGTTATGCCTGCATCCTTCTCTTAGGATGGAGTGTATAACTTTAATCCTAAGTCTTGAACCCTTAAGGTGTTTAAATCTCTTAATCAATCCATCTAATAATTATCAAGACACCACACTTGTAACTTGGGCCTTGCATTAGGGTTCTAATTCTTCCTTAAGTGGTTAAGAAGGACTAACCCTAGTGTTAATGGACAAGTCCCCCTCAAGTTGTCTTACAAACCATAAAAATCACTTCATCATCATACCATTAAATAAAATCCACTTAATCAAAGGCTTGTTTTGTCATGGGTTTAATCCCTAATCATGGATTAAGTTGAGGAGTCTTCCTCAACTTAAACATCCTCATCTATCATCCTTATTTTAGGATGGCGTAATGGGTCTGTTTAATCCATGATTATGGCTTAACCTCATTACTTAACACTAAACAAAAATCAACAAAAACATCTAAATAATCACAAGTAGGTTAATGATCTTAATCCTATATCAAAGGTGATTAAGTGTGAGAATCTGACTTCACACTTAAGGTATTCTCATTACCCCTAATCAGAGGGAAGATGTGATGAGTTTACTAAATCCATTGGTTTAGGCTTAAGCTCATTATCTTATGACAAACTCCAAAAAGCAATAAAAGACTGAAAACACAAAAACAAACAATAATCGTCTCCTCCGGGATTCTTTTCTCATCACCTTCATTCACAAACGAGAATTTGCTTCTTCCGTCTAATGCAAGACAGTTTGCACCTGAGCCAGACAGGTCATACACTTGAGCATTGACAAGCAAGCAGTTCACAAGTCAATTCATCTTTCAGTCTCTTTGGGTCGAACTACGGTGTTCTGACTTCCTCATTGCACGAGAGGATACGTAGGCATAACTTAACAGTTATCGAACAAAAGTCTCTGTATATTCCCCCTCTTTCCAGCATCTTTCTCTTAGCCTCATTATCATGAGCATTTCATTCTGTTCTTACACTGACACTTCATTTGCACACTTCACATTTCTCTACACTGACACCTGTACATCCTTTTCCAGCTATATTATACACAAATTGCACTGACACTACCCCTTTAAAACACAAATCTTTTAAGCGTGGATCCCGTCGAGTACGACGGACAATCTGGGTGCTAATACCTTCCCAGGTTGTAACCAACCCCCTTTCTCAGTCTCTCTGGTTCGCAACCGTCTTATCCATCTTTTTTCTAGGCCTATGCAGCATTGCCTTTCCTCCGGGATAAAAATGCCTAGCTGGCGACTCTTTTCATCTCCAGTGAGTCCACGGCTGTGTGTTCTCACTGTCTCCTTCGCCGACCGTTCGCGTCTGTACCCTATCTGATCCATTTTCATTTAGCGGGAGCGACAGCTTGGCGACTCTGCTGGGGACCCTTATACTGCAACCAGGGCTTCTGGTTCTTTTTGTGGGTTCCTCCTAGCGCTTGTTTGATTTGTGTTTACTGGGGTGTTATGTGCTTGTTTGTGCTTGTATTTATTTTTGTTTATTGCTTTATGTACAGTTACTTTATTGCTTTCTTTATTGCATTTGTATATATCATACTGTCATTACTGCTGGCTGGATCTGTTGTTTTCTTTGGTGGGTGGGTGATTTCATTGAGAGTTAAGGTCCTATACCTGGGACCTGAGTGACACCTAGGCTAGAGTGAATCATATTCTTTCCCATTCCATTTCGGTCTGGTGCGGGAATATGAAACACGGTTCAGATATGGGTTTCTTCTTGAGAACTCTGTGTTGCAGATTTCCTGCAATGCTAGGGCTATCTGGGAAGCCTGCTAAGTCTGGATGACCTTTTAGTATTGACCTTCAGAAACTGAGGTGAATTAGAGGAGGAACTGTTATGGTTATTGTAAACACTGTACCTCCGGGTTAGAAGTGTTTACACTTCTCATAACTGATCCAAGTCTGAGGATCCTTGTTCTAGATCACCACCTGTGAGGGGGTTGGACTGTTTACAGGTTTGCAGGTACCCTGACCTCAGAATACCCTGTTACTTTGATTTTGTTTAAGAGTACTCCATGTTGGACAGTTCTTGTGATTCTAAAACCTCGGACTTGTGGCTCTTTATTTGAGTCCCCCACCCTGGTTACTGGATTTTTTAGACCTCCATCTGGAATTCTTGAACACACATGGATCTATACCAAGGCAGTTAATCAGATCCAGCTCAGGCACAAACCCTTGCATATCATTTGCATACATAACCATTGCATCATATTAACATTTGCTTATTTGTGTTTCAGGGTATCCACCTTCATCTGGTTTTGGTTTTGACCCCATCTGCAGTATTGACCTATCTCCACCAGCACTAGCTTCAGCTCGTCAGCCATATACTTCAAATACTTGCACTAGCCAGCCGGTGGCCCACTCCTCAGCATCTTCATCAGCACTCTACTCAGTCTTCAGCATCATGGCTCCAAAGAAAAGCAACATCACCTATCATTTCTTCCAACCAGACTTATCAGACATCAGGAGGATCCAGACCCTGATCACTCCAGAGCACATACCTTTGTTCAGGGAGCATTATGGGGATATACTTGACTTGGTCATGGATCTGGACCCATCTCAGAGGAGTTTGATCCACACCTGCATTCAGTTTTATGACCCCCCATTGAGATGTTTCACCTTTCAAGACTTTCAGTTGGGCCCTCTTTTAGAAGAATACTCATCATTGGTTGGTTTGCCAATCAGGAGAGAAATTCCTTTCAACCCTGAAATGGTCTTTCCCAGCAATGGAGAGATAGCAAAAGCTTTGCACCTGGAACCTGTTTTGGTTGAGCAGCATATGACCACTAAAGCTGGGATCCTTGGTTTTCATCTGGACTTCCTAATTTCTCAAGCTAGTCTGAAGGCCTCCCTGGGAGATTGGAGAGCTGTTTG
Organism: Lathyrus aphaca; assembly: GCA_963966055.1. Lineage (NCBI taxonomy): Eukaryota > Viridiplantae > Streptophyta > Magnoliopsida > Fabales > Fabaceae > Lathyrus > Lathyrus aphaca. The sequence goes on from OZ014525.1 coordinate 195,532,050, forward strand.
TGCTCTGTTGGCCTTAAGTGTATATGGAATTGTGTTGTTTGCAGATGAGCCTCGATTCATCAGCAAGAATGCAATCCATTTGTTCATCCTGAAGAACCCAGTGCCAACTTTGCTAGGAGATCTCTATTACTCAGTACATCAGAAGAATGAAAAGCAGAGGGGGAGGCTAGTGAGGATTTGTGCTCCATTATTTCATACTTGGCTTCTCAAACACCTACCCAGGACAGATGCATTTTTAAACCCTCATCAGCAAAGCAACTGGGCTAGGAGGCTCACCACCCTAACTTCAGCAGATATCAGATGGTGCACTCAGAGCACCAAAGGCAGGGATATCATCACCAGCTGTGGGCATTTTCCTAATGTGCCTTTGATAGGAGTTAAGGGCAGTATTAATTACAATCCTCTGCTGTTCAGAAGGCAATTGGGCTATGCACTGGTCCACACTCCTAAGGCACAGGACTTAGTGGAGACCCTCTATTGTGAGAACAAGATTAGTTTGACCGTTTTTAGGCAGGCTGCTTGGGCCTGGGATAATGTTCAAACCAAAGGAATAACCATTCTAGGGAAGTGCAACAATGTGGCATCAGCACAATATCATGAGTGGTCCCGTGCCAGGGCCCAATTCTCTGGAATGCCCTTCACCATAGAAGACATGCCTGAGTCATCTTCAACACCACCCCCTGCCACCATCAGTTTGGAGGAGTTTAAGAGCTTGAAGGAAACAAATGAGAAGCTAACCCAGGCTTTGCAGAAGACCCTCCGGGAGAGGAGTGAAGGTATGAGGGAGATTGAGAGATTGGAGAAGTTGAGAGTGGAACACTTGACTAAAATTGAGAAGTCTGGAGATTATATCAACAAGTCTAAAGCTGGTGAACAGATTCTGAAGAATGCTTGTAAAGAAGCCCAGTTCCAAAGAGCAAGAACAGACTTATATTTGAAGGAAAGCCAGGCCAGGTGGGTCCGGATCACTGAGGCTCGTACTCTAGAAGACAAGAGAGTTCAGGACAAAATGGAACAGATGGAAAAAGCCCTGGCAGCAGCCCAGAAGGAAATATCAGAGCTAGAAATCAGAGCTGGAGTGAAGAGGTCTAAGGACCAAAGTCAGAACAGGAAGTTGACTGCAGCTGTTGCAGCAAGAAACCTTCTCATCAGAAGTCTCACGGAGCATCCGGCTGATCCTGTGACCGAAGCACTTCTTAAGGAAGTTCGTGAGGATGAGTTTGGCCTTGGAGTTTGATCATTTGCTTGTTGTTATCCCTATTCCATGTACTTTTGCTTTTTTGTGATGTATTTTGACCCCTTTGAGGGTTTGTGTTGTAAAATGAACAAGTTGTATTATTTCACATTTTGTAATATATTTGTGTTGGTTTCCATCTGGGTTCACATCAAAAGCAACTTCAACAGCAGCATCTTCAAGGGTCTGGAAGGGTCAAAACTGAAGGCCAAATCGGATACCTTGAGAACAAATAAGCATAACTGCATTGCATGCTAACCCTTTTGTTTGTTTTGTAGGTTTTGTTTTGTTGCTAACCTCTGTTGTGATGTTCAGGAATTATTGCTCGCCGCCGGGTATTTCCTCTCAACAGGCCACACAGGTACCCAACTAGAAACAACCTTCCGGGAATTCAGATGGATCAGATGCAGCAGGACCTTACGGAGGTCAGAAACCAGATGGCCAACGAAAGGCTGGAGATGAGAACCCAGATAACACAATTCATGGAAGTGATGAACAACTTAGCTCAAAGCCAGGAGAGGCTCAGAGTTTTGGTAGAAGGGAGGAATCAAGAGGAGCCCCATGTGGGAACTGCTGGCACAAGTAACAACGAGAGGGTCCAACCTCATGTCAATCCCCCAGTTTTTGGACCCCATCTCCATCCAGAGGCCAACATCCCTGTCAATATACAAGGGACTGCCACAGCAGGGAGGGTACTACAGGAAGACCCTCAAGAGGACCAGTTCACAGTAATGGGTGCTGGAGAAGAGGCTTATGATAGAAGATTGGATGAAATAGCTGAGAAGTTGAGGTCCTTAGAATCTCAAAACTCTTTGGGATTCGACGTTATGGATATGGGTTTGGTAGACGGGGTCAGGATCCCCCATAAGTTCAAGCCTCCTTGTTTCGAAAAGTATAATGGGACTTCATGCCCCCGGACTCATCTACAATCATTTCTGGGAAGGCTGAAGGCCTATACAATGGATGAGAAGCTTTGGATGTTCTATTTCGAAGACAGCCTGACTGGAGCATCAAGGGAATGGTATTCCCATTTGACAAGGGCAACTATTAGATGCTGGAAGGACCTGGCAGAGGCCTTCATCCGACAGTATCAGTACAACTTAGACATGGCACCCAATAGGACCCTCCTAATGGGAATGTCACAGTCTTCAAGGGAGAGTTTCCGAGAATATGCCCAAAGATGGAGGCAATTGGCTGCTGCTGTTCAACCCCCTATGTCTGAAAGGGAAATGGCAGATATGTTCATGAATACTCTTCAGGGAACCTATATTGACAGGTTGGCTGCTTTCTCTTCCACTAGCTTTGCAGATGTTGTCATAGCCGGGGAGAGAATTGAAAGCTTGTTAAAAATGGGAAAGATCTCAGACAACGGTGCAAGCTCGTCCAGTAGTACAAGAAAGCCTTTTGCAGGCCCGAGAAGAACTGGCGAGACCAATGCCATTCACACCAACAGGGGTAGGCCCCATTATGCTCAAAGGACAATAGCAGCAGTCACCATTCCTGCTCCAGCTCATCCACAGCCAGTCTATCAACCTCCGCAACAAAACTTCCAACAACAACCTCAGTATCAGCAGAATCAATATCCTCCAAGGAACTACAACAGCAACAACTCCAACAACAACAATCAACAGAGGCCATTCCAACAGAGGCCATCCCAAGCTAACAGAGTAATCGACCCGATCCCAATGCCGTATGCTGCCTTGCTGCCACAACTTCTGAAACTCAACCTAGTTGAGCTAAGAACGTTGGCACCTCCTGATCCCAACAGTCTACCAAGAAACTATGACTCCAATGTTAGGTGTGCTTTTCATTCAAACGCACCTGGTCACAGTACAGAAAAATGCAGGGCCCTGCATATGAAGGTACAAGACTTGGTAGACTCCAAGGCTCTGAATTTTGCACCTCCGCCCAATGTCAATAAAAACCCTATGCCAAACCATGGTGGTCCTCGAATTAACGCTATTGAAGAAGACCGACCGTCTTATTTAATAACCAGTGTGGATCAGATCAGGACACCGTTGGTGGAAATCAAAGCTCAACTCCGAGAAAACCAAATATTTCCGGGGTGTGAACTAGGGTGTCCCTATTGCAATATTTCATGGAATGGGTGTGAGGACCTGAGGAACGGCATTGACAGCCTTATTCAGAGTGGCCTGCTACAGATCACTACATCATTTCCGACAAATCCGGCAACTTCATCAGCAACGGTTCCAGAACCTCCTACAACTGCAGCAACTATTGTTCCCGACAATTCATCAGCAACATCAACAAGTACTTCATCTGTCCTCCCAAATGATCAATTTTCAACAGTTTCTCCTGCTACAACTTCAGCTTCATTCCGTTTCGAATCTCCATCAGCAACAACAACAGTCCTTCCAACGGTACCTCCTACAACACCAGCAATCAATCATGAAGATGTCTCCACTGTTACCATATTCTACGATCCCGAAAATAATTCCGCCTACCATTCAGAAGGTGCTGCTCCCGCCGGAGCACCAGTTACAATCTTTTATGATCCACAAACAATAACAGTCCCTTCAGCAGCAGCAATCAGTCCAGTCACTGTCACGGTGCCTGGACCAGTACCATATGAAAGCAATAGGGCCATCCCTTGGCACTATGGCTCTGACTTGTATTGCGAAGGAAAAAGAATCACTCTTGAAACATCAACACCTGCACCACAAGTAGATAATGTGGGGGGAGGCGGAGGCTTCACCCGAAGCGGACGTCTCTTCGCTCCACCAATTCAAAGACCTACTGCCGAAGCAGAAGCTGCTGCCAAGGCAAAAGGAAAGAGCCCTGTGCAGGAAGATCAAACTGTTAAAGAAACCCTGAAAACACCGTTCGATCAAGAAGTTGATGAGTTTATGAGAATCATCAAAAAGAGTGACTACAAAATTGTGGATCAACTTCACCAGACGCCATCCAAAATCTCTATCCTCTCACTGCTTATGTGCTCCGAAGCCCATCGGAATGCACTACTCAAGGTCTTACACGCAGCTTACGTGCCTGAAGAGATTACTGTCAACCAGTTGGAAACCGTGGTTGGAAATGTTACTGCTAGCAATGGGCTAGGGTTCACCAATACTGACTTGACAGCGGATGGCCGTAACCACAACAAAGCCTTGCACATAACCATGGAATGCAAAGGAGCTGTCCTTTCTCATGTGCTGGTGGACACAGGTTCTTCCCTGAATGTTTTACCAAAGAAGGCTCTGGTGAAGCTAGAATACGATGGATTGGCATTGAGACCCAGCAACCTGGTGGTGAGAGCCTTTGATGGTTCTAAGAGATCGGTTCTGGGAGAGATTGAGCTGCCCGTGACAATTGGCCCGCAAACCTTTAAAACTATCTTTTATGTGATGGACATTCAGCCCGCCTACAGCTGTTTGTTGGGTAGACCCTGGATTCACGCCGCCGGCGCAATAACGTCTACCCTTCACCAAAAGTTAAAATATGAGTGGGAAGGCCAAGTTGTCACAATCTGTGGAGAGGAGGACATTTTTGTCAGCCACCTGGCAACCTATAAGTACATTGAAATGGATGGGGAGATCCATGAAACAATGAGCCAGGGGTTTGAAGCTTTGAATGTGAATGAAGCATCTGCCGTATCTGGTACTCCCATGTCGTCTTATCAACAAGCCCGGAAGGTTGTTGAGGAAGGAACTGCCCTAGGCTGGGGCAAAGTTTTAGCTGTGGAGGAGAAAAAGGACAAATTTGGGTTGGGTTACAGACCAACTCAACATCAAGCAAAGGCTGCTGCAGAGCCTGGATTTGTCAGTGGGGGAATGCTTACCCCTGATGCTATCAACTGTCTGGAAGACGAGCTGGAAGAGGAGCGCAACCTGGAAAGCTGGATTCGTCCAAAGATCCCGGGGAGCAGTGTCTCGAACTGGTCTTCCCAGGAAATTATAAGAGTTACTCATGCAGAGTAATTATTATGTCCTGTATTTTTATTAGCATGCATCAAAGTCTTGCATCTTGCCCAAGATGACAAGACTCATTTTGTGATCAGGGCCATCTGTACTTTTGTGCAAACAAGATTAAATTAATGAAATATCAGACATCTTTTTGCAAACGAGTCTTTTTCTTTTCTGTTCACTGTTTTTCCATTTTTCTTTTTGTACAAAAATAAATGGCGGTGTTTTCAAAATGATAACTTCATCTCACTTTTTTCTAAAGCAAGATTAAAATCAATCACTAAAATGAACCAATTAAACCCTTGCAGAGAGTGCCATCCTGACAGCACCGACAACAGCACGGCTATGACATCGTATGACTTTGACAATCCGATCAATCAAGCTGATGAAAGGGTTGAAGAAGAATATGAGCTTCCTGAAGAGCTCGCCAGGTTGTTGAGACAGGAGGAAAAGGCTATTACTCCTCACCAGGAGGAGGTTGAAGCGATTAATCTTGGTACAGGTGAAGATGTGAAAGAAGTTAAAATCGGGGCCGGTTTACAAGATTCAGTGAAGAAACAGCTGATTGACCTGCTTCAAGAGTATGTGGATGTGTTTGCTTGGTCTTACCAGGATATGCCAGGGTTGGACACCGACATCGTTATGCACAAATTGCCTTTGAGAGAAGAGTGCCCTCCAGTCAAACAGAAACTGCGCCGAACTCGCCCAGACATGGCTATGAAAATCAAAGAAGAGGTACAAAAGCAGTGGGACACCGGGTTCCTTGCTGTGACTAGCTATCCGCCGTGGGTTGCTAACATAGTACCTGTTCCTAAGAAAGACGGCAAAGTAAGAATGTGTGTTGATTACCGGGATATGAACAGAGCCAGCCCGAAAGATGACTTCCCATTACCTCACATTGACGTATTGGTGGATAACACGGCTCAGTTCTCGGTATTCTCCTTCATGGATGGATTTTCAGGATATAATCAGATCAAGATGTCACCTGAAGACATGGAGAAGACAACATTCATTACACCTTGGGGCACGTTCTGTTACAAAGTGATGCCATTCGGACTGAAGAATGCTGGTGCCACATACCAACGGGCTATGGTGACATTATTCCACGATATGATCCACAAGGAAATAGAATGTTATGTGGATGATATGATCGCCAAGTCCCTTACAGAGGAAGATCACCTGGTGAATCTGCTGAAGTTGTTCAAGCGTCTGAGGAAATACCAACTAAAGCTGAACCCCAACAAATGCACATTCGGGGTGCGATCCGGTAAGCTGCTGGGCTTTATTGTAAGCGAGAAAGGGATTGAGGTTGACCCTGATAAAGTCAAAGCCATCCAAGAGATGCCTGCACCAAAAACTGAGAAAGAAGTTCGGGGTTTCTTAGGTCGATTGAACTACATCTCAAGGTTCATATCTCACCTTACTGCAACCTGTGAACCTTTGTTCAGGCTGTTAAGAAAAGAACAAACGGTCAGGTGGAATGAAGACTGCCAAAGGGCTTTTGACAAGGTCAAGGAGTATCTGCAAGAACCTCCGATCCTCATGCCGCCAGTTGAAGGAAGACCTCTAATTATGTACTTGACAGTATTAGAAGAATCAATGGGGTGTGTGCTGGGCCAGCATGACGAGTCTGGTCGAAAAGAGTATGCAATATACTACCTAAGCAAAAAGTTTACCGACTGTGAACAACGTTATTCACTGCTCGAGAAAACTTGCTGTGCTTTAGCGTGGGCTGCTCGCCGACTGAGACAGTATATGTTGACCCACACTACCTTATTAATCTCGAAGATGGACCCAGTCAAGTACATTTTTGAGAAGCCAGCGCTTACCGGACGGGTTGCAAGATGGCAAATGATCCTTACAGAGTATGACATCCAATACACATCTCAGAAAGCCATCAAAGGCAGTATATTGTCTGAATATCTTGCTGAGCAACCCATTGATGACTACCAGCCTATGAGGTTTGACTTCCCTGATGAAGACATCATGTTCATTAAATCAAAAGATCATGAAGAGCCTATTCACACTGAAGGGCCTGACCCGGAGGAAGAATGGATTATGATGTTCGATGGGGCTGTTAACATGAATGGCCGTGGTGTTGGTGCAGTACTCATTACACCTAAAGGAGTTCACATGCCTTTCTCGGCAAAACTCACTTTCAACTGCACTAACAACGAAGCTGAATACGAAGCTTGCATTATGGGTCTTGAGGAAGCCATTGACCTCAGGATCAAGACATTGACCGTATTCGGAGATTCAGCTTTGGTAGTCAATCAGACCAACGGAAAATGGTACACCCACCAAGATCATCTGATACCTTACAGGGATTATACAAGGAGGTTATTGACTTTCTTCACAATAGTCAAGCTTGAGTATATCCCTCGAGACGAGAATCAGTTTGCAGATGCTCTGGCTACCATTTCATCCATGATCAAAGTTCAAGCTGCTAACTTTGTACCTCAGATTTCAGTGTCCAGACTCGACAGGCCAGCATATGTATTTGCAGCAGATGTTGTCAAAGATGATGAGCCTTGGTTCCACGACATTAAGTGCTTCTTGGAGGATCAAACATACCCACCTGGGGCATCTTCCAATGATAAGAAGACTTTGAGAAGGCTTGCTGGAAGTTTCTTTTTGAACACCGACGGGTCTTTATACAAAAGGAACTTTGATATGGTACTCCTCAGATGTGTTGACAAGACGGAAGCAGATTTGTTGATGCATGAAGTGCACGAAGGATCCTTTGGTACCCATGCAGGAGGGCATGCCATGGCTAAGAAATTGCTAAGATCAGGCTATTACTGGATCACAATGGATGCAGACTGTTGTGCCTATGCCAGAAGATGCCACAAATGCCAGATTTACGCAGATAAAGTGCATGTGCCTCCTAATCCTTTGAACATCATGTCTTCACCATGGCCCTTTGCTATGTGGGGCATTGATATGATTGGCAAGATTGAGCCAACTGCTTCAAATGGCCACAGATTCATCTTGGTCGCCATTGACTATTTTACCAAGTGGGTTGAAGCAGCCTCATATGCAAACGTTACAAGACAAGTGGTAGCCCGATTTCTGAAGAGAGATATCATCTGTCGGTATGGAATGCCCGAACGAATCATTACTGATAATGGTTCCAATCTAAACAACAAAATGATGGCTGAATTATGCCGGGACTTCAAAATCCAACACCACAATTCTTCTCCTTACAGACCGAAGATGAACGGCGCTGTCGAGGCAGCAAATAAAAATATTAAGAAGATTGTGCAGAAGATGGTAGTCACCTACAAAGACTGGCATGAAATGCTACCGTTCGCCTTGCATGGGTACCGCACATCAATCAGAACATCCACTGGGGCAACACCGTATCAACTTGTGTACGGTATGGAGGCAGTCCTACCTGTTGAAGTTGAATTACCCTCTCTACGGGTATTGATGGATGTTAAACTGAGTGAAGCAGAATGGGTTCGGTCCCGATTCGAACAACTGAGTCTGATCGAAGAGAAAAGATTGGCTGCAATCTGTCATGGGCAGTTATATCAGAAGAGAATGAAGAAAGCCTTCGATCAGAAAGTCAGGCACCGAGAGTACCAAGTAGGGGATCTTGTGATGAAGAGAATCCTCCCTCCTCATACAGACCACAGGGGCAAATGGACTCCCAATTATGAAGGACCATTCGTGGTAAAGAAAGTTTTCTCTGGTGGAGCACTGATGCTCAGCACCATGGATGGTGAAGACTTCCCGTCCCCTGTGAATTCAGATGCAGTTAAAAAATACTTCGCATAAAAATGACCCGCTGGACATAAAAACAGAATGTAAGTCCAGGCAAAAAAATAGGGCATCCCGGCGAGTCGAAAACAGAATAAAAGACTCGGGCAAAAATAAGGGAAATAAACAAAAAAATGTACACCCGCTGAGTTGAAAAGCCGCATTGGACAACTCAGGCAAAAATGGGTATCCCGATGGATTGAAAACCCGAAAGGGCGATCCATGCAAAATAAGGGAATAAGCGAACAACTGCATTCTGAATTCGTCTGTATTGTCACAACTTGGAAAGCCTTGAAACGATCAAGCTTCAATCAGAATCAGCCTTCTTCAGAAAGCAAGACGAGAAGAACGTCATTGTCATACGAATCATAGCAGGAGAGGAAGCTCCTCAAAGCGTCGCCAACACTGCCAGCACTTTTGTTTCTCAATTTGTAACAATCTCTTCATTTCAGGAGATATGTTTCCTTGACTGTATCTTGCCAATTCAGGGCACATGAATTAATAAAATCAGATTTTTCAGTCATGTTTCGTCTTGTACATTTTTATTTACAAAGGATGTCTGATGTCTCTAAAAAACTAATTGCATAAGTACAGATGTTTTTCACTAAAAAGAAAGAAAATGAAACACATGCTTACAGGGAATATACTTACTCTCAAAAGTGCTCAACTCCTATGACGGAATCCAGTAAAGGATACCTCGGGACCTTTTGTGCGTCTCCTTATCTTTGCAGGATTGCAGGTATCCAGAACGCAACCCGGGGCATGCAAGTTACGTCTTAGCAAGCTGGCAAATCATTATCAACTCGGTCTATCTTCCACATGGCATTGGAGGGTGCCCACTTCCCCAGCAAAGTTGCCAAATCAACATACACTCAATCTCGGCATCCGAAATGCTCTATCCCCAGCTGAGTTGCCTCTTGTTGATATCCCCAGCTGAGTTGCCTCTCATAATTCCCCAGCCGAGTTGCCATTTCATCCTCAGCTGAATACAGAAGTCAGGGAACCATCTCCCCACAGAGTCCCAGCCTCTATCCAGAAGAGCAGCACATATAAGATCACAACAGAGTGAAGAAAGCTTCTACAAACCCCAGCTGGGTCCCGTGTTATAAGGATGTCAACCAATGACTTATACCCCCAAGCAGATACATCATTAGATCTACCAATGATCTCATCCCCAGCTGGGATGTTCACTTCAAGCAGATCGACCAGAGATCTTTGCAGCAACGGGATCCGAATCCCGGTTTGTTATCTTTGCATAATCATAGCATTCGCATCATCCCCTCAGAGCGTAGCATTCCGTCTAATACGGAGCATTACGGCAAAAATCAAATGCATAGCATAATCATAAGTCATGTTATGAAGTAACACTTATGAATAACAAACCGTTCATCATCATTGTACAAAAATCCCCACCAGAGTCCCAGCAAAAGCAGTTGCCTCTCCAATCACCAAACGCCAGTATATATTTCTGACACCCGTCCGTGTCATCACTTCCCCAAACAGGTTGCCTGAATACACTTTACAAACAAAATCACCCGTACTACAGATACTTCCTGACACCCGTCCGTGTCAAATCACCAGCAGAAAGCCAAAGACATCCTCTTGGCACTCACATATACTTATATATACACTTTCTCGACACCCATCCGTGTCATGTCCCCAACGCAGTCGCTTACACTTTCATCACCCATATACTTGTTGATATCATACCTTTCTCTTTTGACACTCGTCCGTGTCACTCTCCCCAGCAGTCAAAACACTCATCTTATATACAATACTCACTACTCATGGTACACTTATACAGATACCCGTCCGTATCTTGTATACATCATTTATATCCCCTCAGATTCGACAGTAGTCCTTGTTCTTTGTTAACCAGTTGGTACTCGTCCGTATCATCATCTCAGAACATTGCGTCTAGTGTTTGTTTCTACATGATGCTCGTCCGTATCATAAGTCTTAAGGATGCTCGTCCGCATCTTTAATCCATACACCGTGTCAAACACTTGTGTCTTCTTGAATATAGATGCTCGTCCGTGTCTACTATTCCCCCAGAGTCCCTTCAGATGCAACACTCGTCCGTGTTCTTTGTTAACCCGTTGATACTCGTCCGTATCATCATCTCTGAGCATGTGTCGGTATTTGTTTCTACCTGATACTCGTCCGTATCATAAGTCTTAAGGATGCTCGTCCGCATCTTTAATCTATACACTAACGTCTAAACACTTGTACCTTTTGTTTCTTGGATATAAACACTCGTCCATGTTTACTTCTCCCCAGTAGATCGCCAACAAAGCAAATGTTTCTTTTTATCTGACACTCGTCCTGTGTCATGGTAACCCTGAGAGCAGCCGTACCCTGCTGAGTGGTCGTCCTCCACTTCTTGATGGTCGTCCTCCATCATGCTCGTCCGATGGCCGTCCCCATCGTTGATTTTTAGCAGCCGTCCCCTGCTAGGTGGTCGTCCTCCACCTTTTGATGATCGTCCTTCATCATTTTATCCAATGGCCGTCCCCATTGTTGATTTTGGTTATCTGACATTCGTCCTATGTCATGAGAAACCTCGAGAGCAGCCGTACCCTGCTGAGTGGTCGTCCTCCACTTCTTGATGGTCGTCCTCCATCATGCTCGTCCGATGGCCGTCCCCATCGTTGACCCTTTCTATCCGATGGCCGTCCCCATCGTTGATATTTTCGGCAGCCGTACCCTGCCAGGTGGTCGTCCTCCACCTTTGATGGCCGTCCCCATCATATTTATTTTATCCCCAACAGAGCAGCCGTCCCCTGCTAGGTGATCGTCCTTCACCTTTGATGGCCGTACCCCATCATCTGTTTATTTCATTTATTCTTTAACCCGATGGCCGTCCCCGTCGTGGTCCCTTTCCCTTTTAACCCGATGGCCGTCCCCATCGTCGGTTACTTTGCTTTATGAACCTGATGGCCGTCCCCGTCACGTTTCATTGATCCCCAGAGAATTTTACAGCTTTACCTTGATGGCCGTCCCCATCATAATTTCTTATTTTTCCCAGCTAGTCGGCCGTCCCCGTCTTGGCTTTACCTTTTACCCCCAGCATGTCGGCCGTCCCCGTCATTGCTTTATTTCCCACACTTTTCCCAGCTAGTCGGCCGTCCCCGTCTCAGCTTTACCTTTCATCCCCAGCATGTCGGCCGTCCCCGTCATTGTTTTATCTCCCTCACCTTTCCCAGCATGTCGGCCGTCCCCGTCATCGCTCTTTACCCAGCAGTTGTCCTCTGCTCGACGGTCGTCCTCCGTCGCCCACACTTTACAATATACTTTATTTTCTTTTGCAGTCTATATCCCTTTTCTTCTTCATTCTGTGAGTGCAAATTTTGGACTGTCTTTGGTATTCAACCACAAGTTATCTTGCTTGCCTGCTAAGCCGTCGCTTACAACCTGCACAGCTAACTCATGTTTGAATAGGGGCAGCTGTAAACACCCCAAATTTGCCCTCACCCATTCACACCATGGCTTGTGATCATCCTCATAGGCATAAACACAAGCATATCATCTCACATCTCATTTTTGATTCACTGCATAGCTTCTAAGGCATCTGCACCTAGGGTTTGTGATCTGAGCAATCCCAAAGCATCTGGAGCCATTCCAAAGGCCACCAATCAACTCAAGGGGGTCCATGTGTGTTCATATGTCATATTCCATCTCCTCAAAGTCAAAACTGCAGAGGAATCACAAGAACTAGGGTTTGAGTGGATGCAAAGCCAGGATGAACTGCACAGTTGACCTAAAATTAGGGTTTTGGTTTCAGAGGCCATAACTCCAAATTTTTTGGTCATTCTTGTTTCCATTGCTCTTTACATGGTATAGGGAGTATGCATATCAATTTTCATGAAGAAATTCCATGGGGAAGTCATCTGATCAAGGGTTGACTTTTCAGACAAGTCAGTGTAAAATCAGGGCATCTGAGGCCCCCAATGACCCAACCAATGGGTGATCTTCATCATTTTGAGTGTATATGATCTTTATTTGATCATGGAAGAAGGTTGAAGTTCATAGAAATCAAGAATTTAGGGTTTTTGCAAGTGTTGACTTTTTGGGCATAGTTGACTTTTCAAGAATGCATCATTTTAAGTCATTTTTCAAGCCATGATTCTTGATCCAAAAATGCTTCAAATGGAAAAACTTTGGTCATGAAAGTTGTAGATCTCATCTTTCCCTTTTCAAAAAGTACAAGAACATGATCAAACTCTTCTTGGATCAAAAGTCATGGCAATGCAAAGTTGGCTAAAATCATTGATTTTCAAGGCATGCTTCAAATGGAAATCTTGCAAAGTCATGAACCAATGCATTATGTGACTTCTAATTCACTTCAAACCAGCACATAAACATTCTCTAAGTCCTAAAAATCAGAATTGGACCAAGTTTCCCCATGTTTTGGTTTGTGTAACAAGACTTTCTCACATGTGAACCAAAGTTACAACAACTTGCAAAACCACTCATAACATTTTACCAACTTGCTGCCTTGAATGTTGGACCAAGCCTAGCCTTTCCCTTCACTTTGCTGCGCAGACCATGCCCTTTGTACTTGGCTAGAAGTTGCCCATGCCCTATCTTACAAGAAGTTTACATATTTGCAAAAGTGGCTACACCTATCCAAAAAGCACAAGTCACATCCTCTGACCAATTGGATTAGTTTATACTATCCATTTGCAAGCTAGACATAAGACAAGGCAAGGCTGAAACCTCCTCATACATTCACATACACAAGAACACTCCATTTTGCTTTTGCCTTCGAAACTCTCTGCCCAACTCACATACATCCAAACCATCTTTACCAATCATCTCACCATGTCTCATTGAGCCCAAAGCAACCAAGAACCAGGCCTTAAACAAGCTACAACATCACTGCACCATTTTCACACCAGCTTGCAGTTTCATTCGAAACTATCACCCTAGCTCACCAACATACAAACAAACACTCCAGACCTTCTCCATTCATCCTCAGGACCACAAACCATCATTCACAATGGCCTGAAACCTCCAGAAACTCCATTTCCATTTCTGACTGAGCTGAAGCAGGAGCTTTCGAAACTCACTATCCAGCCAACTTAAATTCTCTTTGAGCATTCAAACATCTTCTAGGGACCAAGTGGAGTGGTTTGCACTGAAGGAAGTGGCCAGAAAGTCTTCAAACTGAAAGCTCCAAATCTCAGGTAGCTCGAAAATTATTTTTCCAGAAATCATTTTTCTTGTTACAAACTTGTTCTTTGTGTTGTCCTGGTCATGAATATGTCTTTGGTTTTTGAAATGGTGGTGAAATAAGCATTTAATTTGTCTCTGAAACTGGTTTGCCCTAAAACTTGTTCTGTTCGATTCATGGTTTTGAGGAAGAAGAAATTTGTTTGGACTTAGGGTTTTAGCTCAGGGGGTCATGGGGATCATTTTGGTGTGCTTAGTTTTCATTTTCGTTACGATTTGAGGGATTTGGGGAGTTTTCAGGTGAGGTGCTGGCCGGAGAAGACGACCGGAAGTCTTCTCCGGCAGCCTGAGTAATTAAACCCTAATCTCAGGTCATTAATGTTAGTTTGAATTTGGACCATTGATTGCGTTGACATGTTTGACTCCCCGCGCGAATGAAAGGCCAGGATCAGTCTGCTTAGCCCTAATCTCTCTCATTAGTTTATTTAATTTTTAATTAAGTTAATTAACTCAGGAGCCATCTGGGCCCTTCATTTGCGCGCTGGTCAACAGATTCAAACCCTGGGCGCATCTCATCCCTCCATTCTGATTACTTTCTTTTTATTTGATTTTTATTTCATTTTTATTTCAATTAACTTGCATAATTATTTTAAAATAGCAAAAAATACATAAAAATTATGAAACTTTTTCCTCTGAGTTTTAATAATTTTTATGACACAAAAACATTTTTATTTTATTTTTTATCATTAAAAAAGTATTTTTAAATATTTAAAAGATTATTTTTAATTGATTAATGGGAATTAATTAATTAAAAATACTTTTAGGTATTTAAAAATTACAAAAAAATTCATGAAATGTTCTAAGACATTTAGAAACATTGTCCAACCTTCAAACCAAATTTCTTTTTTGATCTTGATGCATTTTAAGAATTTTTCATTGAATTAAATCATATTTTATGCATTAATTTGATCATAAGTTCAAAAATTCATTTCTGCCTATTGGAGAAGGTTGAGACATTGATTCTTTTTGCTTTGTCTTGTGTTTGGCATGTAGTTTCTAGGGTAAAAAGGCCATGATTTGATCTTGCATTTTCCAATTGTTTGACATTTCTTTTGTTAAGAACCCTAAAAAACCCTAATAGCTTAGAAAATCCATATCTTGAGTTTGGTTAAGAGTTGAGAGTTCCCCTTTGGGCAGTGGTTCATTATAGGTTTAGGGTTTCTTTGTATGGCATTTTCCATTTTTTTATCTTAGGTTTTGCTTCTATTTTTGGGTTTTGTTTGATGTTTGATCTATGAACCCTAATTTGGGCTTTCATTTGCATCCCTCTTGCATTCTCTTGCATAACATGACTTGTCTTTGCATTTTGTGCATGCTTATGATTCTTTTGACATCTTAAGACATGTAGGAAGCGTGTTTGATCATTACATTACATATTTGCCATGTCATTTGCCTTGTATGCTTCATAACATTTCATGCTTGTTCATGCTCCTTAACTTGCATCATTTGCATTCATATTCTTGTATGAACATCTCCATGTCTTGCCTCATGTTTGCAGCACCTCATAACATCATAATCATCACCAACATGCTTCTGGTTTTGTCTAGCATCATGTCATTTCATTTCATTTTGCATTGCATTGCATCTTTCTCACTAACTTTTCAGGTGGTAAGTAATCTTGAGAAGTGAATTTGCCTTCACTTCTCATAACTTTTCTTTTCATCTCTCTTGCATCCATTGCTGCATTCTTATATGTGTTTGAGTTTGAGCTTACTCATTCTTCTTCCTCCCACTTTCTTTCTTCAAGTGACTTGACTTCTTGAATGAAGCAAGTCACTTTGCTTTTCTTGATCCTTTCATCTGCTTCCTGGTGGCTCCTCTGAAGATTGCTCTTGAAAGCCTCACAAACCTTAGGATCAACCAAGCATGACAATGAATTAGGGTTTTGATTAGTCTCCCCTCTTAGTTTTACCTTTGTGTCTCTTTTGAGTCTTCTCTTCTCACCTCATAATCGGGGATTAAACCCTAAAGGCTTTAAGACTTTGTGATTAGGGTTATGCCTGCATCCTTCTCTTAGGATGGAGTGTATAACTTTAATCCTAAGTCTTGAACCCTTAAGGTGTTTAAATCTCTTAATCAATCCATCTAATAATTATCAAGACACCACACTTGTAACTTGGGCCTTGCATTAGGGTTCTAATTCTTCCTTAAGTGGTTAAGAAGGACTAACCCTAGTGTTAATGGACAAGTCCCCCTCAAGTTGTCTTACAAACCATAAAAATCACTTCATCATCATACCATTAAATAAAATCCACTTAATCAAAGGCTTGTTTTGTCATGGGTTTAATCCCTAATCATGGATTAAGTTGAGGAGTCTTCCTCAACTTAAACATCCTCATCTATCATCCTTCTTTTAGGATGGCGTAATGGGTCTGTTTAATCCATGATTATGGCTTAACCTCATTACTTAACACTAAACAAAAATCAACAAAAACATCTAAATAATCACAAGTAGGTTAATGATCTTAATCCTATATCAAAGGTGATTAAGTGTGAGAATCTGACTTCACACTTAAGGTATTCTCATTACCCCTAATCAGAGGGAAGATGTGATGAGTTTACTAAATCCATTGGTTTAGGCTTAAGCTCATTATCTTATGACAAACTCCAAAAAGCAATAAAAGACTGAAAACACAAAAACAAACAATAATCGTCTCCTCCGGGATTCTTTTCTCATCACCTTCATTCACAAACGAGAATTTGCTTCTTCCGTCTAATGCAAGACAGTTTGCACCTGAGCCAGACAGGTCATACACTTGAGCATTGACAAGCAAGCAGTTCACAAGTCAATTCATCTTTCAGTCTCTTTGGGTCGAACTACGGTGTTCTGACTTCCTCATTGCACGAGAGGATACGTAGGCATAACTTAACAGTTATCGAACAAAAGTCTCTGTATATTCCCCCTCTTTCCAGCATCTTTCTCTTAGCCTCATTATCATGAGCATTTCATTCTGTTCTTACACTGACACTTCATTTGCACACTTCACATTTCTCTACACTGACACCTGTACATCCTTTTCCAGCTATATTATACACAAATTGCACTGACACTACCCCTTTAAAACACAAATCTTTTAAGCGTGGATCCCGTCGAGTACGACGGACAATCTGGGTGCTAATACCTTCCCAGGTTGTAACCAACCCCCTTTCTCAGTCTCTCTGGTTCGCAACCGTCTTATCCATCTTTTTTCTAGGCCTATGCAGCATTGCCTTTCCTCCGGGATAAAAATGCCTAGCTGGCGACTCTTTTCATCTCCAGTGAGTCCACGGCTGTGTGTTCTCACTGTCTCCTTCGCCGACCGTTCGCGTCTGTACCCTATCTGATCCATTTTCATTTAGCGGGAGCGACACATAAAACAGTAAATGAAAGTGATAAAGTAAAATGCAGTAAATAAAGTTGTACAGAAAGCAATAAATAAAGCAAAAAACAAAAGCACACACAGCATATAACACCCCCATAAACACAAATCAAACAAGTGTTGGGAGAAACCCACAAGAGAACCAGAAGCCCTGGTTGCAAAGGATAAATCCCCAGCAGAGTCGCCAAGCTGTCGCTCCCGAAAAGACTTATGTCCCGGTGCAAACGCGAACCGTCGGTGATGTTGGAGGTTGAGGTTGAAATAGAGTCACCAGCTAGGCATTTTTATCCCAAAGGAAAGGTAATGCTGCATAAACCTGGAAGGGTATGGATAAGACGGTTGCGAACCAAAGAAACTGAGAAAGGGGGTTGGTTACGACCTAGGAAGGTATTAGCACCCAGATCGTTCTTCATACTCGACGGGATCCACGCTCACTTGATTGTGTTTTAAAGGGGGGAGTGTATGTGCTTACTGTGTATGAAAAGCTAGAAATGAATTTACAGTGTGTTAGTGTAAAAGAGAGGGTGAGTTCTCAAGAATGAGGCTTAGAAAAGAAAGAAGAAAGAGGGGGATGACAAAGAAACTTTTGTTCGATAACCTTTAAGTTATGTCTATGTATCCTCTCGTGCAATGAGGAAGTCAGAACACCGTAGTTCAACTCAAAGAGACTGAAAATGATTTGACTGTGAACTGCTTGCTTGTCTATGCTCAAGTGTATGACTCGTCTGGCTCGAGTGCTAACTGTCTTGCATTAGACGGAAGAAGCGAGTTCTCGTTTTTGAATGAGTGTGATGAGAAAAGAATCCCGGAGGAGACGATTATTGTTTGTTTTTGTGTTTTCATTTTTTTATTATTTTTGGCGTTTTGCATAGGATAATGAGCTTAAGCCTAAATCAAGGGTTTGTAAACTCATTATATCCTCCCTGATTAGGGATAATGAGCCTAATTAAGCATGAGATAAGCATCTCAACTTAATTACCATGATGATGTAGGATTAAGATCATTAACCTACTTATGATTATTAAAATAGTTTTGGGTTTTTGTTTAGTGTTAAGTAATGAGTTTAATCTCTTATCAGGGATTAGTGAACTCATTACACCATCCTAAGAGAAGGATGATAGATGAGAACACTTAAGCTGAGAAAGACTCCTCAACTTAATCCATGGTTAGGGATTAAATTTATTATATAACAAGCCTTTATTAAAGTGGATTCTAATTAAAGGGTGAGATAAAGAAGTGAGTTTTAAGTTTGTAAGACAACTTGAGGGAGACTTGTCCATTAAACACTAGGGTTAGTCCCTCTTAACCATAAGGAAGAGATGGAACCCTAATGTAAGGCCCAAGTTACAAGATTATGTCTTGATCATTATTAAGTGTTTTTATTAAGAGGTGTAAATAAATTAAAGGTTTAACACTAAGGATTAAGGTTATACACTCCATCCTAAGATAAGGATGCAGGCATAACCCTCATTTAAAGTCCTAAAGCTTTCAGTGTTTAGCCTTTGATTAAAAGATGAGAAAAGAGACTCAAGGAGACTCAAAGGTAAAAAACTAAGGGGGACTATATACAAACCTAAAAATTATCATGCTTGGATATCCTATGGTTTGTGAGGCTTGAGATAAGGTCTTCACGAAGCCACCAATGGAAGAGAAGCAGATGAAAAGAGAAGGAGAAGGAGAGTAGGTTACTTACTTCCTGAAGAAGATAAGTAACCTAAAGAAGGAAAGTAAGAATGAGAGAGCACAAGTGAAGCAAGTTCACTTCAAAGACAAGTAAATATGCAAATGGGGAGAAGAGAAGTGGTGGGATGTGAAGGAAAATCCACATCCCAAAGAACTTACCATAAGCCCCTGAAATGTTAGTATGAATGCATAAGGAAAGAAATGAAAGGAAGTGAGATGAATAAAGATGCAAAGATCAAAACCATAAGTGTAAACATGATGCAAATGTGTTATGAGATGATGCAAAGTCATACATAATGCTTATGAATGTTCATACAAGGATGAGATGAAATGGAAGCAAGTTGGAAGCATGAAAACACATGAATGTTCATGAAATTTAATGAATGCAAAACATAGCAAATGAATGAAGAAATGATCAAGCAATGTTCAAGCATGTCTTAAGATGCCTAAGATGTCATACAAATGAATTAAATGTCATGGCAAGTTCATATGATTGAGCTTATGCAAAGATGAATGCAAATGAACATGAGAAATTAGGGTTTTATGAAAGTATGAGATGCATATGACCAAAACAGAAGCATTCATCATGATAAAAATTTGAAATTGAACTCAAACAAACCCTAGCCATACACAAGATCAATACCCAAAGGAGAAGTTCAGAAGTTAAACCTAGTGAAAGTTATAGATTTCCTAAGTTAACTAGGATTTTTGGATACTTCTAAGGGAAAAATGCAAATCAAATTGAAAATGCAATTCAAAATTATGAAATAAATAACCTAGATAATAGATTAAATATGTGAAACAATGTAAAAAGAATCAAGTTCAAACTCATCATGGTTGACCAGAAGTGATTTTTTTCAAGTTAGGGTTAAAAAATGTGATTTTTAAGAACCCTAATTCAGAGATAATTGTGAAAATGTGATCAAACCTAAAGAAGAAATTTGTATGGTGAGTTTGAAAATGTTTCTAAATGTATAATAATGCCTCATGAATTTTTTGGTGATTTTTAGAAACCTAATTGTATTTTTAATCAATTAAAATCAATTAATTAATTTAATAAAACATTTAAATGTTTTAAAAATACTTTTTAAATGCAAAAATAAAAATAAAAAATATTTTTGAGTTAAGAAAAATATTTAAAGTAAAAATGCAGAAAAATGAGATTTTTTGAATTGTTTTTGCTATTTTAAAATAAATGTGGAAAGAAATGATATAAAAATGAAATAAAAATCAAATAAATGAGAAGTATGCCAATCTGAAGGTCCAAATTCAAAGGGGAATTGACTGCGCGCGTGTTTAAAGGGCTAGGATTGAATCTGGCAAAAATATTTAATTAAACTTAATTAATTTAATAAATCAAGATTAGGGTTTAAGTGAACTAATCCTGGCCCTCCACACACGCGGGAATCACAATCTAACGGCCTAAATTTAAACTGAGGAATTAATTACAGATTAGGGTTTAATAACTTTCAGGTGGCCGGAGAAGACCTCCGGTCATCTTCTCCGGCAACTCACTCATCTTATCTCTCCCAAAACGCCATGAAAACAACTCAAACTCTCCAGAATCACTCATTAGACATCACCAAACAAGAATCCAGCAACAAAAATCATTTACCATGCATCAAAAGAGAGAATCAAAGCAAAACGGAAAAATGTACAAAACTTTTAGAAGGCTATGAAATGCTTAAAACTCAACCATTTTCAAAAGTAAACATATCACCATGATCAGCATATCACATAGAATCAATCTATAACTTAAAACGCAAGTTCTGGAAAATTTGTTCTTGGATGATACCTGAGATGAAGCTTTCTCAATCTGAACTTTCTGGACCTCTCCTTGATGCCAATCCACTCCAATGATCACCTTGATGCTTCTGGAAAACTTAGAACAAGTTTATGATGGCTGGTTTGAGTGTTTCAGTTCTGCTAAGGCAGAAATTGTGTTTTTTTTGGGAGCTTTTAGGCCATGGTGAAGGGTGGTTTATGATCCTTGAGTGATGTTGAGATGATTGGTGATGAAATAACTGAGTTTTGATGGTTGTGGGTGGAGTTTCGAAGAAATGAAGATTTTGGGGATTTTTTGTGAAACTGAGCTTAGGGCTTGATTCAGGCTCGTGTGTGTTGTGTAATGAGCTCCTTGATGTCCACATAAACAATGTTGATTGGCCAGAGAGTTGTTGTGGCACAGGCTGATTGGTATGGGAGGTTTTGCAAAAATTCAAGATTGTGTACTATGAGGTATAGGCTCTGGTCAGAGCTGGCTTAGGGGCTTGTCCTACCTCAGCTTGCATCAAGGATGGCCCTAGGATTGGATTTGAGGATCTAGATGGCATGATACAAGAGTTATCACATGTTTTGCAAATTTTCCTCTTTGAAATTTCTTGGATTACAAGTCATGAAAACCTTAGGTCCAATGCCAAATTCTGATCAAGGCAAGTTGTGTTATCATGTAATGATGCTTAGAAGTGGATTAGAGGTCATTAGAAGTCTTGAAACTTGATTTTGCAAAAATCCCTCTTTGGCATGAACTTGAAAATTATAGGATTTTTCCCAACTTTGAAAGATCATATCTTGAGTTCTAGGTTGAATCAAGAGGAGTTCTTGTACGTTTTGAAAATGGGAAGATCCAATCTACAACTTTCATGTTTAAGGGTTTTTCATTTGAAGCATTTTTTATCAAGAAAGAGGAGGTTGAAAATCTTTCCCAAAATGAAAAGTTTCCATTACAAGTCATGTCCAAAAATAGCAAGTTTGCAAATGGCTTGAAATTCTTCAATCTTGAGCACTTCTAACCACTTCTAAGATCAAATAAAGATCATAGAATCTCAAATTGATGAAAATGATCCTTTGATTCCATTGTTGGGGGCCTCAGATGCATTGATTCTGACTTTTCTTGCACAACAAGTTACCAGTTGATCAGATGACTTCCACAATAAGTTTCTTCATCAAATTTGGTATTGTCGCTCCCGAAAAGACCTTACGTCTCCGGTGCAGTCGCGAACCGTCGGCGGTGTTGGAGGTTGAGGTTGAATAGAGTCGCCAGCTAGGCATTTTTATCCCGAAGGAAACGTAATGTTGAATAAACCAGAAAGGGTATGGATAAGAGGTTGCGAACCAAAGAAACTAAGAAAGGGGGTTGGTTACGACCTGGGAAGGTGTTAGCACCCAGACCATCCATCGTACTCGATGGGATCCACGCTTACTTGATTGTGTCTTAAAGGGGTAGTGTATGTGCTGACTGTGCATAAAAAGCTAGGGAGAAAAGATATACAGAGTGTCAGTGCAAAAGAAAAGGTGAGATGCTCAAGACTGAGGCTTAGAAAAGAAAGCTGGAAAGAGAGGGATGACAACGAGACTTTTGTTCGATAACCATTAAGTTATGCCTACGTATACTCTCATGCAATGAGGAAGTCAGAACACTGTAGTTCGACTTAAAGAGATTGAATGATTTTGCTGTGAACTGCTTACTTGTCTATGCTCAAGTGTATGACTCGTCTAGCTCGAGTGCTAACTGTCTTGCATTAGACGGAAGAAGCAAGTTCTCGTTTTCAGAGTGAATGTGGTGAGAAAAGAATCCCGGAGGAGACGATTATTGTTTGTTTTGTGATTTCAGTTTTTTATTGTTTTTGGTTTTTTGCATAGGATAATGAGCTTAAACTTAAATCAAGGGTTGTAAACTCATTATATCCTCCCTGATTAGGGATAGTGAGCCTACTTAAAAGTGAGATAAGCATCTCAACTTAATTACCATGATGATATAGGATTAAGATCATTAACCTACTTGTGATTATTAAGTGTTTTTGGGTTTTTGTTTAGTGTTAAGTAATGAGTTTAATCTCTAATCAGGGATTAGTGAACTCATTACACCATCCTAAGAGAAGGATGATAAATGAGCACACTTAAGCTAAGGAATATACCTCAACTTAATCCATGGTTAGGGATTAAATTCACTGTATAACAAGCCTTTATTAAGTGGATTTTAATTAAAGCTGAGATTAAGAAATGAGTTTTATGTTTGTAAGACTATCTTAAGGGGGACTTGTCCATTAAACACTAGGGTTAGTCCCTCTTAACCAAAAGGAAGAGATAAAACCCTAATGTAAGGCCCAAGTTACAAGCTTATGTCTTGATCATTATTAAGTGTTTTGATTAAGAAGTGTAAACAAATTAAAGGTTTAACACTAAGGATTAAAGTTATACACTCCATCCTAAGATAAGGATGCAGGCATAACCCTAATTCAAAGTCCTAAAGCTTTAAGTGTTTAGCCTCTGATTATGAGATGAGAAGTGAGACTCAAGGAGACTCAAAGGTAAAAAGCTAGGGGGGACTATATACAACCCTAAAGATTATCATGCTTGGGTATCCTATGGTTTGTGAGGCTTAAGAGAACATCTTCAGGAAGCCACCAAGGAAGAGAAGTAGATGAAAAGAGAAGGAGAAAGAAGAATAGGTTACTTAGTTCCTGAAGAAGATAAGTAACCTAAAGAAAGAAAGAAAGTAAGAGGGAGATAGCATAAGTGAATTAGATTCACTTCAAATACAAGTAAATAATACATATGAAGAGATGATAAGAGGTGGGATGTGAAGGCAAATCCACATCCCAAACAACTTACCATAAGCCCCTGAAATGTTAGGATGGATGCATAAGACATAAAACAAAAGGAAATGAGATGGATAAAGATTTAAAGACCAAAAATAGAAGTGTATATGCAAGGAAAATGTGTTATGAGATGATGAAAAGTCATACAAGATGCATATGAATGTTCATACAGGGATGAGATGCAATGGAAGCATGTTTAGAAGCATGAAAACACATGGATGTTCATGAAATGTAATGAATTCAAAGCATAGAAAATGAATGAAGAAATGAACAAGAAATGTTCAAGCATGTCTTAAGGTGTCTAAGATGTCATACAAATTCTTGAAATGGCATGGAAAGTTCATATGATTGAGCTATGCAAAGATGAATGCAAATGAACATGAGAAATTAGGGTTTTATGAATGTATGAGATGCATATGTGTCGCTCCCGGGATTTCCATCCTGGTACAAACGCGAAAGTGGCGCGGAAAAAGAATAGAGTCGCCAGCCAGGCATTTTTATCCCGAATAGAGGGAATGGTAATGCTGCACAAACCAGAAGAAAAAAAAAAGAGGAAGGACACAGGTCCTGCGAACCAAAGAGACTGGGCTCGGGAGTCGGTTACGACCTGGGAAGGTATTAGCACCCAGATCGTCCGCCGTACCCGACGGGATCCACGCTTGCAAAAGAAACTGTTTCAAAGGGTGAGGGTATGAAAACTGCAGCTAAAGAAATGAAAATGAAAACTGGAACTGGAAAGAAAAGAAATAAGAAAGCGAATGGAAAAATGTAGGGAAAATAAAGATTGTGCTCGAACGGGCCCTACCCCGCTGCCTACGTACCTCATCGGGATAATGAGGATCAGAGACGCCGTAGTTCCCCTAACTAGGGGTACTAAAAGGAAATTGCTTGTGAATTAAGGCTTGAACTGCCTATGCCATTGCTCAGGTGTTGCAGACTCGGACGACGAGTGCGTAACCGTCTTGCAAAATGACAAGTAGGAGCAAGTTCGCGTACGGAGCGAAGGAGATGAGAAAAGAATTCCCGAAGGAAAGACGCTTATTGTTTGTTTTGTGTTTTTTAGAAGCTTTTATGAGTGTGTCACAAGGAAGTGAACTCAAACTCTCACCAATGGAATGTGCACTTGTCACTACATTCCAAGATGGAATAATAGAACAAGCACACTCAAGTAAGGAGAAGATCCCCAAAACTTGAACCCAAAGATTAGGGCTTAGGCTCACTAACTTGCTTAATTATTAAGTGTTTTTTTGGTTATTTACATGAAGAAGTGTTTTTTTATGCTTTTCTTTATGAAGAAGATACCTTGATCAGACTTGTGCATCACAAGGTAAACATGTACTATCCCAAGATGGGAAGACTACAAGCATACCTCATGGAATAAGGCTATGGATCAATGCATCACTTCACATTTATTAAAGTGTTTTCTTTTTAAGAGTTATGAGATGAGAAGAGAAGAAGAACCAAAAGATCTCAAAGGAAAAAATCTAAAGGGGGACTAAAATAATCCTAAGTATTCACATGCATGGAAGTCCTAAGAGTTAGTAAGGTTTCTACCCTAATGAAGAAGGAAGAAGATAGAAAAAGAGAAGAGGAAACTAGAAAGGGGAAAGAGAACCACATGATGGCACAAAGCACATCAAACACCACAAAGAAAAAAAAACAAAGCAAAAGAGGAGAGATGAAAAGTTGAAATGTGGATAAACATCCACACTTCTCTTACCATGAGCCCCTGAAATGTTAGCAAGAATCCAGCAAATTGACCAACACAATCATGGAATTAATCATGCTCAAAGGTTCTTGTAAACAAGAAACAAACAACATGCCAAGCATTTGCAAATACACGACTTACGCGTCGAAAACATGAAAGCATACATCAACCAGCAAGCAAATCACCCTAAAATATCATGCTTAATGATCATGCAATGATCCAAGGCAATTAGAACAAGCAAAGGGATCAAACAAGCTCAAAAAACCACTAAAAAACCATTTTGCCTCAGTGTTAACCGGTTAACCAAATGCGTTAACCGGTTAACCAGCTCAAACCTGCACAAAATACGCATGAAACAGGGGCGTTAACCGGTTAACCATATACGTTAACCGGTTAACACTGATAAAACAGCAACAAATCCTGCAGAAAACAGCAACTCAAAACAGCTTATCCAAATAAGCTTGCACCAGACCAGCAATCAATTACACATGGAAAAATTAGATCAATTCACATTAATCCATATCATTAAGCTCATGAACAAATAACATTCGGATCCGGATACAAATCAAACAATCAATTCATGCAACACAATCAAATACACAAACACATGGTGGATCTAAAGCACAAGCATGCAAATAAGCTAAAAACAGAGCTAGATCTGAAATTAACCAACCTACAAAGCTGAGGTATGCTTTGGTAATTGTTGATTGAGCTGAAAACAGTAGATCTCGCGCAAAACTTTGAAGATCCGATGCTAAGCTCCACACTCCATGCAAAATAAATGCAAGAACAAGCTCTTGATGCAGAATTTTGGATCCAAAAGCACTTCTAGATCTCAAACCAGATCTGAATCTCCAATAAAACCAGCAAAAAGATGCAAAGAAGCTATGAATGGAGGTTTAGTTCCAAGATCTACACACCTCAAGGCAAGGTTGTGAGATCTTCAAAGAGGAACTTTGAGTGATTTGGAAAATTGGGAGAGAAAAGTGAGAGAATTGTGAGTGAGAGGAATGAAAATTCAGAAATGAGAGTGAAAAATGAGTGAGAGCCCCCTTGGTTTGGAAGGAAATGGAATAAATATGATTTAGGTTTGGGGCCCAAAATTTTGGTTTGGGATCCAAAAATATGGCTTGGCATTAGCTTAGAAAGTGATTTGGATTTAGGGTTGGCATGAGGCTTGGATAAATGCTCTAGACCCTTCTCTCAAATTCAAATTAATTCAAGTGAATAAAAATCAGAAAATTGGAAAATGGGGCCAAAACACACATGCTGAAATTGCTGCTGGAAATTCAAATTTCGCAGCTGTTAACCGGTTAACCATATGCGTTAACCGGTTAACGCATGGAAAATTTGAATTTCCCTCCCTTTGGTGGGAACCTTCAAAAATAGACCTGCGCCAACCGTTTCAAGCAAATTTTGATCCATCTTCTCTTTCTAGGGCTCTGAACATGATACCAGGCTTGTGCAAAATGATCCTGTGAGATTCTTGCCAGATCACCATGCTCTTGATTTTGACTTGCAGATTCAGATTTTCCCAGATGACCGATCATATGCCTTATGCTAGAACATGTGAGTGTTATGCTTTATTTTTCTATGCAAAATGATAAGGATATGGTATGCTCGTGATGATTATGATATGATAACGATGCTAAACAAGAAGAGGGCAAATTTGGGGTGTTACAGCTGCCCCTATTCAATCAACTGTTAATCTGAAAAGGATGAGATCAGCGGCTATCAGACATTCGAGATAAACTGTGATTGAATACCAAGGAGACCTGAAATTTGCACTCTGACGAAGAATGCAACACCGGGAAATAAACCCGACCAGATGACGCTCTGGGGATAAGAAGGAGAGAAAAAGCAGACGAGCTTCTTCCAAGTTGAAACTGATATCTGGAATACTATCATGCTGACAGACGAGTCTTCGCATGACCTGTGACGCCAGGTGCAGAGAGCGGACGAGCCCTTAAGGATCTTCAAAGTAACCTGAGATGGACGAATCTCCTTCACTAATCCTTACGCAAATAAGTGGAATAAGACGGACGAGTCTTCTTCGGATAACCCTTACGCAGGCTCCGGGAATGCATATAAGTCTGTGGGATAGACATGCAATCAAGGTAGACGAACCTTCCTCATATATTATCCGCGGATATATGGTATAAGACAGACGAGTCTTCTGAGCAAACCTGTTACGCCAGGTGCAGCAACCATAATTGGTGCTTGAGACAGACGAGCCTCCTTCGGATTTACCTGTTACGCCAGGACCGGTAACCATTTCGACATTTAATTCCCACTGTCAGGATTTTAAACCTCTTCAATACAGACGAGTATTGGATGATCATCAAGAGAACACAGACGAGTGCCAATAGTCAAAGATACAGACGAGTATCGGACGATGATCTGAGAAACACAGACGAGTGCTTCAGGCGATGATACAGACGAGTATCAGCCACTGGTATAGACGAATACCAGAAATTCAAACACAGACGAGCACAGAGATATCAGGGTAAACAGCAAATCTTCACATTCAGGTGCAAGCTAGCACAGACGAGTGCTGAGGATGATACAGACGAGTATCCAGGCAAAGCAGACGAGCTTCAGAACACAAACGACTTCTGGGGGATAAAAGCAGACGAGCTTCAAACACACACAGACGAGTGCTGGACAGTTGCAGACGAGCAACAACAGAGAATACATGTCAAGGCACAGACGAGTGCAACGAAGGATCCAATACCCAACACAGACGAGTGTTGAGGAGTTGCGGACGAGCAACAACGGAGGCATCATGACACAGACGAGTGTTGGAAATTGCAGACGAGCAATAATAAGGTAATCACTTCAAAACACAGACGAATGCCGAAAATTGCAGACGAGCCAACAGCAACACAGAGTTAACACAGACGAGTGTTGAAAGATGCAGTCGAGCAGCCATGAAGCAGTGATATGTCCTCGCTGGGGAAACTTGCTTAGGGATAACACATACGAGTGTTGAAGATTGCAGACGAGCAATAAACGAATGCCTGATCGGCAACAAGAGATACAACTCTGCAGGGGAGAAAAAGTCAAGAGGTCTGGATACCCACTCCGACTGAGGTGATGAATACCTGGCTGCATCATCAAATAAACCAACAATAGGGCAAATCTGCTGGGGAATATTTCACGGACGGAGGTGAAAATCAAATATGAACTCTGTGGGAACCAATCATCTTCAGACTTAGCTGGGGAAGCTTCCTGGGCGAATACTCTGACTGGGGAGAGCATCCGATGATTCAAGACTCTGAGGGGATATCAGGCTTTCGGGTACCTGATAGGCAAGGACCCTTACTGATGATAAAATACTGTTAATTCCACCTCTGATGATGACATGCTCTCAGGTACTTGCTAGGCACACTCCGCTGGGGAAGAATGGACTACTACTTCACTTGGGAAGAAGAACCTGCTTGGGCCGCCGCCCATACTTAGCTGGATAAAATCTCTGCCAGAGGTGCCAGGCTTCAGATACCTGTTGGAGAAGAAATCTCTGCTTGGGGAAATACTCTACTGGGGAAGAGTACTTTGCTTGAGAGAATGTGACGCCATCCTGCAACCTGCAACAACAGAAAACACACGTGTGTCCCGGGGATTTGCATGGCGTGATCTGTTCATCCATTATCACCCGACACTCAAAGAGGGTTACAGTTTCCCTGCATGTCAGTTTTCCTTTCAAGATTATCACCATGTTTAGATGCAATGCTATTTTTGCCAAAAATTCAGGACATTTTGCAAACAAAAATAAACACACACAGCTTTCTGACTGAATATTATTTTCATTGAATGGCCTCTAAATAGGCACAGATTTACATCAGGAAGCAACCACCTGGAAAGAGGTAGCCACTATAAAAATTGAGAAAAGAAACTATCCTAATGGCAATGTACATGGCATTCCAAGGAGTTCCATTTCTGCTATGACCTGCATGTCTTCAAGACTCTCCATTCTGCTTTGGCTTTCTGAGAAGACAAGGGGACTGTTTCCTATCTTTCCGATATTGTCAAACCGTACGAAACGATGACGTGGTTCAGATAACTTGGATCACAGTTGTTCGCTTATTCCCTTATTTTGCGTGGATCGCCCTCTCGGGTTTTCAATCCACCGGGATACCCTTTTTTGCCTGAGCTGTCCAATGTGGCTTTTCAACTCAGCGGGTGTACATTTTTTTTTGTTTATTTTCCCTAATTTTTGCCCGAGCTTTTATTCTGTTTTTAGCTCGCCGGGATGCCCTTTTCTTGCCTGGACTTACATTCTGTTTTTGTGTCCAGCGGGTCTCTTTATGCGAAGTATTTTTTAACTGCGTCCGAGTTGACAGGGGATGGGAAGTCTTCTCCATCCATAGTGGTGAGCATCAGCGCCCCTCCTGAGAAGACTCTCTTCACTATGAATGGTCCTTCGTAGTTTGGGGTCCACTTGCCCCTGTTATCTGAACCTGGAGGAACGATCCTCTTCAATACAAGCTCTCCCACTTGATACTCTCGAGTACGCACTCGTTGATCGAATGCCCGCTTCATTCTCCTTTGATAAAGCTGACCATGACAGATAGCCGCTAATCTCTTTTCTTCAATTATACATAGCTGATTGTAACGAGCACGCACCCATTCAGCCTCATCCAGCTTGACATCCATCATCACACGCAGTGAAGGAATCTCTACTTCAACAGGCAGGACTGCTTCCATGCCATACACTAGAGAGAAGGGAGTTGCCCCTGTTGACGTCCTGACCGACGTTCGGTACCCATGCAAAGCAAACGGTAACATCTCATGCCAATCCTTGTAGGTGACAACCATTTTCTGCACAATCTTCTTGATATTCTTGTTAGCTGCCTCTACCGCACCATTCATCTTTGGTCGGTAAGGAGAAGAATTGTGATGCTGTATTTTGAAGTCCCGACATAAGTCTGCCATCATCTTGTTGTTGAGATTAGAACCATTATCAGTAATGATCCTTTCGGGCACTCCATATCTGCATATGATATCTCTTTTCAGAAATCTTGCCACCACTTGACGAGTGACATTGGCATAAGACGCTGCTTCTACCCACTTGGTAAAGTAATCAATCGCGACCAGGATGAAGCGATGGCCGTTCGAAGCAGTTGGATCGATCTTCCCGATCATGTCAATGCCCCACATAGAGAAAGGCCAAGGAGATGACATGATGTTGAGCGGGTTAGGAGGAACATGCACTTTATCTGCATATATTTGGCACTTGTGGCATTTACGAGCGAACGAACAACAATCTGCATCCATTGTCATCCAGTAATACCCTGATCTCAGCAGTTTCTTTGCCATAGCATGCCCTCCTGCATGGGTACCAAAAGATCCTTCATGGACTTCCTGCATCAACAGGCTTGCTTCGTGTCTATCCACGCATCTGAGCAAGACCATGTCGAAGTTCCTCTTGTACAAAACCCCGTCTGTGTTCAAGAAGAAACTAGCAGCAAGTCGTCTCAAGGTCTTCTTGTCTTTGGAAGATGCCCCTGTTGGGTATTCTTGCTTCTCCAGGAACAACTTGATATCAAAATACCAAGGTTTCTCGTCAGACACGGCGTCTACAGAGAAAGCATAAGCCGGAGAGTCAAGCCTGGAGATGTCAATTCTGGGCACAAAGTTCCAACATAGGACTTTAATTGACGAAGAGAGAGTGGCCAAAGCATCGGCAAATTGATTTTCGTCCCGTGGTATGTATTTGAGCCCAACTGTCGTGAAGAATGTCAACAGTTTTCTAGCATAATCCCTGTACGGAACTAGATGCTCTTGATGTGTATACCACTTGCCGGTAATTTGGTTAATGACGAGGGCTGAATCTCCGAATATATCGAGGTTCTTGATCCGAAGATCAATTGCCTCCTCTATTCCCATTATACACGCCTCGTATTCCGCTTCATTGTTGGTGCAGCCAAAAGTAATTTTGGCAGCGAAGGGTAAGTGAACACCTTCAGGAGTAATAAGTACAGCACCAACCCCACGACCATTGATATTGACGGCCCCATCAAACATCAACTTCCATTTGGATTCAGGGTCAGGCCCCTCCTCCGGAAGTGGTTCCTCATAATCGTTTGTTTTGAGGCACATGATGTCCTCATCAGGGAAATCAAATCTCATCGGCTGATAGTCATCCTCAAGAGGTTGCTGAGCAAGGTATTCCGACAATACACTTCCTTTGATGGCTTTCTGAGAAGTGTACTGGATGTCGTATTCAGTTAAAATCATCTGCCATCTAGCAACCCTTCCGGTCAATGCTGGTTTCTCAAAGATGTACTTGACAGGATCCATCTTGGAAATGAGAAGTGTAGTATGGGTCAACATGTACTGCCTCAGTCGGCGAGCAGCCCATACCAAAGCGCAGCAAGTTTTCTCGAGCAGTGAGTATCGGGATTCACAGTCGGTAAACTTTTTGCTGAGGTAATAAATGGCGTACTCTTTTCGACCAGACTCGTCATGTTGGCCGAGCACACACCCCATCGACCCTTCTAGCACGGTCAAGTACATGATTAACGGTCTCCCCTCCACTGGAGGCATCAGAATTGGAGGCCCCTGCAAATATTCCTTTATTTTGTCGAAAGCCCTTTGGCAATCATCATTCCACCTGACTGTTTGCTCTTTTCTTAGCAGTTTGAATATCGGTTCGCACGTGGCAGTTAGGTGAGATATGAACCGAGAAATGTAGTTCAATCTACCTAAGAACCCGCGCACTTCTTTTTCTGTCTTTGGTGCAGGCATATCTTGAATAGCTTTCACTTTAGCAGGATCTACCTCAATTCCTCTTTGACTTACAATGAAACCCAGCAACTTTCCAGAACGCACTCCGAAAGTGCACTTGTTCGGATTCAACCTCAACTTGTACTTGATCAATCTGTCAAACAACTTCTTTAGGTTAACCAAATGCTCCTCTTCGTCCTTGGACTTTGCAATCATATCATCCACATAACATTCGATCTCCTTGTGGATCATGTCATGGAACAACGTGACCATTGCCCGTTGATAAGTTGCCCCTGCGTTCTTCAAACCGAAGGGCATGACCTTGTAGCAGAATGTTCCCCACGGGGTAATGAACGTTGTCTTCTCCATGTCCTCCGGCGCCATTTTTATCTGATTATAACCGGAGAATCCATCCATGAAGGAGAATACTGAGAATTGAGCAGTACTGTCGACCAACACGTCGATGTGTGGCAAGGGAAAATCATCCTTCGGACTTGCTCTGTTCAAATCTCTATAGTCAACGCACATCCGGACCTTGCCGTCCTTCTTAGGCACTGGTACAATGTTAGCTACCCAAGGTGGGTAACTAGTCACGGCGAGGAACCCGGCATCCCACTGCTTCTGTACCTCCTCTTTAATCTTCATCGCCATATCCGGGCGAGTTCTTCTCAATTTTTGCTTTACAGGAGGACAGTCTTCTCTCAGGGGTAGCTTATGCATCACGATGTCGGTATCCAACCCTGGCATATCTTGATATGACCAAGCAAAGATATCCACATACTCTCTCAACATACTGATCAGTTCTTGTTTGACGTCGGCCTGCAGATTGGCTCCTATCTTGATTTCTTTCTTTGCATCTTCACTGCCAATGTTGATGGTCTCAATCTCCTCTTGATGAGGCTGAATAACTCGTTCCTCTTGTTTTAACAATCTGACCAACTCTTCAGGTAGGTCACAATCTTCCTCAACCCCTTCATCAGCTTGGTAGACTGGATTATCAAAGTCATGCATAGTCATAGCAGGAACGTTATACGTGGAATCCGGATGATCAATACTGCACAAATGATGTGCTTATTCAGAATCTGCTTATTTTGAAAAGAGACGCTAACACAAAGCAAAAAATGAAAAAACACATTGCCATTTTTATATTGTTTTTTGTGAAAAAGTTTAAAAACAAAGAAAGATAGCACAATTTGTCTGAAAATGTCCTTTTATTTCATGGCAAAAATAACGATGCAATACAAAACATGGTGGCCCAGTACAATGGATCCAAACATCTTGGGCAGAATGCTGGATTTGACAATGCAGTATGCTAATAAAAGGAAACAAAACAATTACTTTGAGAGCCAGGTGACTTGAACAATGTCCTCAGCAGACCAATTTCCTAGCTCCTCGCCGGGTGCACACGGGCGGATCCAATTGTTGTCCCAGTCTCTGTCACTATCCCCGTCTTGGCTTGCCATACAGATTTGATCGCGGTCAATCGACCCAGCACTTGTGAATGAGATAGCTTTACCACTCTGAATAGACCCCCCAGGCTGATACCCTAAGCCGAATTTATCATCCTTCTTTTCCATCTCCAACAACTTGCCCCAGCCCTGGGCATTGCCTGATTGGACGGCCTCTTTTGCTTCCCGGTAGGAATGGATTGACGTGCCTTCGTTGTTTTTCTTCACCGGAGTCAAGATACTGACATCTGCCTCAAAAGCTTGGCACAAAGTCTCGTGAATTTCTCCGTCCATTTCCACATATTTAAACGTCGACAGGTGGCTGACGAAAATATCTTCTTCCCCGCAAACTGTGATGACCTGGCCATCCACCACATATTTAAGCTTTTGATGCAAGGTTGAAGTGACGGCTCCAGCTGCGTGTATCCACGGTCTGCCCAACAAGCAACTATACGCAGGCTGGATATCCATGACATAGAAGACACTCTTGAAGACTTGAGAGCCTATCTTGACAGGCAACTCAACCTCTCCGAAAACGGATCTTCTTGAACCATCGAAAGCTTTAACCACTAGATCACTCGGCGTCAGGATAACCCCATCAATGTTAAGCTTCATCAGCGCCTTCTTCGGGAGCACATTCAAAGAAGAGCCTGTGTCTACAAGAACATGAGACAATACAGCACCCTTGCATTCCATCGTGATATGCAGTGCTTTATTGTGATTCCTTCCCTCCGAAGTGAGATCTCGGTCAGTGAAGCCTAAGCCATGGCTAGCATTAACACTTCCAACAACAGCTTCGAGTTGATTAACAGTGATTTCTTGAGGAACATAGGCCATTTGAAGTACTTTCAGTAAGGCTTCTCGGTGCGCGGGAGAGCACATCAACAGTGACAAAATAGAAATCTTTGAAGGCGTTTGATTCAGTTGGTCAACCACCTTGTAGTCACTCCTTTTGATGATCTTCATAAATTCCTCTACCTCCTTTTCAAACGTCCTCTGCCCAGCCACAGGAGTAGTTGACTCATCATTCGCAATCTGCTTCCCTTTGTCTTTGGACGAAGCTTCGGCCTCAGGATCCTTTCTCAGTGCAGGGGGAGCAAATAAACGGCCACTTCGAGTAGATCCCCCAACACCTCCCACATTTTCAATGGTCAAGTCAGCAACAGGTCTACTTTCCATCTTCTGTCCCGCCACATAGACATCGGAACCATAATGCCACGGAATGGCTCTATCATCGGTGTACGGCACTGGCCCAGGTACATTTATAGTCACAGGACTAATCTGAGGAGTGTAAACAGTAACTGGCTCTTGTCTGACGGGCATGTCAGCTTCATTGTAGAAGATAGTAATGGTTGACACATCATCAGCCTTTTCATTACTAATCTTGCTAAATTGTAGAGACCCAACATCAATCAACTCTTGCAAACCCGTCTTCAATTTCTCGCAGCCATTCGCAACACTTATACAGTCTTCACAATCGAGAGAACAACCAGGAAACACTTGACCTTTCAACAGTCTCTCTTTCACCACCTTCAACGGCGTCTTGACTTCATCAATTCTCAGTACCAAACTCAACTTGTCGTCACTCTCAACAGCGTTAACTCTTGCCCCTCCATGATTAGGTATAGGGTTCGAGTTGATATTCGGTGGTGGCGCAAAGTTGATTGCCTTTGAATCCACGAGATCTTGAACTTTGTGATGTAGCGCCCTGCACTTCTCGGTTGAGTGCCCGGGTGCTCCTGAATGAAAAGCGCATCGCGCGTTGACATCATAACCAGCTGGAAGCTCTCCAGGAGGTGGTGGTGCCAAAGTCCTTAATTGAATAAGGTTCAAGTCTAGTAGTCTCGGCAACAAGGCAGCATATGTCATCGGAATAGCTTCAATCACCCTGTTAGCAGGACGAGTCTGCCTCGGCTGATAAGGTCTTTGCTGGTAGTTGGCTCTAGGTTGTTGTTGTTGTTGTGGTGGAGGTGGCATCTGTTGTACGGGAGCTGCAGGAATAGTGACAGCAGCCACATGTTCATAAGGTCTTCTGTAACCACGGCCCTGGCTTCGGCCGAATACAGCATTGGTCTCTCCTTCTCGCCTTCTTGGAGGTCCGCTAAAAGCTTTCCTCGCTCCATTTGAACTACTAGCACCGGGGTCTTGTATCTTCCCCATTTTCAACAGTGTTTCGACCCTTTCCCCCGCAATGACAATATCGTTGAACTTTGTAGCAGAACTTGACGCCAATCTCTCAAGAAATACCCCCTGGAGGTACCCATAAACATATCGGCCATTTCATTCTCTAACAAGGGGGGTTGCACCCTGGCAGCTAGCTGGCGCCACCTCTGGGCATATTCTTTAAAACCTTCTTTTGCTGTCTGAGCCATATGTTGCAACTGGGTGCGATTCGGAGCCATGTCCATATTATATTGGTACTGCCTCACAAAGGCTTCAGCAAGATCTTTCCAGCTCTTAACGTTGACCCTGCTGAGTTTCATGTACCACTCAAGGGAAGCTCCCACTAAGCTGTCCTGAAAGTAATACATCCACAGTTTTTCATCGTCTGTATGAGCGGCGATTCTTCCCACATATGATTGCAGATGGGTCTTTGGGCAAGCAGTGCCGTTATACTTCTCGAAAGTAGGAACTTTGAACTTATACGGGATCCTGACTCCCGGAACCAAGCCCAAGTCTGTTATATCGAATCCCAAAGAACTCTGGGACTGAATAGCCTTGATTTGCTCGGCCATCTCTTCGAATCTCTTATTCATTTCGACCCCTTGACCCTCGGTCTCATCAAGTAAAGTGAACTGGTCCTCCTGGTGATCCACATGAATGTTATGCATCCCGTCATTGACTACGGTCGCCCCTGGTTGTATAACATGAGGTCCACCCTGACGTGCGCCCGCACCGGTATGATTATCAGCATTAGCAGCAGCAGCAGCATTCCGGTTCTGATTTTCAACCAACTCTCGCAGCCGTTCTTGATTCTGCCCCATGCCGGTCATTAACGTCATGAAGTTATCCATTCTCTGCCTTAGGTCTGCCAAATCCGCCTGCATTTGATCCATGGCCCGCTCTCTGTTAATCTTGGTTGGGTATCTGTGCACTGCCGGTTGTTCTCGAACTTTTCGAGGAGCTATAGTGCCTGAAACACAAAATACGTTAGTAATTGATGCAACACCTGCAAAACAGACAAACAGGTTATATGCAATGCAATGTAACTGTTCATGTTCCCAATTTTAAGCATTTGGCATGCCCCAGTTCTGGTATCTATCTCGGCAATCACTTTCAGTGTTTAGCTTTCAAACTTTCTCTTTGATAAGTGTTCAGACGTTAGTAGTATCCAGACAAACGAGTCTTGCACATTCAAAACGATAACTTGCACATTAATACTGAATATGGACAAACCACTATAGGCTAAAAGTCAGAATACATCCAAGAATATTCCCCAAAGGGTTACAAATCAGTACATAAAGACAAAAGAAATAAAAGCAAGACTCCTACAACAAGCCTGTAGGTAGTCTGAAAAATAAACTAAGCTAAGGACCCCGACTCTGCCACCTCTGCCCTGCTCTTCTTGACGCCTGCTCTCAGCTTGAGCTCTTCAATCTCTTTCCTGGCTTCCTCCAGAGCTAATTGGCTTTGGACTAGCTGTTGGGTCCTCTCCCTCCGGATGGCGTGGGCTTGCTCCACTTCCTCCTTCTTAAAAGCCATCTGAACTTCAAAGAACTCTTCCTTCTCTTTGAATTTCTCTTGCTCTTCCTCCCTTTGGCCTTTCAGCCAAACAATGGATTGTCGAGCACTCCTGAGAGTCTTTAAAGTCTCCTTGTGCTTGGCTTCTCTTTGCGCTTCCATCATACCCAATCGGTGGAAATGGGCTTCTCTTCCGGCAAAATCCTTCTCTTTGTTTTCCAAAGAGGCTTGGAGCTTCTGCAGCTTGTCTTCAGCTTCCTTCTTGGCTCCAATGGCCTGGTGGTATAAGCTTACCATCTCAACATTCTCTACTCTGACCGCATGCAGCTGAGCTTCTAGCTTCTTGTACTCCTCCAAGGAAACCGTACTGCTCGGACCTGGTACCTCTCGAGGATAAAGCGGAGCTTCGACTGAAAAAGGCATGAGAACTGACTCGATATGCCTTTGCAACCATTCAACGTATGGTGGATATGCTTTGGGATCAACTCGGCCGAAGTCCTTCTTCCCTTTCCTTTTCCTGTGATCCCAGGATTGAACTGCTTGTTGGACTAGCTCTCTGTTTCCATCAACAGGAAAATACAAAGATTCAGCAAACATTTCCATCTGAGGAAGATCCTTCAAAGGGTAGCCAAACTGCCTTCGGGCTAATGTCGGGTAGTAACTGATGACACCTTTCCTTCCCAGCAAAGGTACTCCAGCAAACCTTCCGCAGCTAACCATCACCTCTTTTCCTAGCAAATCCCTGTCATAACCCCAAGCAATGTCTTCTTCAGTCAGTCCCATCAGTCTTCTGGACCATCTCCATTCGTCTCGTATATCCTTGAAGGCACCTGATTTAGGCAACTGTCTAGCGAACCATTCAGCAAACAAAGGAGCACAGCAGACCACTGGACCACCTCTACCTTTCTCGTTTCTGTAATGAACACTAAAATAAAAGTCACCCAATAAAGTAGGCACTGGATTGCCTTTTGCAAAAATTGAGATCACTTCTAAGCTGACAAACTCTTTCTCTCCGGGAAACAAGCTAGACCCATATACCATCAATGCGAGCAAAGCTCCAAAGTCATTCCACTTAGCTTCTGTAGCATATTTCTCAGCTTCTGGGATAAGCACACTCCATGGTAGACCTCTGCCTTTACTCTCTTGCAAAGCCTTTCTGACTGAAGCAACTGGCAACCTACAAACCTTGGCTATGTCTTCATCTCTGAGCACAACCTCTGACCCGTAGAACGGCAATGTCTCTCTGATCGGGATACTCAGCATGCTGGAGATCTCTTCTAATGTCGGAGCTAAGATGTAACTTGGAAGAATAAAGCAACGCAACATGGGATCATAAAATTGCAACAAGGTATGCAAGCTGTCCTTTTGGTCTGTAGTAGGCTTGTCCACAAATTTCAGTATCTGGCCATATCTTTTCTTGAAATTTCCTAAGACTTGATCATTCATCAGACCTGCTAACCTCTGAACACTTTTGACTTCCGGCTGAAGAAAGGTGTAATGCACATTCTTTTTTCTCGGATCGCTTTTAATTTCTGCCATGGAGATAAGAATACCAGAACCGGGAACAGATGTGATTAATGACCTGAAAAAATGGGAAACATAAACAGTTAATGCAAAGAATGATGCAAATGTAATGCAATGCAAGCATATGACCAACGGGGACCATCTGAACTGGCACACTGACAAGGGCCCCTCGGAACAACTGGCAAACTCAACAGTTCACTGAGTCACCCCCTCTGGTAATCACAACCCTCTGATAGAAGATCTCAGACCCACAGTATCAAGAAATCCAGAATTCCAGGACCATAACTTCGGAACCATAGAATCAATAGAACCACCGGTCATATTCACAGGACCAAAGATCATAACTGAACAGATGAGTGTATGTTGAGGTCATGGGTTCCTGCACACCTGTACACACCCCCCAATCTCACGGGTAAAAGGCTCCGGGTCAGACATCACGGACTCTCAAAGCCACATAGCAATAATACTGTCACCATCTCCGAGAAATGGCTCATGACCAAATCAGGGAATCGGTTAGGCATTATGTACTATGTAGGGAGGCCTCAGCTGAGTCCGGGAAAAACAAGCATCCCTTATAAGTCCCTAGCTTCAAGCGCTGAAATCAAGAAACAATAGTACATTCAGCCCGTAGGATACAGTACTAATGTCATATGACCAGATGCTTTAACTGAGTTCTTATAAGAGAACCAGGCCATCCTATGCGAGTTCCCAGTGGACCTTCAGGTGCGAATGGGTTTGCCACAAAATGTGGTCTGCCACTGTCACCACTGGAGAAGGTTGTTTCCACAAAGGTTCTCAATGATCGGTCCCCAGCTGCACATAACTGTCAAGGTTATGTAATGAGAGAGGAAGATCCCCAAATCAAGACATTTCCAAGACAATCGCAACCTGGGTGTGGAACTCACTACTACCCTCATGACAAGATCTCATGAGGCCAAAGTGGAACCACTCTAAGTCCTATGGTACACTCGAGCCGGGTACTTGGCTCATATCTCTCAAGAACCAGTAACTCCCATCCCACCAAAGGAAACCAGTCCAGACAGTCCAGTATGATATATGATGCAGAAAATAAATACTGAAAACTGTAAATAAAGCTGTAAATAAAGCTGTAAATAAAGCAGTAATACAATACAACAAGCCACGACAAACAAAACATCACCCAATGAAACAGAAACAAACAAGCGCTAGGAGAGACTCACAGGGGAACCAGAGATTCTGGGTTCGATCCCCAGCAGAGTCGCCAGCTGTCGCTCCCGGGATTTCCATCCTGGTACAAACGCGAAAGTGGCGCGGAAAAAGAATAGAGTCGCCAGCCAGGCATTTTTATCCCGAATAGAGGGAATGGTAATGCTGCACAAACCAGAAGAAAAAAAAAAAAGAGGAAGGACACAGGTCCTGCGAACCAAAGAGACTGGGCTCGGGAGTCGGTTACGACCTGGGAAGGTATTAGCACCCAGATCGTCCGCCGTACCCGACGGGATCCACGCTTGCAAAAGAAACTGTTTCAAAGGGTGAGGGTATGAAAACTGCAGCTAAAGAAATGAAAATGAAAACTGGAACTGGAAAGAAAAGAAATAAGAAAGCGAATGGAAAAATGTAGGGAAAATAAAGATTGTGCTCGAACGGGCCCTACCCCGCTGCCTACGTACCTCATCGGGATAATGAGGATCAGAGACGCCGTAGTTCCCTTAACTAGGGGTACTAAAAGGAAATTGCTTGTGAATTAAGGCTTGAACTGCCTATGCCATTGCTCAGGTGTTGCAGACTCGGACGACGAGTGCGTAACCGTCTTGCAAAATGACAAGTAGGAGCAAGTTCGCGTACGGAGCGAAGGAGATGAGAAAAGAATTCCCGAAGGAAAGACGCTTATTGTTTGTTTTGTGTTTTTTAGAAGCTTTTATGAGTGTGTCACAAGGAAGTGAACTCAAACTCTCACCAATGGAATGTGCACTTGTCACTACATTCCAAGATGGAATAATAGAACAAGCACACTCAAGTAAGGAGAAGATCCCCAAAACTTGAACCCAAAGATTAGGGCTTAGGCTCACTAACTTGCTTAATTATTAAGTGTTTTTTTGGTTATTTACATGAAGAAGTGTTTTTTTATGCTTTTCTTTATGAAGAAGATACCTTGATCAGACTTGTGCATCACAAGGTAAACATGTACTATCCCAAGATGGGAAGACTACAAGCATACCTCATGGAATAAGGCTATGGATCAATGCATCACTTCACATTTATTAAAGTGTTTTCTTTTTAAGAGTTATGAGATGAGAAGAGAAGAAGAACCAAAAGATCTCAAAGGAAAAAATCTAAAGGGGGACTAAAATAATCCTAAGTATTCACATGCATGGAAGTCCTAAGAGTTAGTAAGGTTTCTACCCTAATGAAGAAGGAAGAAGATAGAAAAAGAGAAGAGGAAACTAGAAAGGGGAAAGAGAACCACATGATGGCACAAAGCACATCAAACACCACAAAGAAAAAAAAACAAAGCAAAAGAGGAGAGATGAAAAGTTGAAATGTGGATAAACATCCACACTTCTCTTACCATGAGCCCCTGAAATGTTAGCAAGAATCCAGCAAATTGACCAACACAATCATGGAATTAATCATGCTCAAAGGTTCTTGTAAACAAGAAACAAACAACATGCCAAGCATTTGCAAATACACGACTTACGCGTCGAAAACATGAAAGCATACATCAACCAGCAAGCAAATCACCCTAAAATATCATGCTTAATGATCATGCAATGATCCAAGGCAATTAGAACAAGCAAAGGGATCAAACAAGCTCAAAACAACACTAAAAAACCATTCTGCCTCAGTGTTAACCGGTTAACCAAATGCGTTAACCGGTTAACCAGCTCAAACCTGCACAAAATACGCATGAAACAGGGGCGTTAACCGGTTAACCATATACATTAACCGGTTAACACTGATAAAACAGCAACAAATCCTGCAGAAAACAGCAACTCAAAACAGCTTATCCAAATAAGCTTGCACCAGACCAGCAATCAATTACACATGGAAAAATTAGATCAATTCACATTAATCCATATCATTAAGCTCATGAACAAATAACATTCGGATCCGGATACAAATCAAACAATCAATTCATGCAACACAATCAAATACACAAACACATGGTGGATCTAAAGCACAAGCATGCAAATAAGCTAAAAACAGAGCTAGATCTGAAATTAACCAACCTACAAAGCTGAGGTATGCTTTGGTAATTGTTGATTGAGCTGAAAACAGTAGATCTCGCGCAAAACTTTGAAGATCCGATGCTAAGCTCCACACTCCATGCAAAATAAATGCAAGAACAAGCTCTTGATGCAGAATTTTGGATCCAAAAGCACTTCTAGATCTCAAACCAGATCTGA
Source organism: Lathyrus aphaca (assembly GCA_963966055.1). NCBI lineage: Eukaryota > Viridiplantae > Streptophyta > Magnoliopsida > Fabales > Fabaceae > Lathyrus > Lathyrus aphaca. The sequence goes on from OZ014525.1 coordinate 195,574,323, forward strand.
ATCTCCAATAAAACCAGCAAAAAGATGCAAAGAAGCTATGAATGGAGGTTTAGTTCCAAGATCTACACACCTCAAGGCAAGGTTGTGAGATCTTCAAAGAGGAACTTTGAGTGATTTGGAAAATTGGGAGAGAAAAGTGAGAGAATTGTGAGTGAGAGGAATGAAAATTCAGAAATGAGAGTGAAAAATGAGTGAGAGCCCCCTTGGTTTGGAAGGAAATGGAATAAATATGATTTAGGTTTGGGGCCCAAAATTTTGGTTTGGGATCCAAAAATATGGCTTGGCATTAGCTTAGAAAGTGATTTGGATTTAGGGTTGGCATGAGGCTTGGATAAATGCTCTAGACCCTTCTCTCAAATTCAAATTAATTCAAGTGAATAAAAATCAGAAAATTGGAAAATGGGGCCAAAACACACATGCTGAAATTGCTGCTGGAAATTCAAATTTCGCAGCTGTTAACCGGTTAACCATATGCGTTAACCGGTTAACGCATGGAAAATTTGAATTTCCCTCCCTTTGGTGGGAACCTTCAAAAATAGACCTGCGCCAACCGTTTCAAGCAAATTTTGATCCATCTTCTCTTTCTAGGGCTCTGAACATGATACCAGGCTTGTGCAAAATGATCCTGTGAGATTCTTGCCAGATCACCATGCTCTTGATTTTGACTTGCAGATTCAGATTTTCCCAGATGACCGATCATATGCCTTATGCTAGAACATGTGAGTGTTATGCTTTATTTTTCTATGCAAAATGATAAGGATATGGTATGCTCGTGATGATTATGATATGATAACGATGCTAAACAAGAAGAGGGCAAATTTGGGGTGTTACAATATGACCAAAATAGAAGCATACATCATGACAAAAATTTGAAATTGAACTCAAACAAACCCTAAACATATACAAGATCACTCCCCAAAGATGAAGGTTAGAAGCTAAACCTAGAGAAAGTTATGGATTTCCTAAGTTAACTAGGGTTTTTGGGTACTTCTAAGGGGAAAATGAAAATCAAATTGAAAATGCAATGAAAAAATATGAGATACATAACCTAGAAACTAGATGTAATATGTAAAACAATGCAAAAAGAATCAAGTTCAAACTCATCATGGTCAGGTAGAAATGAATTTTTCAAGTTAGGGTTAGAAAAATGTGATTTTTAAGAACCCTAATTCAAAGATAATTGTGAAAATGTCATCAAACCTAAAAATATATTTGTATGGTGAGTTTGAAAATGTTTCTAAATGTATGAGAATGCTTCATGAATATTTTGGTGATTTTTAGAAACCTAAATGTATTTTTAATTAATTAAAATCAATACATTAATTAAATAAAACATTTAAATGTTTTAAAAATACTTTTTTAATGCAAAAATAAAAAAAAAAATTTGAGTTAAGAAAAATATTTAAAGTAAAAATGCAGAAAATGAGATTTTTAAAATGTTGTTTGCTATTTTTAATAATTATGTGAAAGAAATGAAATAAAATGAAATAAAAATGAGAAGTCAAACAATCTGGTGGCTGGGATTTGAACCTGGGTTGTCTGGCGCGCAAATGAAAATCCATGATTGATTCTGAGATTTTAAATTAATTAAACCTAATTAAAACTAATTAATTAAAATATTAGGGTTAATGATGCATCTGGGTCGTCCAACACGCGCGGGAAGCAAAGATCCAAGGACCTACATTCAAACCTGGCTAATTAATGAGATTAGCCCTAATGACACTCAGGCGACCGGAGACAAGCTTCGGTCGTCTTCTCCGGTGAATCAAAAACTCAACTTCTCCTATAAGCCACTAAAGCCCACAAATCCTACCCAGAATCACACCCCAAACATCATAGAACAATAATCAACAAGCAAAACAAATTTATTCTTCATCAATAGGCTGAATCGAAACAAACAAATTTTTAGGGTTAAACTTTTAGAGAAAGCATACATGGCCATTTCTCCACCATTTTCAAAAATACAAAGCACAGAATGATCAGTGAAGCATGCTCTTTCACATTGGAACTTAAAATAGGAGTTCTGGAAAAAAAGTTTTTGTTGACTACCTGAGATGAAGCTTTCCAGTTCTGAGCTTTCTGGACCTCTCCTTGATGTTAATCCACTCCACTTGATCCCCTGAGGCTTAGGGAAGGCTTGAAACAAGTTTTTATGGCTTAGTTTTGAAGATTCAGTTCTGCTAAGGTAGAAATCGTGTTTGAGTTATGGAGTATTTCAGGCCATTTTAATGGTTGGTTTGTGTTCTATGATTGATTTTGAGATGATTGGTGGAAGAAGTTTGGATGTTTGAGGCTTGTGCAGTGAGATTCGAAGAGATGAATGTTTTGGGGATTTTTTTGTGAAACTGAGCTTGGTGAGGTTGCAGGCTTGTGTGTGTTATGAAATGAAGTCCATGATGTTAGTATAGGCCAATGGGATTGATCAGAAAGTTGTTGTGGCACAGGTTGATTGGTATGGGAGGTTTTTGCAAAAAGTCAAGATTGTGTACTATGAGGTATGGGCACAGGTCAGAGCTGGCTTGGGGGACTTGTCCTGCCTCAGCTTGCATCAAGGATGGCCATGGGATGGTTTAGAGTGATCAGAAGTGAATGAGTGGTGAGATTGCAATGGTTTTGCACATTTACAACTTTGTACATTTTTGAGAAATTGGCCATGAAAACTTGTGATGCAAGGCTCAAATCTGATCAAAATGTGTTGCATTATCATGTAATGAATCTTAGAGGTCAATTAGAGGTCATGAAAGTGCTTAGAACTTGAATTTGCAAAAATCCCTCTTTGGCATGACCTTGAAAATTATAGGATTTTTCCCAACTTTGAAAGATCATATCTTGAGTTCTAGGATGAATCAAGAGGAGTTCTTGTACTTTTTGAAAATGGGAAGATCCAATCTACAACTTTCATGTTTAAGGGTTTTTCATTTGAAGCATTTTTTATCAAGAAAGAGGAGGTTGAAAATCTTTCCCAAAATGGAAAGTTTCCATTACAAGTCATGTCCAAAAATAGCAAGTTTGCAAATGGCTTTAAATTCTTCAATCTTGTGAACCTATAACCACTTATAAGAATAAATAAAGATTATAGAACCTCAAATTGATGAAAATGATCCTTTGGTTACATTGTTGGGGGCCTCAGATGCCCTGATTCTGACTTTTCTTGCACAACAAGTCACCAGTTGATCAGATGACTTCCACAATGAATTTCTTCATCAAATTTGGTACACATGCTCCTTATAACATATTAAGTCCATTAGAATCAAGAATGATCAAAAAACCTGAGGTTAAGGGCCTCAAACCCAAAACCCTAATTTTAGGTCATCTGTGTAGGAAATCTTCAGTCTGCCTGGACCTCTGTGCAATCCTTTGTGATTTTGTGACTTCAAAGACTTCTTGGGGATGTAATAAGACCATAGACTACTCATGGACCCTCTTGGCATGCTTCAAGGCCTTTGAGATGGCTAAGATCACTTCTTGGATTGTCTAGATCACAAACCCTAGATGCAGATGAAATGAACTATGTAGTGAGATGATATGCTTATGTAATGCTATATGAAAAGATCACAAGCCATAATGTGAGAAAAGGGTGAGGAAAAATTTGGGGTGTTTACAGCTGCCCCTATTCAAGCATGAGTTAGCTGTGCAGCGTGTAAGCGCCTGGCTTAACAGACAAACAGGATAACTTGTGGTTGAATATCAAAGACAGTCCGAAATTTGCACTCACTGGGGAAAAGAAGAAAAGGGATATAAATTGTAACAGGAAGTATAGTATGAGTATCAAATGAAAGCGATGGAGGAAAACCATCGAGCAGAGGACGACTGTTGGGGATGAAAAATAGTAAGTAAAGCAATAATGGGGACGACCATCATGCTGGGAAATAAAGAATTCACGATGGGGACGGCCATCGGGTAAACTGATGAAGGAAGATCATCAAGATAAAGGAAAAGACCACGACGGGGACGGCCATCGGGTAAAGAAATAAAACTCTATGGGGATTAAAGAAATTAGGAAAGCACTGACGGGGACGGCCATCAGGTTAAAGGGTAAATAAACAGCGACGGGGACGACCATCGGGTAAAAGAATAAATGAAATAATGATGAGGGACGATCATCAAGAGGTAAAGGATGATCACCTAGCAGGGGACGGCTGCTGAAAATATCACGACATAGGACGAATGTCGGATAGAAAAGATCAATGATAGGGACGGCCATCGGATAAGCATGATGAAGGACGATCATCAAGAGGTGAAGGATGATCACCTAGCAGGGGACGGCTGCTGAAAATATCACGACATAGGACGAATGTCGGATAGAAAAGATTAACGATGGGGACGGCCATCGAATAAGCATGATGAAGGACTATCATCAAGAGGTGAAGGACGATCACCTAGCAGGGGACGGCTGCTCTGTTGGGGATTATCTCGACATAGGACGAATGTCGGATAACAAAGATCAACGATGGGGACGGCCATCGGATAAATGATAAGGGACGGTCATCATAAGGTGAAGGACGATCACCTAGCAGGGTACGACTGCTCTGAATATCACGACATAGGACGAATGTCGGATAGAAAGTTCCAACAATGGGGACTCCACTAGGGAAAGGATGAGGGACGGTCATCCAAAGGTGAAGGACGATCACCTGGCAGGGGACGGCTGCCGAAAATATCACGAATGGATAGAAAAGTTGTTTTGTTGGTGACTTACTGGGGAATGGTAAACACGGACGAGTGCTTATGCTTTAAAATAAAAGGTATAAGTGTTCGATAGTGTGTATAGACTAAAGATGCGGACGAGCATCCTTTGGACCATGATACAGACAAGTATCGATAGAAACAAACGCTGACATATGTTTAAGGATGATGATATGGACGAGTATCAATTGGTTAAGCAAGGAACACGGACGAGTGTTGATCTGCTGAGGATATGAGACATACAAGATACAGACGAGTATCAGAGGATTGTGTATAAGTGTGTACAAGTGTCTGACCTGCTGAGGAGATATGTGCAAGACACAGATGAGTGTTTGACTTGCTAGGGAAGTATGACACGGGCGGGTGTCAAAAAGAATATGTACAAGTATGAACAAGTATCTGTTTTTTTAGAGTGAAAAAAGTAGTATGGCTTTATCTGTAGGGGATAAGTTTTGTATATTGTTGGTGAAGTGATTTTGTATTTACAGGCGACTGGCTCGAACCTGGCTTATGATCATGCAAATGTTTGATTTTTGCCGTAATGCTCTGTATTAGACGGAATTCTACGCTTAGTTTGGGGAAAATGATGTGAATGCTATGATTATGCAAAAGTGAGAACCGATCCGAGATCCGGATCCTGCGGGGAAAAAGATCTTAGGGCAATCTGTCTGGAGGGAAAACTCCGATGGGGAAAGAGATCATTGGCCGATCTGCGGAGAGAGAGGATCACTGAACGATCTTCTTAGGGAACTCTACGGTGCTCTAGGGGAAGAAATTTGTGGGGATCTCGGCTAGGGAAGCTCTTGTAGAAGAGACTCATGTTGGGGAGGCTTCGGAAACTCCGATGGGGAACAGTATTTCAGGCATTGCTCTACTGGAGAGAAAATGACAACTCTGCGGGAAAGCAATTTTGCCAACTCTGTTGAGGATGAGAAAGTCTTGGCTGATGGGGAACAATAGTTTAAGCTTTGCTTGGGAGGTTCTGCTTGGGGAGAAGAGCACTTCTGGGAAGTAATCTGCTGTAACTCCTTCGTCCAAGCGACATGCTGGGGATTTAATGAGTTTCTTGAAGGATCCTCTGAGGGGATGACAGCTTTGTGGGGGATACTCTCGTCAAGTAATCCTGCTGATGAGGTGATTGCTGACTTGGCTGGGGATATGATGCTTGATATGTCCCATGTTGTGAGATAATCTGTCTTGAGTACCTGCAACCTGTTAAAAGAAACGCACAAGTGTCCCGAGGTATCCTCAACCGGATTCCGTCATAGGAGTTAGATTTATCTGGGAGCAACATTTTTCCTACAAGCATTTATTAAAATGGCTTATATGTTTTCATACAAGTGTTGTATTACGAACTTTGGACATTTTGCAAACGAAATAAAATGTACAAAACAAAGTGTGACTGAAATTCTGATTTTATTGATTCGTGTGCCCTGAATAGGCAAGTACAGTGAAGAAGCGAATCCCTGAAAGGAGGAGACTGCTATAAATTGAGAAAATAAAAGTGTTGGCAATGTTTGAAGTTGACGCTCCAGTGAGCTTCCCTTGCTATGACCTGTATGACCTTGACATTCTTCTTATCATGTTGTGAGTGATACAGACGAATTCAGAATGCAGTTGTTCGTTTTTTCCCTGATTTTGCATGGATCGCCCTTTCGGGTTTTTAGTCCACCGGGATACCCATTTTTATCCTGAGCTGTCCGATGTGGCTTTTCAACTCAGCAGGTGTACATTTTTTCAATTTTCCCTTATTTTTGCCCGAGTCTTTTATTATGTTTTTGACTCTCCAAGATGCCCTATTTTTGCCTGGACTTACATTCTGTTTTTATGTCCAGCGGGTCTTTTATGCGAAGTATTTTTTAACTGCATCTGAATTTACAGGAGATAAGAAATCTTCACCATCCATAGTAGTGAGCATCAGTATTCACCAGAGAAAACTTTCTTTACTATGAATGGGCCTTCGTAGTTTGGTGTCCATTTGCCCCTGTGTTCTGTATGAGGAGGAAGAAGTCTTTTCAGAACAAGCTCTCCCACTTGGTATTCCCGAGGTCTGACTTTCTGATCGAAGGCTTTCTTCATTCGCTTTTGATATAACTGACCATGACAGATGGCTGCTAATCTCTTTTCTTCGATCAGGCTCAGTTGATTATATCGAGATCGGACCCATTCTGCTTCATTCAGTTTTACATCCATCATTACCCGTAGGGAGGGTAGTTCAACTTCAACGGGTAGGACATCTTCCATACCATACACAAGCTGATAAGGTGTTGCCCTAGTAGATGTTCTGATAGAGGTTTGGTACCCATGCAAGGCAAATGGTAGCATTTCGTGCCAGTCTTTGTATGTGACTACCATCTTTTGCACAATCTTCTTAATATTCTTGTTAGCGGCCTCAACAGCGCCATTCATCTTTGGCCTATAAGGAGAAGAGTTATGATGTTGAATTTTGAAATCCCGGCAAAGTTCTGCCATCATTTTGTAGTTCAAATTGGAACCATTATCAGTAATGATTCGCTTGGGAACTCCATATCGACAGATGATATCCCTTTTCAGAAATCGAGCTACCACTTGTCTAGTGATGTTTGCATACGAAGCTACTTCAACCCATTTGGTGAAGTAATCAATGGCTACCAGGATGAATCTGTGACCATTTGAAGCAGTTGGTTCAATCTTTCCAATCATATCAATGCCCCACATGGCGAAAGGCCAAGGCGGAGACATTACATTCAAAGGATTCGGAGGTACATGCACTTTGTCCGCGTAGATCTGGCATTTGTGGCATTTTCTGGCATAGGCACAACAGTATGCATCCATTGTGATCCAGTAGTAACCTGATCTCAATAACTTCTTTTCCATTGCATGTCCTCCGGCATGGGTACCGAAAGAACCTTCATGTACTTCGTGCATCAATAGGTCTGCTTCTTTCTTGTCAACACATCTGAGCAAGACCATGTCGAAGTTCCGCTTGTACAAAGAACCATCAGTATTGAGGAAGAAACTGCTGGCTAGCCTTCTTAATGTCTTCTTATCATTAGACGATTCCCTAGGTGGGTATGTTTGTGTTTCTAAGAAGCATTTGATGTCGTGGAACCAAGGCTTGTTATTAGTAACAGTGTCTACAGAGAATACATATGTCGGTCTATCCAGTCTGGATACCAAAATTTAAGGTACATGATTAGCAACTTGTACTTTCATCATGGATGAAATGGTAGCCAAAGTGTCTGCAAACTGATTCTCATCTCGAGGTATGTATTCAAGCTTAACTGTTGTGAAGAAGGTCAACAATCTCCTTGTATAGTCACGATAGGGAACCAGATGCTCCTGATGAGTGTACCACTTGTCGTTGGTCTGGTTGATTACCAAAGCTGAATCTCCAAATACATTCAAGGTCTTGATCCTGAGGTCAATGGCTTCCTCAAGACCCATGATACTAGCTTCATACTCTTGCTGAGAAAGGAATATGAACTCCTTTAGGTGTGCTAAGCATTGCACCAACCCCACGACCGTTGCAATTAACTGCCCCGTCGAACATCATAGTCCATGCTTCTTCTGGATCAGGCCCTTCAGTGTGAATAGGCTCTTCACAGTCTTTTGACTTTAAGAACATGATGTCTTCATCATGGAAATCAAATCTCACAGGCTGATAATCATCAATGGGTTGCTCAGCCAAATAGTCAGACAATACACTGCCCTTGATGGCTTTCTGAGAGGTGTACTGAATATCATACTCTATTAGAATCATTTTCCATCTTGCAACCCTTCCTGTAAGTGTTGGCTTCTCAAATATGTACTTGACTGGATCCATCTTTGAGATCAATAAGGTAGTATGAGTCATCATATATTGTCTTAGTCGGCGAGCAGCCCACGCTAAAGCATAACAAGTTTTCTCGAGCAGTGAATAACGTTGTTCACAGTCGGTAAACCTTTTGTGTAGGTAGTATATTGCATACTCTTTTCGACCAGACTCGTCATGCTGGCCCAACACACACCCCATTGATTCATCTAATACTGTCAGGTACATTATTAGAGGTCTTCCTTCAACTGGAGGCATGAGAATTGGAGGTTCTTGCAAATATTCTTTGATCTTGTTAAAAGCTCTCTGACAGTCGTCATTCCACCTGACTGCTTGTTCCTTTCTTAGTAGTTTGAACAAGAGTTCGCAGGTTGCAGTGAGATGAGATATGAACCTCGAGATGTATTTCAATCTACCTAAGAATCCTCGAACTTCTTTCTCAGTCTTAGGTGCAGGCATTTCCTGAATTGCTTTGACTTTATCGGGATCAACCTCAATTCCCTTTTCACTTACAATAAAACCCAGCAGCTTACCAGAATGTATCCCGAATGTGAATTTGTTGGGGTTCAACTTCAACTGATACTTTCTCAGACGCTTGAACAACTTTAGCAGATTCACCAGATGATTTTCCTCTGTAAGAGACTTAGCAATCATATCATCCACATAGCACTCGATTTCCTTATGGATCATATCGTGGAATAATGTTACCATAGCCCGCTGAAACGTCGCATCGGCGTTCTTCAGACCGAACGACATTACCTTGTAGCAGAACGTGCCCCAGGGTGTGATGAAAGTTGTCTTCTCCATGTCTTCAGGTGACATCTTGATCTGATTGTTTCTAGAAAATCCATCCATGAAAGAAAATACCGAGAACTGAGATGTGTTATCCACTAACACATCAATGTGAGGTAATGGGAAATCATCTTTCGGGCTTGCTCTGTTCAAATCCCGGTAATCGACTCACATATGCACCTTGACATCCTTCTTAGGCACGGGTACAATATTAGCAACCCACGGCGGGTAACTAGTTACAGCAAGAAAATCGGCGTCCCACTGCTTTTGTACTTCCTCTTTGATTTTCATGGCCATGTCCGGGCGAGTACGGTGCAACTTCTGTTTAACTGGCGGACAATCTTCTTTCAATGGCAGCATGTGCATGACAATGTCTGTATCTAGGCCTGGCATATCTTGATAGGACCAAGCAAAGACGTCGACATACTCCCGAAGCTTACTGATGAGTTGTTCTTTCACTGAAGCTTGCAGACTGGCCCTGATCTTCACCTCCTTTACATCTTCCTCGGTACCAAGATTGACAGTTTCAACCTCCTCTTGATGAGGAGCAATCACTTTTTCCTCTTGTTTCAACAATCTGGCTAGCTTTTCAGGCAAATCATAATCTTCATCAACCCCTCCATCTGCTTGATCAATCGGATTGTCGAAGTCATACGAGGTCATAGCAGTGTCGTTGCCGATGCAATTTGGAGGACTATCTCTGCTAGGGTTGAGATTCGTTCATTTTAGTGATTGATTTTATCTTATTTTAGAAAAAGTGAATGAAGTTTATTAAGAAAACATTGTCATTTATTGTTTTGTGAGAAAATAACAAAAATTAAAAAACAGTGAGCGAAAAGATTGTTTGCAAAAGATGTCCATTATTCATTAATCATTCATTTGCACAAAATACATATATGGCCCTATTACAAAATGAGTCCTGACACCTTGGGCAAGATGCAGGACTTGATGCATGCTTAAACAGGAAATAATAATTACTCTGCAACACTAATCCTTATAATTTCCTGTGAAGACCAGTTGAGGACTTGTTGGCCCGAGACTCTTGGACGAATCCAGCTTTCCAGGTTGAAGTCGCTTTCATCCTTGTCTTCCACATTGTTGATTGCATCTGGGGTCAGCATTCCCCCACTGATAAACTTGGGAGCTTCAGCAGACTCTTCTTGGACCTGTCGGGATGGTCTGTAACCCAAACCGAACTTGTCTTCCTTGATCTGAACTTGCAGCAGCTTGCCCCAGCCTTGGGCATTCCCTTCTTCAACAACCTTCTGAGCTTGCATGTAAGAAGATATTGAAGTACCAGACACTTCAGTTGTTGCTTCATTGACATTGAGGGATTCAAAACCTTGGCTCATTGTTTCATGGATCTCCCCGTCCATCTCAATGTACTTGTAAGTATCTAGATGACTGACGAAGATGTCCTCCTCTCCACAAATAATGATAACTTGGCCCTCTCACTCGTATTTTAACTTCTAGTGAAGGATCGATGTTACGGCGCCAACAACATGAATCCAGGGTCGACCCAACAAACAGTTGTAGGCAGGCTGAATGTCCATCACATAGAAGATAGTTTTAAAACTCGGTGGGCCAATTACCACAGGCAGCTCAATTCTCCAAGAACAGATCTTTTAGAACCATCAAAGGCTCTCACAACTAGGTTACTCGGGCGAAGTGCAAGACCATCATAATCCATCTTGACTAAGGCTTTCTTTGGAAGGACATTGAGAGATGACCCAGTGGCAACCAAGACATGAGAAAGTACCGCACCTTTACATTCCAAGGTGATACGCAAAGCCTTATTGTGATTACGGCCCTCTGTAGTCAGATCAGCATCGGTGAACCCCAGTCCATGACTTGTATTGACATTTGAAACCACCGTCTCTAGCTGATTAACTGTAATCTCCTCAGGCACGTAAGCTGTGTGCATGACTTTGAGTAATGCATTCCTGTGAGCCTCGGAACACATGAGCAGCGATACAATAGAGATTTTGGAGGGTGTCTGATGGAGTTGGTCCACAACCTTGTAGTCACTCTTCTTGATAATCCTCATGAACTCGTCTACATCCTGATCAAAGGATGTCTTCTGAGTTTCTTTAGCAATTGGTTCTTCAGGCATCACACTCTTTCCTTTTTCTTTAGCAGCAGCTTCTGCATCAGCGTTAACTCTTGGGAATTGTGACGCAAAGTGATGTCCGCTTCGAGTGAAGCCTCTGCCTCCCCCGGCATTATCAATTTATGGTGTAGGATTTGAAGAGCCAAAAGTGACTTTCTTTCCGTTGTAATAAAGATCTGAGCCATAGTGCCAAGGTATAGCACTACTGCTGCCATATGGAACTGGTCCTGGTACCGTGATGGTAACCGGACTGATTAATGCGGAAGAAGGAGTTTTGAAAGTTTGAGGATCATAATAGATTGTGAAAGGAGGTCTAACTGGGATGTCAATGGTGTAGGGAGTTGATGATGTTGATGTGAGTTGTTGACAGGATCCATGACATGAATTGTTGCCGGATCATAATAAATGGTGACTGTTGAGATGTCTTCATTAATGGTTGCTATTGTTGTAGAAGGATGTATTGAATTGATGTCTGTTGAAGTTGAAGAAGAGATGGTTGTTGATATTATAGAAGAATCTGTTGGAATGATTGTTGTTGAAGTTGTAGGAGTGATATCTGTTATATCTGATGAAGTAATGTTTGCTGGAGTTGTAGGAGGAATGGTTGTTGATGTTGATGGAGCTGGAACTGTTGAAGTGATTTGTAAAATGACTTCTTTGATAAGACTGTTGATATCGGTCTTCAAATTTGCACAACCGTTGGTAGAAATATTGCAAGCTTCGCATTGGGCCCCACAACCTGGAAACACTTGGCACTTTAAAAGCTGGGCTTTAACCTCGGCCAGAGGTGTTTGAATACTTGCAACATTGGCAATTAGGCTTACTGGTTGATCCTCCTCAATGGAATTTATCCTAGGCCCACCATGGCTAGGCATATGATTATTAGTAATACTTGGAGGGGGTGAAAAGTTGACTGCCTTAGAATCAATCAAATCTTGAACCTTCATGTGTAAGGCCCTGTATTTCTCTGTGGTATGGCCATGTGCATTGGAGTGGAAGGCACATCTGGCGTTAACATCATTGTTTCTTGGAAGGTTCTGAGGATCTGGTGGAGCCAGAGTCCTCAATTCGATCAGATTGAGCTTCAGTAATTGTGGAAGTAAGGCAGCATAGGGCATCGAAATAAGATCGATAACCATGTTGATTTGTGAAATCCTTTGTTGGAACGGACGTTATTGCTGATTGTTGTTGTAAGATCTCTGTTAAGGAAATTGTTGTTGATGTGGGAAGTGTTGTGGTTGTTGAGGGTACTATTGTTGAGGTGCTGGAGCAGGAATGGTGACAGCAGCCACTGATCTTGGCATGTATTGAGGCCTACCTCTGCCCATATGCACTGAATTGGTTTCACATGTCCAATGAGGTCCTGAGAAAGGTTTCTTGGCATTGCTGGAGCTAGCACCATTATCAGAGATCTTACCCATCTTTAAAAGACTTTCAATTCTCTCACCAGCTATAACTACATCAGTAAAACTGGTGGAAGAGAAAGCAGCAAGTCGGTCAATGTAGGTTCCCTGTAATGTGCTCATAAACATGTCGGCCATCTCCCTTTCCGACATAGGTGGCTGGACAGCAGCAGCAAGCTGTCTCCATCTTTGGGAATATTCCCTGAAGCTTTCTCTTGAAGACTGAGACATACCCATCAGGAGGGTCCTATTGGGAGCCATATCCAGGTTGTATTGATACTGGCGTATGAAAGCTTCAGCTAAGTCCTTCCAGTTTCTGACAGTAGCTCTAGATAGGTGAGAATACCACTCACGAGATGCCCCGGTCAAGCTATCCTCAAAATAAAACATCCACAGCTTCTCATCCATGGTATAAGCTTTTAATCTTCCCAGAAAGGATTGAAGGTGGGTACGAGGACAGGAGGTACCATTATACTTCTCAAAGCATGGAGGCTTGAACATGTGAGGATTCCTGACTCCTTTTACTAATCTCATATCCATTACATCAAATCCCAAAGAGTTTTGGGATTCCAAGGATCTTAACTTTTCCACTATTTCGTCCAGACGACGATCATAGACTTCATCCCCAGCACCAATTACTGTGAACTGTTCATCCTGAGGATCTTCTTGTAGAACACGACCTCCTGCATTTCCTTGGGTATTTCCGATAACATTGACTTCAGGATTGAGGTGGGCCCAAACTCTGGCGGATTTGTTCGCGGCTGCCCAAGACCGTTGTTACTAGTACCTCCAGTGCCTAGATTATTCTCTTCTAGAGTTTGCCGCTCGACTAACTCTCTCAATATTTCTTGGCTCTGAGCCAACCCAGTCATCACTGCCATGAACTGGTTCATCTGAGCCCTCATCTCAGTTCTCTCATTAGCCATCTGAGTTCTAACGTCAGTCAAATCTTGTTGAACTTGGTCCATCTGAACTCTCGGAAGGTTGTGTCTTGTAGGATACCTGTGGACTCTGTTGATGGGGAAAACCCTCCTATGAGCAATGTTTCTTGAAACACACAGCAAAGTGAGAAAACAACAACAAAAACACCTGCAAAAACATAGAGAATAAGGTTAGCATGCAATGCAGTATATCTATTTGTCTTCCAATGGTATCCGGTTTGGCTCTTTGGTTTTTACCTTCCAGACCTCTGGGAATGATGAAGATGCTGAAGAGAAGTGAAACTCAAAAGAAGATCCAGGTAATACATAAACCATACATTACAAATGTAAAAGATACATAGTTTATGATTACAACAAGCTCCCATGGTGGGTCAAAATACAATCGAGCCAAGAAATACAAAAAAATCACCATGAGAATTAAAGTACAACCAAAATAGATTACAAGTAAAAGAGAAATAAAACATCCAGCCCAAAGTCATCCTCCTTGACTTCCTTCAAGAGAGCATCAGTTACTGGTCCAATTGGATGCACTGTGATGGTCCTGATAAGAAGGTTTCTGGTTGCAATGGCACTTGTCATCTTCTGGTACTTGTCTTGGTCTTTTGATCTCTTCAACCCTGTCCGGAGTTTCAACTCTGAGATTTCCTTTTGTGTTGCTAGGAGTGCTTCTTGACTCTTCTTCTCATTGGCTTCCAACTGCTCAATCTTATCCTGTGTCTTCTGATCTTCTTGCAGACGAGCTTCAGTGATCCTGATCCATCTAGCCTGACTCTCCTCCAGGTAGTGTTCAGCCCTAGCCTTATGAATCTTGGCTTCCTTACAAGCATTCTTCAATACCAATTCCCCTGCTCGAACTTTTATGATGAAGTCCCCTGTCTTTTCTATCTTGGTTATATGCTCGATCCGGAGTTTCTCTAACCTCTCAATGTCCAGACGACCATCATTCCTTTCCCAAAGGGTCTTCTTCAGAGCTTCAGAAAGCTGGGTATTCCTCTCTTTCAACTTCTCAAACTCTTTCAAACTGACTGTAGCTACAGGCTCAACTGCTGATGGCCCTGGCACATCTTCCAAGGTGAATGGCATGCGGGTGATCTGTCCTCTGATGCGAGACCATTCAATGTACTGAGCAGAAGCTATGTTGTTACACTTGCCAAGAGTAGCAGTCCCTTTTGTCTGTATGTGGTCCCAAGCCCAGGCTGCTTGTCGGACGGTGGCATGATTATTCAGAACGGCACAGTAAAGAGATTATGCTAAGTCTTACTCCTTTGGTGGATGTACTAATGCATACCCTAACTGTCTCCTGAAAAGCAAAGGATTGTAATTGATGCAACCCTTCACTCCAACAAGAGGTACATTAGGATACTGTCCACATCTTGCAATTATGTCCTTGCCCTTGGTGTTCTGAGTACACCATCTGATGTATTCTGAAGTAAGGGAAATCATTCTCTTAGCCCAATTCCTTGATTGATGAGGATTCAGGAAAGCTTCTGTCTTCGGCATGTGTCTCAATAACCAATAGTAGAAGAGGGGTGCACAACATCTGACCAGTCTTCCCCTCTGCTTCTCATTCCTCTGATGAACTGAATAATATAAATCTCCTAATAAGGTAGGAACTGGATTCTTCAGCAGGAAGATGTGGATAGAATTCTTACTTACAAACTTAGGCTCGTCTGCAAACAAGATGATACCATATATGCTGAGGGCTAGGAGAGCACAAACAGTTTCCCACTTCCCAGTTGCAGCAGAACTGGTAGCCTGAGTGACTAAGAAATCAAAATGAAGGCCTGGGATTCCAGCCTTGGTGGTCATATGTTGATTAATGATGGTGGCTTCCAAATGTAAAGCTTTGGTTGTGTCTTCATTCTTAGGAGCAGTCATCTTAGGGTTGAAAGGAATTCCTCTTCTGATAGGGACACCCAACAACATAGAAAACTCTTCCAACAGAGGGCCAATCTGAAAATCTGGGAAAGTGAAACATCTTAGAGGAGGGTCATAGAACTGGAGATAGGTGTGAATCATGATCCTCTGTGATGCATCCAAGTCCATGATCATGTCCAGGATACCACCATAATGTTCTCTGGATAAAGGGACATGATCAGGAGTGGTAAGAGCCTGAATATGCCTGATGCCTGCCAGAGGGTACTCATAGAAATGGTATGTAATGTTGCTCTTCCTAGTTGAATCCAAACTGATAATGGATGCTGATGAAGATAACTGAAGAAAATATCTGATGAAGATAGCTGAAAAAGGTAGCTGATGAAGTGCTGGAGAAGATGTCTGAGCAGAAGAACGGTCAAAACCAAACCAAAGAAGATGTGGATACCCTGTTAAACAAATAGACAAATGTTAAAATGATGCAATATAATGTATGCAGAATGATATGCAAGGGTTTGTGATCAGGTGCTGGATTATTAGTTGCTTTTGATAGGGTCCATGAGTGTTCAGAATTACGGATGAGGGCTTGAGAACCAGTAACCAGGTGGGGGACTCAAATAAAGAGTCACAAGTCCAGGGTTTCATAAGATCAGTCCAAAATCAATATAACCTTAAAACAATATCAGTAACAGGGTATGTTGAGGCCAAGGGTTCCTGCAAACCTGCAAACAACCCCACCCACTCACTGATATTGTTCTAGAATAAGGATCCTCAGATTCTGATTTATTATGAGAAGTGTAAACACATCTAACCCGGAGGTACAGTGTTTACCCTAATCATAAAGAGTCCTCCTCTAATTCACCTCAGATGTTGAAGGTCATCCAGACTTAGCAGGCTTCCCAGATAGCCCTAGTACTACAGGAAATCTGTAGCACAGAGTTCTCAAGAAGAAACCCATGTCTGAACCGTGTTTCATATTCTCGCACCAGACCGAAATGGAATGGGAAAGAATATGAAGCCACTCTAATCCTATGTCTGTCACTCAGGCCTTTGTGTTGGACCTTTCTCACTGGAATACCCCTCCCACCAAGGCAAACCAACAAACCAGCACAGATGATATGAGAATAATATGAAATGCATAAAATAGTAAATGAAAACGATAAAGTAAATGTAGTAAATAAAGTTGTATAGAAAGCAATAAATAAAGCAAAAACAAAAGCACACATAGCACATAACACCCCCAAAAACACAAATCAAACAAGCGCTAGGAGAAACCCACAAAAAAGCCAGAAGCCCTGGTTGCAAAGATAAGTCCCCAGCAGAGTCGCCAAGCTGTCGCTCCCGAAAAGACCTTACATCTCCAGTGCAGTTGCGAACCGTCGGCGATGTTGGAGGTTGAGGTTGAATAGAGTCTCCAGCTAGGCATTTTTATCCCGAAGGAAAGGTAATGTTGCATAAACCTAGAAGGGTATGGATAAGACGGTTGTGAAACAAAGAAACTGAGAAAGGGGGTTGGTTATGACCTGGGAAGGTGTTAGCACCCAGACCTTCCATCGTACTCGACGGGATCCACGCTTACTTGATTGTGTCTAAAAGGGGTAGTGTATGTGCTGACTAAGCATAAAAAGCAAGGGAGAAAAGATATACAGAGTGTCAGTACAAAAGAAAAGGTGAGATGCTCAAGACTGAGGCTTAGAAAAGAAAGCTGGAAAGAGGGGGATGACAAAGAGACTTTTGTTCGATAACCGTAAAGTTATGCCTACATATCCTCTCGTGCAATGAGGAAGTCAGAACATCGTAGTTCGACTTAAAGAGACTGGATGATTTTACTGTGAACTGCTTACTTGTCTATGCTTAAGTGTATGACTCGTCTGGCTCGAGTGCTAACTGTCTTGCATTAGACGGAAGAAGCAAGTTCTCGTTTTCAGAGTGAATATGGTGAGAAAAGAATCCCGGAGGAGACGATTATTGTTTGTTTTTGTGTTTTCAGTTTTTTATTGTTTTTCGTGTTTTGCATAGGATAATGAGCTTAAACCTAAATCAAGGGTTGTAAACTCATTATATCCTCCCTGATTAGGGATAATGAGCCTACTTAAAAGTGAGATAAGCATCTCAACTTAATTACCATGATGATATAGGATTAAGATCATTAACCTACTTGTGATTATTAAGTGTTTTTGGGTTTTTGTTTAGTGTTAAGTAATGAGTTTAATCTCTAATCAGGGATTAGTAAACTCATTACACCATCCTAAGAGAAGGATGATAGATGAGCACACTTAAGCTGAGGAAAATACCTCAACTTAATCCATGGTTAGGGATTAAATTCATTGTATAACAAGCCTTTATTAAGTGGATTTTAATTAAAGATGAGATTAAGAAATGAGATTTATGTTTGTAAGACTATCTTGAGGGGGACTTGTCCATTAAACACTAGGGTTAATCCCTCTTAACCAAAAGGAAGAGATAGAACCCTAATGTAAGGCCCAAGTTACAAGCTTATGTCTTGATCATTATTAAGTGTTTTGATTAAGAAGTGTAAACAAATTAAAGGTTTAACACTAAGGATTAAAGTTATACACTCCATCCAAAGATAAGGATGCAGGTATAACCCTAATTCAAAGTCCTAAAGCTTTAAGTGTTTAGCCTCTGATTATGAGATGAGAAGAGAGACTCAAGGAGACTCAAAGGTAAAAAAGCTAGGAGGGACTATATACAACCCTAAAGATTATCATGCTTGGGTATCCTATGGTTTGTGAGGCTTAAGAGAAGATCTTCAGGAAGCCACCAAGGAAGAGAAGTAGATGAAAAGAGAAGGAGAAAGAAGAATAGGTTACTTACTTCCTAAAGAAGATAAGTAACCTAAAGAAAGAAAGAAAGAGGGAGAGAGCATAAGTGAATTAGATTCACTTCAAAGACAAGTAAATAATACATATGAAGAGATGATAAGAGGTGGGATGTGAAGGCAAATCCACATCCCAAACAACTTTCCATAAGCCCCTGAAATGTTAGGATGGATGCATAAGAATAAAAACAAAAGGAAATGAGATGGATAAAGATGCAAAGACCAGAAGTGTATATGCAAGGAAAATGTGTTATGAGATGATGCACAGTCATACAAGATGCATATGAATGATTATACAAGGATGAGATGCAATGGAAGCATGTTTAGAAGCATGAAAACACATGGATGTTCATGAAATGTAATGAATGCAAAGTATTGAAAATGAATGAAGAAATGATCAAGAAATTTTAAAGCATGTCTTAAGGTGTCTAAGATGTCATACAAATGCTTGAAATGGCATGGCAAGTTCATATGATTGAGCTATGCAAAGATGAATGCAAATGAACATGAGAAATTAGGGTTTTATGAATGTATGAGATGCATATGACCAAACATGAAGCATACATCATGAAAAAAAATTGAAATTGAACTCAAACAAACCCTAAACATATACAAGATCACTCCCCAAATATGAAGGTCAGAAGCTAAACCTAGAGAAAGTTGTGGATTTCCTAAGTTAACTAGGGTTTTTGGGTACTTCTAAGGGGAAAATGCAAATCAAATTGAAAATGCAATGAAAAAATATGAGATAAATAACCTAGAAACTAGATGTAATATATAAAAAAATGCAAAAAGAATAAAGTTCAAACTCATCATAGTTGAATTTTTCAAGTTAGGGTTAGAAAAATGTGATTTTTAAGAACCCTAATTCAAAGATAATTGTGAAAATGTGATCAAACCTAAAATTAAATTTGTATGGTGAGTTTGAAAATGTTTCTAAATGTATGATAATGCTTCATGAATTTTTTGGTGATTTTTAGAAACCTAAATATATTTTTAATTAATTAAAATCAATTAATTAATTAAATAAAACATTTAAATGTTTTAAAAATACTTTTTTAATGCAAAAATTAAAATAAAAAATGTTTTTGAGTTAAGAAAAATATTTAAAGTAAAAATGCAGAAAATGAGATTTTTAAAATGTTTTTTGCTATTTTTAATAATTATGTGAAAGAAATGAAATAAAATGAAATAAAAATGAGAAGTCAAACAATCTGGTGGCTGGGATTTGAACCTGGGTTGACTGGCGCGCAAATGAAAGGCCAGGATTGATTCTGAGATTATAAATTAATTAAACCTAATTAAAACTAATTAATTAAAAGATTAGGGTTAATGATGCATCTGGACCGTCCAACACGTGCGGGAAGCAAAGATCCAAGGGCCTACATTCAAACCTGGCTAATTAATGAGATTAGCTCTAATGACACTCAGGCGACCGGAGACAAGCTCAGGTCGTCTTCTCCGGCGAATCAAAAACTCAACTTCTCCTATAAGCCACTAAAGCCCACAAATCCTACCCAGAATCACACCCCAAACATCATAGAATAATAATCAACAAGAAAAACACATTTATTCTTCATCAATAGGCTGAATCGAAACAAACAAATTTTTAGGGTTAAACTTTCAGAGCAAGCATACATGGCCATTTCACCACCATTTTCAAAAATACAAAACACATAATGATCAGTGAAGCATGCTCTTTCACATTGGAACTTAAAATAGGAGTTTTGGAAAAAAAAGGTTCTTGGTGACTACCTGAGATGAAGCTTTGCAGTTCTGAGCTTTCTGGACCTCTCCTTGATGCTAATCCATTCCACTTGATCCCCTGAGGCTTATGGAAGGCTTGAAACAAGTTTGTATGGCTTGGTTTTGAAGATTCAGTTTTGCTAAGGAAGAAATCGTGTTTGAGTTATGGAGCATTTCAGGCCATTTTAATGGTTGGTTTGTGTTCTATGATTGATTTTGAGATGATTGGTGGAAGAAGTTTGGATGTTTGAGGCTTGTGCAGTGAGATTCGAAGAGATGAATGTTTTGGGGATTTTTTTGTGAAACTGAGCTTGGTGAGGTTTCAGGCTTGTGTGTGTTATGAAATGAAGTCCATGATGTTAGTATAGGCCAATGGGATTGATCAGAAAGTTGTTGTGGCACAGGCTGATTGGTATGGGAGGTTTTTGCAAAAAGTCAAGATTGTGTACTCTGAGGTATGGGCAGGGTCAGAGCTGGATTGGGGGACTTGTCCTGCCTCAGCTTGCATCAAGGATGGCCATGGGATGGTTTAGAGTGATCAGAAGTGAATGAGTGGTGAGATTGCAATGGTTTTGCACATTTACAAATTTGTACATTTTTTAGAAATTGAACTTGAAAACCTATGATGCAAGGCTCAAATCTGATCCAAATGTGTTGCATTATCATGTAATGAAGCTTAGAGGTCAATTAGAGGTCATGAAAGTGCTTAGAACTTGAATTTGCAAAAATCCCTCTTTGGCATGAACTTGAAAATTATAGGATTTTTCCCAACTTTGAAAGATCATATCTTGAGTTCTAGGATGAATCAAGAGGAGTTCTTGTACTTTTTGAAAATGGGAAGATCCAATCTACAACTTTCATGTTTAAGGATTTTTCATTTGAAGCATTTTTTATCAAGAAAGAGGAGGTTGAAAATCTTTCCCAAAATGGAAAGTTTCCATTACAAGTCATGTCCAAAAATAGCAAGTTTGCAAATGGCTTGAAATTCTTCAATCTTGTGAACCTCTAACCACTTCTAAGATAAAATAAAAATCATAGAACCTCAAATTGATGAAAATGATCCTTTGGTTCCATTGTTGGGGGGCTCAGATGCCCTGATTCTGACTTTTCTTGCACAACAAGTCACTAGTTGATCAGATGACTTCCACAATGAATTTCTTCATCAAATTTGGTACACATGCTCCTTATAACATATTAAGACCATTATAATAAAGAATGATCAAAAAACCTGAGGTTAAGGGCCTCAAACCCAAAACCCTAATTTTAGGTCATCTGTGCAGGAAATCTCTAGTCTGCCTGGACCTCTGTGCAATCCTTTGTGATTTTGTGACTTCAAAGACTTCTTGGGGATGTAATAATATCATAGACCACTCATGGACCCTCTTGGAATGATTCAAGGCCTTTGAGATGGCTCAGATCACTTCTTGGATTGTCCAGATCACAAACCCTAGATGCAGATGAAATGAACTATGCAGTGAGATGATATGCTTATGCAATGCTATATGAAAAGATCACAAGCCATAGTGTGAGATTAGGGTGAGGAAAAATTTGGGGTGTTTACAGGTACACATGCTCCTTATAACATATTGAGACTATTAGAAACGAGAATGACCAAAAAATTTGAGGTTAAGGGCCTCAAACCCAAAACCCTAATTTTAGGTCATCTGTGCAGGAAATCGTCAGTCTGCCTCTATGCCTTTGCCATGATTTGTAATATCTTGACTTTTATGAACTTTGGGGAGCATATTATGATCATAGAACATTCATGGACCCTCTTGGCATGCTTCAAGACCATTGAGATGGCTCAAATCACTTCTTGGATTCATCTGATCACAAACCCTAGCTATGCAGCTTATACAAATGAAACAAATATGCAATGTGAGATGATATGATTATGTAATGAAATATGAATGATCATAAGCCATGGTGTGAGAAAAAGTGAGGGCAAATTTGGGTTGTTTACAGCTGGCATGAGAGGTTGGGTGGAAGGGGGCTGGAGATGGGGAGATTTCGGTATTAAGATCTTTTTGGATCCTAATATTGAGGCATCTCGTTCTAATTTAATTAATTTGTTATATTTTGCAGGTGATCGCTCAGAAGTTAGGGATAGTACTATGTGGATTCCCGAACCTATTTCTGGTTATTCGGTGAAGTCGTGTTTGATTTTATTGGTTGCTTCTGGAGTTGAGGATGAGGATATTCCACATTTAAGTCCTACTACAGTGGTGAGTAATATCGGAACTGTTATGGAAGTGAATATTGGTCACGGTATTCTTCAAACAAGGTTTGGTATGGTGGTTCGTTTTTCGCTTGGTGAAGAAGGTTCAGATATTGCTTTAAGTTCAGGTTTTATTAACACACTAGGGACTGCTCCACCGCTACAGCATGGTCAGTTGTAGCAGCGGATTTTGGTGATTATTTTTCTCAAGTAGGGTCTGGTTTGGTTGTTGATGTATCAAATGTAGAGGTTGGGTTTTCTGCTAGAGTCGATTCAGAGGTACAACAGGTCTTGTCGCGGTTTCATTTTGACGATGTTCATGTTGCAGCTTTGGCAGCTACTATAGCGGAGTCATCTCTGTTTTCTGCTGGAACAGATAGTATTAATTCTGCAGGTTCTGGTATTCTCCAAACCGGGTTTGCAGGGTCAGTTGTGGCAGTGGATTTTGGTGATGATTTTTCTCAAGCCGGTCTGGTTTGATTGCTGTTGTATTGAATGCAGAGGTTGGATTTTCTGCTAGAGCCGGTTAAGAGGTACAACAGATCTTGTCATAGTTTCATTTTGTTGATGTTCATGTTGCAGCTTTGGCAGCTACTGTAGCGGAGTCATCTCCGTTTTCGATTGGAACAGATAGTAATTTTTCTGCAGGTTCTGTCCCCATCGATCTATCAGGGATTGTCCCTTTTACTGGTGCAGATTCAACACCACTGCAGTGCTTGATTTATGTGGTCTCTACTGATGTTTCGGTTGTTGTTCCAACTGCAGCGGTGGGTGAAAATGTTGCAAATTTTATGGAGGTGCCTCCTTTTTCTGGTGCAACAGCGGTTGATAGTGTTAGTAGGGAAAGAGCCACCAGTTGGGAGGAAAGTCCAGGAGGGAGGATGTCGATGAATTCTATTGTTTGGTATAATCTGTGGAAGTTGGAGATTCCATGCGTATGAAAGCTTTTGGTTGGCACCTTTTTTGGGATAGATTACCAACAAAGGAAAATCTTATTTGAAGAGGTATCAATTTTTCTGAGGATAATTCTCTTTGTGTGTTTTGTTCTTCTTACCTTGAGAATTCATTGTATTTGATTTCGAGTTGTATGGTGATTAAGCTAATTTGGAGGGAGATTAGGGAATGCATTGTCTTTTTAGATAATACGGTAGAGATAGTGGATTGGTGTAAAGAAAGTTTCGAGAGATGTTTTCGATTTTACAAATCTCAAGGAGCAAAGAAAGGGAAAGCTAATATTTTTTGGTTGGCGACTATGTGGAATTTTTGGATAGCTAGGAATGAGATCATTTTTTAGAGTCACACATGGAATGTCTTCGACATTGTTTGGAATATCAATATCACGGCTTGGAAGTGATCTTTGTTAGGAGATATTGCTAAATCCAACTATAATTTCTATGATTTTTGTAAAAAAAAAACCCGTTTTTTTTATTTCATAAGTTCAATTGGATAGCAATATATTTTTTTTATTCTGATCTTTTTTTGGCTCGATTCTTTTGTAATCAGGTTCGAGAACCCTTAGTTCTCGTTTATTGAAATCACTTGCTTACTGTCACTCCTGGGATTTCCATCCTAGTACAAACGCAAAAGTGGCGCGGAAAAGGTAGAGTCTCCAGCCAAGAATTTTTATCCTGGAGGAATGGGAAAGGTAATGTTGCACAAACCTAAGAGAGAAGGAAAGGACAAGTTCCTGCGAACCAAAGATCTGGGTTCGGGAGTCGGTTACGACATGGGAAGGTATTAGCACCCCAGATCGTCCTCCGTACCTGACGGGATCCACGCTTGTTAGTTTTGTTTCAAAGGGTGAGAAATAAGATGATGCTGACTAGAAGAAACGCTAACTTGAACTGGAATGAGAAAGGGAACTGGAAAAGGATAACGAAAAGATACGGGACAAATGTAGGGAAAATAAAGAGTGTGCTCGAACGGGCCCTACCCTGCTGCCTACATACCTCATCGGGAAAATGAGGATCAGAGTCGACGTAGTTCACCTAACTAAAGGCGAAAACTTTGTTTGTATTTTTTATGCGCTAGAACTGTGTATGTCTATGCTCAGGTGTTGCATGCTCACCTTGAACGAGTGTGTTTATCGTCTTGAATGCGAGATAAGTCGTCGCAAGTTCACGTTAAGAGCAAGTGAGGTGAGAAAAGAAGTTCCCGACGGAAAGGACGATTCTTCTTTGTTGATTTGTCTTTTAGAGAAGTGTTTTATGTTTATTGTTTGTGAACCTTCTCGTACTAAGACTTGTTCATCATGGTAGATGACTTACACCTCTCCCCGAGACAGGACATGCATAAGTAACCCACAGGAAAGTCTCGTGTCGTACGAGAAGACCAACCTTTATTAGGTGTCTTTTACTTTTCTTCATGAGATGAAAAAGAGAAAGCAAAATGAATCAAAGGCAAAAAGTCTAAGGGGAAGACTAAGATCATAGTATTATCATACATGGATGAACCTATGTTAGCGCGGTTTATATCCTAATAAAAAGGAAAGGAGAAACAAATAGAAAATAGAATACAACTTAATTCTTAATGAAGTTAAGTCGATTCTAACAAAGGGATTAGCATGAAATTGTGAAAACCTAACAAACACAAGTATGAAAGGTAAGGCGAAATGCAAATTAAATGCATAAAGAAGTAAAATGAATAAGTTGTGGAGAAATTACCTTGACCTCCCTACAAAACAAAGATTAGTGTTGCATATTATTTAAAATAATAAGGAAAACAAAGTACCAATTAAATCCTAATGTGTCTAGGACCTAAACTAGACTCAATCCTAAGTCTAAAAGGTACTAAAAATGATGTAATGCAAAATCCAGCAGCCTATTATAGCTCCTAAATGCACAAACAGCAATGGAATGCAATGCACATTGTTGTAAACACCCCAAATTTGCCCTCACTCTTTATCCCACCATGGCATGTGACCTTTCATTTTTGCATTAGCCTAAGCATACCATCTCATATTGCATACTTGCTTTACTGCATAGTTCAAGTTCATCTACATCTAGGGTTTGTGATCTGAGCAATCCAAGAATCCTTTTGAGCCATCCCAAAGGTTTTAAAGCTTTCCAAGAAGGTCCATGTGTGTTATATAATCATATCATTCTCCCCAAAGTTCATGAAAGTCAAGGGATCACAAGAATTGGCAAAGTCATGGAAGCAGAAATAGGGTTTTCACTACACAGATGACCAAAATTAGGGTTTTGGTTTCAGAGGCCTTAACTCCAATTTTTTGGGTCATTATTGTTTCTAATGTTCTTAATATGTTAAAATGATCATGTGTACCAAGTTTGATGAAGAAATTCATTATGGAAGTCATCTGATCATTGGGTAACTTCTTGAGCAAGTTAAGTCAAAATCAGGGCATCTGAGGCCCCCAACAATGGAACCAAAGGGTTATTTTCATCAAATTGAAGTTCTATGATCTTTATTTGATATTATAAGTGGTTGGAAGTTCACAATATTGAAGAATTTTGAGCCAATTTCAAACTTGCCATTTTTGGAAATGACTTGAAATGCAAACTTTCCATTTTGGGAAAGATTTTCAACCTCCTCTTTCATGACCAAAAATGCTTCAAATGAAAATTTCTTGGGCATGAAAGTTGTAGATTAGGTCTTTCCCTTTTCGAAAAGTACAAGAACATGTTTTGATTCATCCTAGAACTCAAGATATGGCCTTTCAAAGTTGGCAAAAATCACATAATTTCAAGTTTCATGCCAAAGAGGGAATTTTGCAATTTCACTTGCTAAGCATTCTAATGACCTCTAATGTGAAAAAACACTTCATAACATGCCAAAGAAACTTCCAAAGATCAGAATTGGCCCAAGATTTGAAGCAATTTATGGCTTGAATCACAAGAAACATCAAAAAGGGAAATTTGCATAAACCATGAGAACTCTTCATCCAAGCCTTCCAGCTGCATAACATTGATCCAAAGGCTATCCTTGATGCAAGCTGAAGCCAGACACCCCTTCAAACAAGCTCTGACCCGTGCCATGCTTCAAGTACACATAACCTTGACTTTTTGCAACTTGGCCCATACCAATCAAGTTGTGCCACCACCCACTTTCTGAGCAATCCCATTGGTTTATATAAACCTCATGGATCACAAAACACACAACACACAAGGCTGAAACCTCCCACAAGCTCAGAATCACAAAAATCACCTCACACCTTCCTCTCTTTGAATTTCATAACACAGCCATCAAAACTTCAAATTTTTTCCACCAATCAACTCAAAAACACTCAAGGATCATTTCCCAACCATTACAATGGCCTGAAACACCCCACAACACAAACACGATTTCTGAGTTATCAGAACTGAATCACTCAAACCATCTCATTTAAACTCCATCCAAGCCTTTCAGAAGCATCAGAGGGATCATTGGAGGCATTTTGCACAAAGGAAGAGGTCAGAAAGCTCAAGTTTGCAAAGCTTCAACTCAGGTAGACATCAAGAACATTTTTTCCAGAACTTGTTATTTAAGTTAAAATATCAATCTTCATGTTCCCCTGATCATTCTGATATGTTTTGTTTTGAAAATGATTGAGAAATGAGCATGTACGAAGCTTCTGAAATTTTTGACCTAAAGCTTGTTGGCTTCGATTCAGCTTTGTTATGCATGATAAATGATTTTTGTTTGTGGATTCATGTTCTTTGATATTAGAGGATTGATTCTAGGCAAGAAACTAGGAGTTTTGATGCTTGTATGAGTTTCTGGATTTTTGCCTCGCCGGAGAAGATGACCGGAGCTAGCTCCGGTCACCTGAAAATGCTTAGGGTTTAATTAGGGTTAATTAGCCAGTTTGAATATAGGCCCTTAGATCTTAGGGTTAGCGCGTGAACGAGTGGTCCAGATTGCTTCATTAACCTTAATTCAAATTAATTAGTTTTAATTAGGTTAATTAATTTAAAAATCTCATATTGAATCCTAGCCATTGGTATGCGCGCGCAGTCAAACCACTTCCCTTCAGTTTGAATCTCATCCCTTGGATCTGCATACTTCTCATTTTAGTTATTTTAATTTCATTTCTTTTCATTTATTTTGCATATTTATTTCAAAATAGCAAAACTTATCAAACAAATATGAAACTTTGCATTTTGACTTTAAAAATATTTTTCTTAACCCAAAAATAATTTTTATTTTATTTTTTGCATATAAAAAGTATTTTTAAATTATTTAAATTTTATTTTTAATTAATTAAAGTATTTTAATTAATTAAAAATGCATTTAGGTTTCTAAAAATCACCAAAAAAATCATGAACCATTCCAATGCATTTAGAAACATTTTCAAACTCTTCATACAAATTTCTTTTTAGGTTTGATCATAGTTTCCCAATTTTCTTTGAATTAAGGGTCATTAAAATCACAATTTTTAACCCTAGCTTTGAAAAATCATTTCTGCCTAACCAAGAAGAGTTTGAACTTGATTCTTTTTGCATTGTTTCACATATTGCATGTAGTTTCTAGGTTATCTTTCTCATGAATGTATCTTGCATTTTCAAATTGATTTGCATTTTTCCTTTTGAATCACCTAAAAAAACTAGGAAACTTAGGAAAATCATAACTTTCAATAGGATTAACTTCTGACCTTCTCCTTTGGGGTGTGACTTTTTATAGGTTTAGGGTTTGTTTGAGTTTGATTAAAAAAAATTATCATGTGGCATGCTTCTGTTTTATTCATTTTCATCTCATATATCCATGTAACCCTAATTTCTCATGTTCATTTGCATTCACCTTGCATATTCATCATCACATGAACTTGCCATGACATTTCAAGCATTCATATGTCATCTTAGACATCTTAGGACATCTTAGAACATTGCTTGATCATTTATTCTTTCATTTTCCATGCTTTGCCTTCATTTCATTTCATAAACATCCATGTGTTTTCAAACTTCTAAGCATGCTTTCATGACATCTCACCTTTGTATGATCATCCATATGCACATTGTATGACATTGCATCATCTCATATGCCATTTGCATTGCATAAACACTTCTAACTTTGGTCATTTCATCTTATTTCAACTCATTTCTTTATGCTTTATACCTTATGCATTCGTACTAACTTTTCAGGAGCTTTTGGTAAGTTATTGAGGGAGGTGGATTTGCCTTCACCTCTCACCTCTTCTTATCTCTTTCAAATGAATTTTTTTGTCTTTGAAATGAATGTTGTTCACTTATGTTCCATATCTCTCACTTTCTTCCTTTAAGTTACTTATCTTCTTAGGAAGTAAGTAACTTATTCTTCTGCTACTTTCTCCTTTTATCTACTTCTTCCATTGGTGGCTTCTTTGAAGATCTTCTCTTTAAGCCTCACAAACCATAGGATATCCAAGCAAGATAATAATTAGGGTTGTGATTATTCCCCCTTAGATTTTTACCTTTGAGTCTCCTTGATTCTCTCTTCTCATCTCAATAATCAGAGACTAAACTCTTAAGGTTTTAGGACTTTGGAATTAGGGTTATGCCTGCATCCTTCTCTTAGGATGGAGTGTATAACTTTAATCCTAAGTGTTAAACCTTTAATTTTTTTAAACCTCTTAATCAAATCACATTAATAATCACCAAGACTTTATCTTGTAACTTGGGCCTTACAATAGGGTTCTAACTCTTCCTTTTGGTTAAGAGGGACTAACCCTAGTGTTTAATGGACAAGTCCCCCTCAAGTTGTCTTACAAACTTAAAATCAATTTCTTAATCTCATCCCTTAATTAAAATCCACTTAATAAAGGCTTGTTATATAATGAATTTAATACCTAACCATGGATTAAGTTGAGGTATCTTCCTCAGCTTAAGTGTTCTCATCTATCATCCTTCTATTAGGATGGTGTAATGAGTTCACTAATCTGTGATTAGAGATTAAACTCATTACTTAACACTAAAAAAATCCAAAAACACCTTAATAATCACAAGTAGGTTAATGATCTTAATCCTACATCATCATGGTAATTAAGTGGAGATGCTTATCTCATACTTAAGTAGGCTCATTATCCCTAATCAGGGAGGATATAATGAGTTTACAAGCCCGTGATTTAGGCTTAAACTCATTAACTTATGCAAAACACCAAAAACAATAACAAGACTGAAAACACAAAAACAAACTATAATCGTCTCCTCCGGGATTCTTTTCTCATCACACTTATTCATAAAAAAGAACTCGCTTCTTCCGTCTAATGCAAGATAGTTAGCACTCGAGCCAGACGAGTCATACACTTGAGCATAGGAAAGTAAGCAGTTCACAGTCAATTTTATCTTTAGTCTCTTTGAGTCGAACTACGGTGTTCTGACTTCCTCATTGCACGAGAGGTACGTAGGCAAATCTTAACAGTTATCGAACCAAAGTCTCTTTGTCATCCCCCTCTTTCAGCATTCTTTTCTAAGCCTCAGTTCCTGAGCAATTCACCTTTTGCACTGACACCTGTACTTTCTTTTCTTAGCTTTTACACACAGATAGCACATACCCTACCCCTTTAAAACACAATCTTTTAAGCGTGGATCCCGTCAAGTACGACGGACAATCTCGGTGCTAATACCTTCCCAGCTTGTAACCAATCCTCTTTCTCAGTTTCTCTGGTTCGCGACCGTCTTATCCATCTTTTTCCAGGTTTATGCAGCATTACCTTTCCTTCGGGATAAAAATGCCTAGTTGGCGACTCTATTCAATTCATTCCTTTTTCTCTTTTCGCTGATCGTTCGCGTCTACACCGGGATGCAAATCCTCGGGAGCGAAAGCTTGGCAACTCTGCTAGGGAGGTATCTTGCAACCATGGCTTCTGGTTCTTTTTATGGGTTTCTCCTAGCGCCTGTTTGATTTGTTTTTATGGGGGTGTTATGTGCTATATGTGCTTTTTATTTTATTGCTTTATTTATTGCTTTCTGTACAGCTTTATTTATTGCTTTCATTTACTGTTATGCATTTCATACTATTGTCATCATATCATTGTGTTGGATTTGTTGTTTACCTTAGTGGGAGGGATATTCAGTGAGTAAGGTTCCATACCAGGAGCCTGAGTGACACATAGGATAGAGTGGCTTCATATTCTTTCCCATTCCATTTCGGTCTGGTGCGGGAATATGAAACACGGTTCAGACATGGGTTTCTTCTTGAGAACTTTGTTCTACGGATTTCCTGTAGTACTGGGGCTATCTGGGAAGCCTGCTAAGTCTGGATGACCTTTTTATGACCTTCAGCATCTGAGGTGAATTAGAGGAGGAACCTTTATGATTATTGTAAATACTGTACCTCCGGGTTAGAAGTGTTTACACTTCTCATAACTGATCCAAGTCTGAGGATCCTTGTTCTAGAACAATACATGTGAGGGGGTTGGGATGTTTACAGGTTTACAGGAACCCTTGGCCTCATCATACCCTGTTACTAATATTGTTAAGGTCACATCATGTTGGACTATTCTTGTGAAACCCTGGACTTGTGACTCTTTATTTGAGTCCCCCACCTGGTTACTGGTTCTCTAAGCCTTCATTTGAACTTATGAACACACATGGACCTTATCAAGGAAAATAACAGATCTAGCACTTGATCACAAACCCTTGCATATCATTCTGCATACATTATTTTGCATCATTTTAACATTTGTCTATTTGTTTTACAGGGTATCCACATTTTATCTTTGGTTTGGTTTTGACCTGTTCTACTGCTCAGATTCCTTCAGATTTCTGCATCAGCCATCTTCATCAGTTATCTTCATCAGAGATCTTCTTCAGTATCTTCTCCAGTTATCTTCATCAGTTTTCATCAGTTACCTTCATCAGTGTTTCTCCTCAGTCTTCTTCATCAGCATCCATTGTCAGCATGGACCCATCCCGGAAGAGCAACATCACCTATCATTTCTTTGAGCCTATTCTGGCAGGCATTAGTCATATTCAGACACTCATCACTCATGATCATGTCCCTTTATTCAGGGAACATTATGGTGGCATTATGGACATGATCAGGGACTTGGATGCATCACAAAGGAGTATGATCCACACTTGCCTTCAGTTCTATAACCCTCCACTCAGGTGTTTCAGCTTTCCAGACTTTCATTTGGGCCCTTTGCTAGAGGAGTTTTCCATGTTGTTGGGTGTCCCCATCAGGAGAGGGATTTCTTTCAACCCTGAGATGACTGCTCCCAAGAATGAAGACATAGCTAAGGATCTGCATTTGGAATCCACCCTCATTGACCAGCATATGACCACCAAGGCTGGAATCCCAGGCTTCCATTTGAACTTCTTGATCACTCAGTCCACCAGTCATGCTGCAGCAGGAAGGTGGGAAACTGTTTGTGCTCTCCTATCCCTTAGCATATATGGTATCATCTTGTTTACAGACGAGCCTAAGTTTGTAAGCAAGAGTGCTATCCATCTCTTCTTGCTGAAGAATCCAGTTCCCACCTTGCTAGGGGATTTCTATTACTCGGTGCATCAAAGGAATGAGAAGCAGAGGGGAAGATTAGTCAGATGTTATGCACCCCTCTTCTACTGTTGGTTACTGAGGCACTTGCCAAACACGGAAGCTTTCTTGAACCCTCATCAGTCAAGAAACTAGGCTAAGAGAATGATTGCTCTCACAACAGAAGACATAAGATGGTGCACTCAGAGCACCAAGGGCAGAGACATAATCATTAGTTGTGGGCAGTATCCCAATGTACCTCTGATTGGAGTAATGGGTTGCATCAACTACAATCCTTTTCTATTCAAAAGGCAATTAGGGTATGCCTTAGTACATCCACCGAGAGAGAAAGACTTGTCAGAAACCCTTTACTGTGACATTCAGCATAACCATGACATTGCCCGACAAGCAACCTGGGCTTGGGACAATATTCAAACTAAAGGGACAGCCATTCTTGACAAGTGTAACAACATAGCTTCAGCATAGTATCTTGATTGGTCTCATACCAGAGGACAGATTACCCGCATGCCATTCACCTTGGAGGATGTGCCTGGACCATCAACAGTAGAGCCTGTAGCTACGGTCAATTTAGAAGAGTTTGAGAAGTTGAAGGAGAGGAATACTCAGTTATCTAAAGCTCTGAAGAAGGACCTATGGGAGAGGAATGATAGTTGTCTAGACAATGAGAGGTTAGAGAAGCTCCGGATCGAGCATATGACCAAGATTGAGAAGACAGATGATTACATCAGAAGAGCTAGAGCAGGGGAGTTGGTATTGAAGAATGCTTTCAAGGAAGCCAAGATTCAGAAGGCCAGAGATGAGCACTACTTGGAAGAGAGTCAAGCTAGATGGATCAGAATCACTGAAGCTCGTTCGCAGGAATATCAGAAGACACAGGATAAGATAGAGCAGTTGGAAGATAATGAGAAGAGGAATTAGGAATCCTTGTTAGCAGCATAGAAAGAGATCTCTGAGTTGAAACTCCGGGCGGGGTTAAAGAGATCAAAGGACCAAGACAAGTATAAGAAGTTGACAAGTGTCATTGCCACCAGGAACCTTCTTATCAGGACCATCACAGAGCATCCAGTTGGCCCAGTGACTGATGCTCTCCTGAAGGAAGTCAGAGAGGATGATTATGGGCTGGATGTTTGATTTCTTTGTAATTGTACT
This sequence comes from Lathyrus aphaca, assembly GCA_963966055.1. Taxonomy (NCBI): domain Eukaryota; kingdom Viridiplantae; phylum Streptophyta; class Magnoliopsida; order Fabales; family Fabaceae; genus Lathyrus; species Lathyrus aphaca. Next base: position 195,607,292 of record OZ014525.1, read on the forward strand.
TCATTTTGTTTGTACTTTTGTTTTTGTTGCTGCATTTTGATCCACCATGGGGACTTGTTGTAATCAAAACTATGTATCTTTTACATTTTGTAATATATGGTTTATGTTATTCTCTGGGCTTCATTTCTCTTCAACATCATCATTCCTCGAGGTCTGGAAGGTCAAAACCAAAGAACCAAATCGGATACCCTTGAAAGACAAATAGGCATACTGCATTGCATACTAACCTCTTCTCTTTGTTTTGTAGGTTTTTGTTTTTGTTGTTTCTCACTTTGTTGTGGTTTCAGGAAACATTGCTCGTAGGAGAGTCTTCCCCATCAACAGAGTTCATCGGTATCCGACAAGAAATAACCTTCCGAGCTTACAGATGGACCAGGTTCAGCAAGATCTGACTGACGTAAGAAACCAGATGGCTAATGAAAGAACTGAGATGAGGGCTCAGATGAACCAGTTTATGGAAGTAATGACTGGGTTGGCCCAAAGCCAAGAAAGATTAAGAGAGTTAGTCGAGCAGCAAACTCCTAAAGAAAATCACCCAGGTACAGGGGGTACCAGCAACAATGATCATGTACAGCCTCATACTGATCCCCCGGAGTATGGACCTCATCTTAACCCTGACATTAATGCTATCAGGAATACCCAGGGTAATACTAGAGGGCGTGCCTTGCAAAAGGACCCTCAGGAGGAACAATTCACGGTAGTAGGGGCAGGAGATGAAGTCTATGATCGTCGGTTGGACGAGATAGCAGAAAAGTTGAGATCTATGGAGTCTCAAAACTCCTTAGGCTTTGATGTTATGGATATGGGGTTGGTAGAGGGAGTTAGAATTCCTCACAAATTCAAACCCCCCTGCTTTGAAAAATATAATGGAACATCTTGCCCTCGTACCCATCTTCAATCTTTCCTGGGAAGATTAAAGGCCTACACTATGGATGAAAAGCTATGGATGTTCTATTTTGAGGATAGCTTGGCAGGAGCATCCCGTGAGTGGTACTCTCATCTGACCAGGGTCACAGTAAGAAATTGGAAAGATTTGGCCGAGGCTTTCATTCGCCAATACCAATACAATCTAGACATGGCTCCTAACATAACACTTCTAATGGGTATTTCACAATCCTCCAAGGAAAGCTTCAGAGTATGCTCAGAGATGGAGGCAATTAGCTGCTTCCGTTCAGCCTCCAATGTCAGAAAGAGAAATGGCAGATATGTTTATGAACACCCTCCAAGGGACATACATTGATAGGTTGGCTGCCTTCTCTTCCACTAGCTTTGCAGATGTGGTCATAGCTTGAGAAAGGATTGAGAGTTTGTTGAAAATGGGAAAGATTTCTGATAATGGCGCCAGCTCAAGCAGCACAAGGAAACCATTTGCAGGGCCTCGAAGGTCTGGTGAAACAAACTCAGTACACATGGGCAGAGGAAGGCCCTAGTATATGCCAAGATCAATTTCCGTTGTCACAATTCCTACTCCACCTCCTCAACAGCAATACACTCCGCAACCACAACAGTTCCCACAACAACACTTTCCTCAACAAAGCTCCTATAATAACAACAACAACCAACAGCAGCGTCCTTTCCAGCAAAGGCCATCTCAAGTCAACAGGGTAATTGACCATATACCAATGCCTTATGCCACTTTGTTGCCACAACTTCTGAAGCTTTATCTTGTTGAACTAAGGACTCTGGCTCCACCAGATCCTTAGAACCTTCCACGGAATTACGACGTCAATGCCAGATGTGCCTTCCATTCTAATGCACCTGGTCACACCATAGAAAAGTGCAGAGCTTTGCACATGAAGGTCCAGGATCTAGTTGATTCAAAAGCCCTAAATTTTGCACCACCTCCTAACGTCACGAAGAATCCTATGCCCAACCATGCTGGGCCTAGGATAAATGCAATTGAGGAGGGTCAACCCATGAATTTAATAGAAGATACTGCAAGCATTCAAACACCTCTGGCAGAGGTTAAAGCTCAGCTTTTAAAATGCCAGGTGTTCCCAGGTTGTGAGGCCTGCTGTGAATCTTGCAAAGTTTCCGTCAATGGGTGTGCAAGCCTGAGAAATAGCATCAATGGCCTTATCAAAGAAGGTATCCTACAGATAACATCAACGGTTTCTATAACATCAGCAACTCCTCTTACAGCAACAATAGACACTCTTCCTACAACTTCAAAGACAATTGTTCCGACAGACTCGTCTACAAAATCAACAATCATTTCTTCCACCACTTCAACAAACACTAGTTCAACCGCATCCGCTTCTACAACTACAGCAACCATTAACAACAACGCCTCCACAGTCACCATATACTACGACCCTGCAATGGTCCCTGATTCCAACAATTTTCAGCAACAATCTCAGCAACAATCTCAACAACAACCCAGCTTCAGTCTTTCACCACCACCAACACTCAGAAGTCCCGTCACCATATTTTATAATCCACAGACAATAACAGTCCCTACCTCCGCTGCAGTCAGTCCAGTCACCATCACGGTACCTGGACCCATTCCATATGAAAAAGACAATGTTGTGCCATGGCACTATGGTTCATACCTCTACTGCAACGGGGAAAGAGTCCTTCTTGATTCTTCAGCTCATACACCACAGGTGGATAATGTCGTGGGAGGCGGAGGCTTCACCCGAAGCGGACGCCTTTTCGCATCACAAGTACCAAGAGTTAATACTGAGGCAGAGGCTGCTGCCAAATCCAAGGGTAAAAATGTGGTGCCTGAGGAACCTGTACCAAAAGAAGCCCATAAAACATCCTTTGATCAAGATGTGGATGAATTTATGAGGATAATCAAGAGAAGCGACTACAAGGTTGTGGATCAGCTCCACCAGACTCCTTCCAAGATCTCCATCTTATCATTAATGTTGTATTCCGAAGCTCATCGGGATGCATTACTTAAAGTCCTACATGCAGCCTACGTGCCGGAGGAGATCATGGTAAATCAACTCGAGACAGTGGTGTCAAATGTTAATACTAGCCATGGGCTAGGCTTCACCAACGCTGATTTGACAACGGAAGGTCGTCACCACAACAAAGCTTTACACATCACTCTGGAGTGTAAAGGGGTTGTACTTTCACATGTTCTAGTCGACACTGGGTCTTCACTTAATGTCTTGCCAAAGAAAGCCCTTGTTAAGCTTGAATATGATGGTATAGCTCTCCGACCAAGCAATCTGGTGGTTAGAGCTTTTGATGGTTCCAAGAGGTCTGTTCTTGGAGAAGTGGAGCTTCCTGTGATAATTGGCCCGCAAGTCTTTCAAACTACTTTCTACGTGATGGACATTCAGACGGCCTACAACTGTTTGTTGGGTCGACCATGGATTCACGCCGCTAGTGCAGTTACGTCGACCCTTCACCAGAAATTGAAATATGAGTGGGAAGGGAAGATTATCACAATCTGTGGTAAAGAGGATATTTTTGCTAGCCATATGGCCACCTACAAATACATTGATATGGATGGTGAAATCCACGAGACCATCAGCCAGGGTTTTGAAGCACTAAACGTCAATGAGGCAACAACTGAAGTATTTGCTGCATCCCAGGAGGATAGAATGGGTACTTCAATTGTCTCCTATCAACAAGCTTAGAAGGTTGTTGAAGATGGAAACGCCCAAGGCTGGGGCAAGCTGCTACCGGTTGAGAAGAAGGAGGACAGATTCGGTTTGGGTTACAAACCATTCCGACAAGATCAAGCAGAGGCTGCTAAGGAGCCCAAGTTCATAAGTGGGGGGATGCTAACCCCATATGCTGTCAATAACGTGGAAGACGAGGTGGAAAGAGACCTCAACTTGGAGAGCTGGATTCGTCCAAGGATCTCGGGCTAACAAGTCCTTAACTGGTCTTCCCAGGAAATTATAAGAGTTACTCCTGCAGAGAAATTATTATTTCCTGCCTTTTTTAGCATGCATCAAGTCCTGCATCTTTCCCAAGGTGTCAAGACTCATTTTGTAATAGGGCCATATTTGTATTTTTGTGCAAATGGAATATCAATGAATATTGGACATCTTTTGCAAACAATTTTCTCTCTCGCTCACTGTCTTTTCATTTTTGTTATTTTTCGCACAAAACAATAAAATGGAAATGTTTTCAAAATAATAATTTCTTTTTTTTTTCTAAACAAGATTAAAATTGATCACTAAAAAGAACAAATCTCAACCCTTGCAGAAATAATCCTCCAGATTGCACTGACAACAGCACTGCTATGACCTTGTATGATTTCGACAATCCAATTAATCAAGCCGATGAAGGGGTTGAAGAAGACTATGAGTTGCCCGAAGAGCTAGCCAGGTTGTTGAGGCAAGAAGAGAAAGTGATTACTCCTCATCAGGAGGAAATTGAAACTGTTAATCTTGGTACCGAGGAGGATTTGAAAGAAGTGAAGATTGGGGCTGGTCTGCAAGCTCCAGTAAGAGAACAGCATATCAGCATGCTTCGAGAATACGTCGACGTCTTTGCTTAGTCCTATCAAGACATGCCAGGTCTAGATACGGATATTGTCATGCACAAGCTACCTTTGAAAGAAGATTTCCCTCCAGTCAAGCAGAAGCTACCCCGTACTCGCCCAGATATGGCCATGAAGATTAAGGAAGAAGTACAAAAACAGTGGGACGCCGGTTTCCTTGTTGTAACTAGTTACCCTCCGTGGGTTGCTAACATTGTACCCGTGCCTAAGAAGGATGGCAAGGTACGTATGTGTGTGGATTACCAGGACCTGAACAGAGCTAGCCCGAAGGATGATTTCCCATTATCCCACATTGATGTATTAGTCGACAACACAGCTCAGTTCTCGGTATTTTCTTTCATGGATGGATTTTCTGGGTATAATCAGATCAAGATGTCACCCGAAGACATGGAGAAAACAACATTCATCATACCTTGGGGCATATTTTGTTACAAGGTAATGTCGTTTGGAGTGAAGAACGCCAGTGCAACTTATCAACAGGCTATGGTAACATTATTCCATGATATGATCCACAAAGAAATTGAAAGCTACGTGGATGATATGATTGCCAAGTCCCTTACTGAAGAAGACCATCTAGTAAATCTACTGAAGTTGTTCAAGCGTCTGAGGAAGTATCAGTTGAAGTTGAACCCCAACAAATGTACATTCGGGGTACGTTCTGGTAAGTTGTTGGGATTTATCGTAAGTGAAAAGGGAATTGAGGTTGATCCCGACAAAGTCAAGGCCATTCAGGAGATGCCTGCACCTAGGACTGAAAAGGAAGTTCGAGGGTTCTTAGGTAGATTGAACTACATCTCAAGGTTCATATCTCACCTCACTGCAACCTGTGAACCCCTGTTCAAACTGTTAAGAAAGGAACAAACAGTCAGGTGGAACGATGATTGCCATAAGGCTTTTGACAAGATCAAGGAGTATCTGCAAGAACCTCCAATTCTCATGCCTCTAGTTGAAGGAAGACCTCTGATAATGTACCTGACAGTATTAGAAGGGTCAATGGGGTGTGTGTTGGGCCAGCATGACGAGTCTGGTCGAAAAGAGTATGCAATATACTACCTAAGCAAAAAGTTTACCGACTGTGAACAACGTTATTCACTGCTCGAGAAAACTTGATGCGCTTTAGCATGGGCTGCTCACCGACTAAGACAGTATATGTTGACTCACACTACCTTATTAATCTCAAAAATGGACCCCGTCAAGTACATATTTGAGAACCCAATACTTACCGGAAGGGTTGCAAGATGGCAAATGATTCTAACAGAGTATGACATTCAGTACACTTCTCAAAAAGCCATCAAAGGCAGTGTATTGTCTGACTATCTGGCCGAGAAACCCATTGATGATTACGAGCCTATGAGATTTGACTTCCCTGATGAAGACATCACGTTCTTAAAAGCAAAAGATTGTGAAGATCCAGTTCACTCTAAAGGACCTAATCTAGAGGAAGCATGGACTATGATGTTTGACGGGGCTGTCAATATGAACGGTCGTGGAGTTGGTGCAGTGCTCATTACGCCTAAAAGAGTTCACATGCCTTTCTCGGAAAAACTCACCTTTGCCTGCACTAACAACGAAGCAGAATACGAAGCTTGTATCATGGGTCTTGAGGAAGCCATTGACCTCAGGATCAAAACCTTGAATGTATTCGGGGATTCAGCTTTGGTAATCAACCAGACCAACGGCAAATGGTACACTCATCAGGAGCATTTGATTCCATACTGTGACTATACGAGGAGATTACTGACTTTCTTCACAATAGTCAAACTTGAATACATCCCTCGGGATGAGAATCATTTTGCAGATGCTTTAGCTACCATTTCCTCCATGGTCAAAGTTCAAGCTTCCAATTATGTGCCTCGGATTTTGGTATCCAGACTGGACCGACCGGCATATGTTTTCTCTATGGACACTGCTAGTGATGACAAGCCTTGGTTCCATGACATCAAATGCTTCTTGGAGAATCAGACATACCCACATGGGGCATCATCCAATGATAAGAAGACATTGAGCAGGTTGGCCGGTAGTTTCTTCCTCAATGTTGATGGTTCATTATACAAGCGAAACTTCGACATGGTCCTGCTCAGATGTGTTGACAGGAAAGAAGCAGACCTGCTGATGCACGAGGTGCACGGAGGTTTTTTTGGTACCCATGTCGGGGGACATGCAATGCCTAAGAAATTATGAAAATCAGGTTACTACTGGATCACAATGGATGCAGATTGTTGTGCCTATGCCAGGAAATGCCACAAATGCCAGATCTACGCAGATAAAGTGCATGTGCCTCCGAATCCTTTGAACGTGATGTCTTCACCTTGGCCCTTTGCCACGTTGGGCATTGACATGATTGGGAAGATTGAACCAACTGCTTCGAATGGTCACAAATTCATCTTAGTGGCCATTTATTACTTCACCAAATGGGTCGAAGCAGCTTCGTATGCAAATGTCACCAGACAAGTGGTAGCCAGATTTCTGAAAAGGGACATCATCTGTCGATATGGAGTTCCCGAGCGAATCATTACTGATAATGGTTCCAATTTAAACAACAAAATGATGGTAGAACTGTGTCGGGACTTCAAAATACAACATCATAATTCTTCTCCTTACAGGCCAAAGATGAATGGCGTTGTTGAGGCTGCTAACAAGAACATCAAGAAGATTGTGCAGAAGATGGTAGTTACTTACAAAGACTGGCATGAGATGCTACCATTTGCCTTGCATGGATATCGAACCTCGATCAGAATGTCTACTGGGGAAACACCTTATCAGCTGGTGTATGGTATGGAAGTTGTCCTACCTTTTGAAGTTGAGTTACCGTCCTTACGAGTAATGATGGATGTGAAACTGGATGAAGCAGAATGGGTTCGGTCTCGGTACAATCAACTGAATTTGATCGAAGAGAAAAGATTAACAGCCATCTGTCATGGGCAATTATATCAGAAAAGGATGAAGAAAGCCTTCGATCAAAAAGTCAGACCTTGGGAATACCAAGTAAGAGAGCTTGTTTTGAAGAGAATCCTTCCTCCTCATACAGACCATAGGGGCAAGTGGACGCCAAACTATGAAGGTCCCTATGTCATAACCAAATTTTTCTCAGGTGGAGCACTGATGCTCACAACCATGGATGGTGAAGACTTCCCGTCTCCTGTGAATTCAGATGCAGTTAAAAAATACTTCGCATAAAATGACCCGCTGGACATAAAAATAGAATGTAAGTCCAGGCAAAAATAGGGCATCCCGGCAAGTCAAAAATCAGAATAAAAGACTCGGGCAAAAATAAGGGAAAATTGAAGAAAAAAATGTGTACACCCGCTGAGTTGAAAAGCCGCATTGGATAGCTCAGGAAAAAATGGGTATCCTGGTGAATTGAAAACCCGAAAGGGCGATCCATGCAAAATCAGGGAATAAGCGAACAACTGCATTCTGAATTCGTCTGTATCATTCACAAAATGGCAAGCTTCAAAAGGACAAAGCACCAGTCAGAATCAACCTTCTTCAGAAAGCAAGATAAGAAGAGCGTCGATGTCATACAGGTCATAGCAAAGGAAGCTCGCTGGAGCGTCGTCGTCAACATTGTCAACACTTTCATTTTCTCAATTTACAACAATCTCCTCATTTCAGGGGATCTGCTTCTTTTGACTGTACTTGCCAATTCAGGGCACCTAAATTAATAAGATCGGAGTTTTCAGTCACACCTTGTTTTGTACATTTTTGTTTCGTTTGCAAAATGTCCAATGTTCATAATACAACACTTGCATAAAACAAATGAGCCAATTTTAATAAATGCTTGCAGGAAATATATTACTTTCAGGAAAGTCTAACTCCTATGACGGAATCCGGTTAGGGATACCTCAGGATACTTGTGAGTTTTCCTTTGTCTTAACAAGTTGCAGGTATTCAATACGCAACAGGGGGCGTATCAAGCATTGAATCCCCAGCATGCTACTTCCCAGAAGTTATCTCCTCCCCAAGAAGGATCTCCCGAGCAATGCCTGAACTGCTTTTCCCCAGCAAAGTTGCCAAAGCCTTCTCATCCCCAACATAAGTCTATTCAACAGAAGCTTCCCCAGCTGAGATCCCCACAGAGTTCTCTAGAAAGATCGTCCAGTGATCTTTTATCCCCCCACCAGAGTGCCAAATTTCTCTCATCCTCAGCAGAGTTAGTGGAACTGATTCCCCACAGAGTCGCCTCCCCGGAAGAGCAATACCTGAAACCCATCCCCAACGGAGTGGCTAAAACTTCCTTCTCCCCAGCTGAGTTCTCCCTTCGGATAGATCTGCCAATGATCTATTTCCCCAAGCAGAGTTCTCCCTCCGCACAGATCCATCAATAATCCCTTCCCTAGCCGGGTTATTCCTCCAAGAAGATCATCCAGAGATCTTTATCCCTGTAGGATCCGAGTCCCGGATCATTTTCTCTCTTGCATAATCATAGCATTCGCATCATAAATCACCGAAATAAGCGTAGCATTCCGTCTAATACGGAGCATTACGGAAAAAAATCAAACATTTGCATGATCACAAGCCAGGTTCGAGCCAGTCACCTGTAATTACCATCAATATTTCATCAGCAATATACGGAATACATCCTCTACACATAAAAGCCAAAGCGTCCCCTTTGCACTTTCAAATACAGATACTTATACTTGCCTCTTTTTAACACTCATCTGTGTCATCCTTCCCCGGTAAGGTCGCCAGAACACCTTTTGTAAACAGATACTTGTCCATAACATGCTATTCTCGACACTCGTCTGTGTCATCTTATCTCCCCACAGACCGCCATCATCCCCTTTGCACTCTCAAAACAAATGTCTGTTTATATTTTTACATGTTTGACACTCGTCCGTGTCATACTTCCCCAGCGAGTCAACACTCGTCCGTTTCTTGCTCATACCTCACCAACCAATCAATGCTTGTACATACTTATACAGAAGTCTTTGATACTCGTCTGTATCTTGTATATATCACTCCTCAACAGATTCAACACTCGTCCGTGTTCATTGTTAGCCAGTTGATACTCGTCCGTATCATCATATTTGAACATGCGTCAGTATTTGTTTCTACCGATACTCGTCCGTATCGTGGTTCTAAGGATGCTCGTCCGCATCTTTAATCTATACACACTGTCAGACACTTATACCTTTTGTTTTTTTTTGAAAGCGTAAGCACTTGTCCGTGTTTACCATCCCCCAGTAAGTCGTCAACAAAACAACTTTCTTCTATCCGACATTCGTCCTATGTCGTGATACTTTCGGCAGCCGTCCCCTGCCAGGTGATCGTCCTTCACCTTTGGATGACCGTCCCTCATCCTTCTCCCCAGTGGAATCTCCATCAATGGAACCTTCTATCCGACATTCGTCCTATGTCATGATAAAGAGCAGCGTTCCCCTGCTAGGTGATCGTCCTTCACCTTTTGATGACCGTCCCTCATCATTTTATCCGATGGCCGTCCCCCATCGTTGATCTTGTTATCCGACATTCGTCCTATGTCATGATAAACCCTGAGAGCAGTCGTACCTTGCTAGGTGATCGTCCTTCACCTCTTGATGATCGTCCTTCATCATGTTTATCTGATGTTCATCCCCATCATTAACCTTACCTATCCGACATTTGTCTTATGTCGTGATAAAGAGCAGCCGTCCCCTGCTAGGTGATCGTCATTCACCTTTGATGACCGTCCCTCATCATTATCTCATTTATTCTTTAAACTGGTGGTCATCCCCATCTTTGTTTACTCTACTTTCCAAGCCTGGTGGCCGTCCCCATCATTGCTTTTCTCATTACTTTAACCCCCATAGAACCTTTACCCGATGGCCTTCCCCATCATGATCTCTTTATTTCCCCAGCTTGTCGGTCGTCCCCACCATTGTTTTGCTTACCATTTTTACCCCCAGCAGTCATCCTCTGCTCGATGGTTGTCTTCCATCACTTTCATTTGATAATCATACTATACCATCTTTTACAATTTATATCCCTTTTCTTCTTCTCCCCAGTGAGTGCAAATTTCGGACTGTCTTTGGTATTCAACCATAAGTTACCTTATTTGTCTGTTAAGCCAAGCGCTTACATCCTGCACAGCTAACTCATGATTGAATAGGGGAAGTTGTAAACACCCCAAATTTTCCCTCACTCTTTATCCCACCATGGCTTGTGACCTTTCATTTTTGCATTAGCCTAAGCATACCATCTCATATTTCATACTTGCTTCACTGCATAGATCAAGTTCATCTACGTCTAGGGTTTGTGATCTGAGAAATCCAAGAATCCATCTGAGTCATCCCAAAGGTTTTAAAGCTTTCCAAGAAGGTCCATGTGTGTTCTATAATCATATCATGCTCCCCAAAGTTCATGAAAGTCAAGGGATCACAAGAATTGGCAAAGGCATGGAAGCAGAAATAGGGTTTTCACTGCACAGATGACCAAAATTAAGGTTTTGGTTTCAGAGACCTTAACTCCAATTTTTTGGTTCATTCTTATTTCTAATGTTCTTAATATGTTAAAAGGATCATGTGTACCAAGTTTGATGAAGAAATTCATTGTGGAAATCATCTGATCATTGGGTAACTTCTTGAGCAAGTTAAGTCAAAATCAGGGCATCTGAGGCCCCCAACAATGGAACTAAAGGGTTATTTTCATCAAATTGAAGTTCTATGATCTTTATTTGATATTATAAGTGGTTGGAAGTTCACAAGATTGAAGAATTTTGAGCCAATTGCAAACTTGCCATTTTTGGAAATGACTTGAAATGCAAACTTTCCATTTTGAGAAAGATTTTCAACCTCCTCTTTCATGACCAAAAATGCTTCAAATGAAAATTTCTTGGGCATGAAAGTTGTAGATTAGGTCTTTCCCTTTTCAAAAAGTACAAGAACATGTTTTGATTCATCCTAGAACTCAAGATATGGCCTATCAAAGTTGGCAAAAATCACATAATTTCAAGTTTCATGCCAAAGAGGGAATTTTGCAATTTCACTTGCCAAGCATTCTAATGACCTCTAATGTGCACAAACACTTCATAACATGCCAAAGCAACTTCCAAAGATCAGAATTGGCCCAAGATTTGAAGCATTTCATGGCTTGAATCACAAGAAACATCAAAGAGGGAAATTTGCATAAACCATGAGAACTCTTCATCCAAGCCTTCCAGCTGCATAACATTGATCCAAAGGCTATCCTTGATACAAGCTGAAGCCAGACACCCCTTCAAACAAGCTCTGACCCGTGCCATGCTTCAAGTACACATAACCTTGACTTTTTGCAACTTGGCCCATATCAATCAAGTTGTGCCACCACCCACTTTCTGAGCGATCCCATTGGTTTATATAAACCTCATGGATCACAAAACACACAACACACAAGGTTGAAACCTCCCACAAGCTCAGAATCACAAAAATCACCTCACACCTTCCTCTCTTTGAATTTCATAACACAGCCATCAAAACTTCAAATTTCTTCCACCAATCAACTCAAAAACACTCAAGGATCATTCCCCAACCATTACAATGGCCTGAAACACCCCACAACACAAACACAATTTCTGATTTATCAGAACTAAATCACTCAAACCAGCTCATTTAAACTCCATCCAAGCCTTTCAGAAGCATCAGAGGGATCATTGGAGGCATTTTGCACAAAGGAAGAGGTCAGAAAGCTCAAGTTTGCAAAGCTTCAACTCAGGTAGTCATCAAGAACATTTTTTTCCAGAACTTGTTATTTAAGTTAAAATATTAATCTTCATGTTCCCCTGATCATTCTGATATGTTTTGTTTTGAAAATGATTGAGAAATGAGCATGTACGAAGCTTCTGAAATTTTTGACCTAAAACTTGTTGGCTTCGATTCAGCTTTGTTATGCATGATAAATGATTTTTGTTTGTGGATTCATATTCTTTGATGTTAGAGGAGTGATTCTGGGCAAGAAACTAGGAGTTTTGATGCTTGTATGAGTTTCTGGATTTTTGCCTCGCCAGAGAAGATGACCGGAGCTAGCTCCGGTCACCTGAAAATGCTTAGGGTTTAATTAGGGTTAATTAGTCAGTTTGAATGTAGGCCCTTAGATCTTAGGGTTAGCGCGTGAACGAGTGGTCCAGATTGCTTCATTAACCTTAATTCAAATTAATTAGTTTTAATTAGGTTAATTAATTTAAAAATCTCAGATTGAATCCTAGCCATTGGTATGCGCGCGCAGTCAAACCTCTTCCCTCCAGTTTGAATCTCATCCCTTGGATATGCATACTTCTCATTTTAGTTATTTTTATTTCATTTCTTTTCATTTATTTTGTATATTTATTTAAAAATAGGAAAACTTATCAAACAAATATGAAACTTTGCATTCTAACTTTAAATATTTTTCTTAACCCAAAAATAATTTTTATTTTATTTTTTGCATATAAAAAGTATTTTTAAATTATTTAAATGTTATTTTTAATTAATTAAAGTATTTTAATTAATTAAAAATGCATTTAGGTTTCTAAAAATCACCAAAAAAATCATGAACTATTACAATTCATTTAGAAACATTTTCAAACTCTTCATACAAATTTCTTTTTAGGTTTGATCATAGTTTCCCAATTTTCTTTGAATTAAGGGTCATTAAAATCACAATTTTTAACCCTAGCTTTGACAAATCATTTCTGCCTAACCAAGAAGAGTTTGAACTTGATTTGTTTTGCGTTGTTTCACATATTGCATATAGTTTCTAGGTTATCTTTCTCATGAATTTATCTTGCATTTTCAAATTGATTTGCATTTTTCCTTTTGAATCACCCAAAAAAAACTAGGAGACTTAGGAAAATCATAACTTTCAATAGGATTAACTTCTGACCTTCTCCTTTGGGGTGTGACTTTGTATAGGTTTAGGGTTTGTTTGAGTTTGATTTCAAATTTTATCATGTGGCATGCTTCTGTTTTATTCATTTGCATCTCATATATCCATGTAACCCTAATTTCTCATGTTCATTTGCATTCACCTTGCATATTCATCATCACATGAACTTGCCATGACATTTCAAGCATTAATATGTCATATTAGACATCTTAAGACATCTTAGAACATTGCTTGATCATTTATTCTTTCATTTTCCATGCTTTTCCTTCATTTCATTTCATAAACATCCATGTGTTTTCAAACTTCTAAGCATGCTTTCATGACATCTCATCTTTGTATGATCATCCATATGCACATTGTATGACATTGCATCATCTCATATGCCATTTGCATTGCATAAACACTTCTGACTTTGGTCATTTCATCTCATTTCAACTCATTTCTTTATGATTTATACCTTATGCATTCATACTAACTTTTCAGGAGCTTTTGGTAAGTTATTGAGGGAGGTGGATTTGCCTTCATCTCTCACATCTTCTTATCTCTTTCAAATGCATTTTTTTGTCTTTGAAGTGAATCTTGTTCACTTATGTTCCATATCTCTCACTTTCTTCCTTTAAGTTACTTATCTTCTTAGGAAGTAAGTAACTTATTCTTCTGCTTCTTTCTCCTTTTATCTGCTTCTTCCATTAGTGGCTTCTTTGAAGATCTTCTCTTTAAGCCTCACAAACCATAGGATATCCAAGCATGATAATAATCAGAGACTAAACTCTTAAAGTTTTAGGACTTTGGAATTAGGGTTATGCATGCATCCTTCTCTTAGGATGGAGTGTATAACTTTAATCCTAAGTGTTAAACCTTTAATTTGTTTAAACCTCTTAATCAAATCACATTAATAATCACCAAGACTTTATCTTGTAACTTGGGCCTTACAATAGGGTTCTAACTCTTCCTTTTGGTTAAGAGGGACTAACCCTAGTGTTTAATGGACAAGTCCCCCTCAAGTTGTCTGACAAACTTAAAATCCATTTCTTAATATCATCCCTTAATTAAAATCCACTTAATAAAGGCTTGTTATATGATGAATTTAATCCCTAACCATGGATTAAGTTGAGGTATCTTCCTCAGCTTAAGTGTTCTCATCTATCATCCTTCTATTAGGATGGTGTAATGAGTTCACTAATCTATGATTAGAGATTAAACTCATTACTTAACACTAAACAAAATCCAAAAACACCTTAATAATCACAAGTAGGTTAATGATCTTAATCCTACATCATCATGGTAATTAAGTGGAGATGCTTATCTCATACTTAAGTAGGCTCATTATCCCTAATCAGGGAGGATATAATGAGTTTACAAGCCCGTGATTTAGGCTTAAGCTCATTAACTTATGCAAAACACCAAAAACAATAACAAGACTGAAAACACAAAAACAAACAATAATCGTCTCCTCCGAGATTCTTTTCTCATCACACTCATTCATAAACGCGAACTCGCTTCTTCCGTCTAATGCAAGACAATTAGCACTCGAGCCAGACGAGTCATACACTTGAGCATAGGCAAGTAAGCAGTTCATAGTCAATTTTATCTTCAGTCTCTTTGAGTCGAACTACGGTGTTCTGACTTCCTCATTACACGAGAGGATACATAGGCATAACTTAACAGTCATCGAACCAAAGTCTCTTTGTCATCCCCCTCTTTCAGCATTCTTTTCTAAGCCTCAGTTCCTGAGCAATTCACCTTTTGCACTGACACCTGTACTTTCTTTTCTTAGCTTTTTCACACAGATATCACATACCCTACCCCTTTAAAACACAATCTTTTAAGCGTGGATCCCGTCGAGTACGACGGACAATCTGGCTGCTAATACCTTCCCAGCTTGTAACCAACCCCCTTTCTCAGTTTCTCTGGTTCGCGACCGTCTTATCCATCTTTTTCCAGGTTTATGCAGCATTACCTTTCCTTCAGGATAAAAATGCCTAGTTGGAGACTCTATTCAATTCATTCCTTTTTTTCTTTTCGCCGACCGTTCACGTCTGCACCGGGATGCAAAACAATCAGCATGCAAAACAGGTAAAAAAGTGTGGAAATGCAACAATCAGCATACATTTTACAGCTACTGTATCAAAGGACAACTATGAAATGCAAAAGTCAGATTTGATTATTTTCATTTTTTAATGCACAAAATCAATGAGAAATGCAAAATTAACATGAATAAATGCAACATGAACATAGATCAACATACATAATTGAATGAACATGCTTGTTTTCAATGAGGGATTATGAAAGGATGCACCAAATGATCAATTATGCAACAAGTATGCAACGTATGGCACATAAACATGATGAACGTGAACATGCATCAACATGGATCAACAAGAGTGACATGTAGCTTGATACAAAAATCAGAATTTGATTGATATGCAAATGTGATCAAACATGCAACAAAATGCTACAACATGCACATACATATTTATGATAATGTGAAATGCAACATATAATATGTGATGCAGTGATGCGTATGAGTTAACGAAACATGCAAGGGATACAAAAACAGAATGTAACATGATCATTTACATGCTAAATGATGCATTGAACATATAAACAATACGCACTAAATCACTTCATGCACAAATGAACAAATAAGCACAAAATATGTGAAAGGAACGGAAACGCATCGAAACGACTCGAAATGATGGCACGAGATACCAAAAGCAGTCTTAAAAATTCCCTAAAATCAATACCTAAACATGCATGAACATTAAAGGCACAAGGAAGTAAGATCAAGCAATCAAATAAGCTGAATTTCCAAATTCAAACAGTGTTAACCGGTTAACGCTATAGGTTAACTAGTTAACGGACCTAAAACAGAAACAATTTGTGGCAAAACGCACGTGTTAACCGGTTAACCAACTGTGTTAACCGGTTAACACTGAACAAAATGTGGAAAATTGTTTAGAAATAAGTGTTTTTGGCCACAAACTCTCTTCTAATAATCCCTAACACATACATGAACATGTTGAATCATTTTCTACTTAGAGGGAGTATTCTAAAACCTATTAGGACCTAGATTATGTTACGGATCTAGCTTCTAACAATTGAAATTCACGAATCGCAATCAAAACGAAATTGAATGGCAAAACGCAAACGAAACGATAAACATGCAAAGAATGTAGTTACGGCGAGATGAAGAGAATAAGTTAAAGCAAAAGCAATTTTAGATCACCAACCTACGAAGCGGAGGATTGCTTCGGTGAGTGTTGCGATGAATCGAAATGCAAACGAAAAATAAAATCAAAGATCCGCGAATGCAAAATAAATGCGATTCGTTCTTGATGCTTCTTGATTAATCACTTTCAATACTCCAAAATCACTTCAAAAACAGAATTGCTTCTTCAAATAAGCTCCAATGTTGATGATTAATGAAGGCTTAGCTTCAAGTTCTTCAAATTCCAATGAAGAATTTGAAGAACTTCTATGAAGAAGCTCTTAGTGAATGTTGTGAGAAAGTGGGAGAATTGAGAGAGAAATAAGAGATTGAAGATGAAAATGGTGAAAAATGATTGGGGTTTTGCTTTGGAGTCATTTAGGCTTATATAGAACATAGGCATGGAGCTAGGTTTGGGAATGGAATTAGGCTTTGGTTTGGAGTTTGGGTTGGAGTTAGTTAGGGTTAGTTGGAGTTCTAGAATATTCCTTGGAATATTCCTTGGAATAGTCTAGAAGGTGGTAGAAGATGGTAGAACAATCCAAGGTGAATGAGGTAAAAATGAAATGGAAAACCAAAGTGGAAAAAAGGGAGGAAAATGTGGAGGGAAGTGAAGAAATCCAACTAATTTTCAAATATTTTTTCCAAAATATGCACCCGTTAACCGGTTAACCAAATGCGTTAACCGGTTAACGGCCTTAAAATTCTAATTTTCTCTTCTTTTGGTTATTTCTCATGGAGTTGCTTTTTTTTTAATTATCTTTTTGGGATATTTTCCCTTCTTTTGAGGTTCAAATATTTACAAACCTTGCCCAATCACATGCCTCATGCACATGCAAATGCTCATGATTTATTCATTATTTTTATTATTTTTGGATGTGATACAATGCTCGGACGATCATGCGAGATGAAGAAGCACAAACCACTTGAGGTTGGCAATAAATTAAGAGGGCAAATTTTGGGGTATTATAGCTGCCCCTATTCAATCATCTGTAGACCTGAATGGATGATAGCAATGGCTTTCAGACCTTCGAGGTATGGAGTGATTGAATACCCGAATAAACCGGAAAATTTGGACTCTGTGGGAAAAATGATGATTGAGAAGAATGCCATTCTTGGATGACGACTCAACAAATGGGATTGACCTCTGATAGGATGAAAGGAATGAGCTCATCATACTTAAACGATAACTCAACGGAAACGAGACCATCGTACTTAGACGGAGACGCGAAAATGGAGAGACCGTTGTACTGAAACGGAATCAGAAGAGATGGGATCGTTGTACTTAAACGATAACCTGAAACGTGACCGTTATACTTAAACAGAGACGAAAGAACGAGGCCATTGTACTTAAATGGGAGATCGACAACATGAAACCATTTTACTTAAATGGAGTCGTAGACCTGAAATCATCGTACTTAGATGAAATCAAGGAAAATGGGATCATTGTACTTAAATGATTACCCACGACGCGACCGTTGTACTTAAACGGAGACGCGGAAAAAAATGAGACTGTTGTACTTAAACAAGACTCAACTAGGGAACCATTGTACTTAAATGGAACACTCGAAAGGAGATGGATCGTTGTACTTAAACGAGAGCCTGAGACGCGACTGTTGTACTTAAACGGAGACGCGGAAACAATGAGACTGTTATACTTAAACAAGACTCAACTGGGGAACCATTATACTTAAATAGAACACCCAAAATGAGAGGGATCGTTGTACTTAAACGATAGCCCGGGACGTGATCGTTGTACTTAAACGGGGACGCGGAAACAATGATACTGTTGTACTTAAACAAGACTCAACTAGGGAACCATTGTACTTAAACAAGACTCAACTAGGGAACCATTGTACTTAAATAGAACACCCAAAATGAGAGGGATTGTTGTACTTAAACGATAGCCCGAGATGCGGCCGTTGTACTTAAACGGAGACGCGGAAACAATGAGATTGTTGTACTTAAACAAGACTCAATTGGGGGAACCATTGCACTTAAATGGAACACCCGAAATGAGAAGGATCGTTGTACTTAAACGAGAGCTCGAGACGCGACCGTTGTACTTAAACGGAGACACGGAAACAATGAGACTGTTGTACTTAAACAAGACTCAAGGACGAGACCATTGTAATTAGGGATGTCAAACAAGACTTGATAGAAACAACCACATTGAGAAATGAACTCGACATTCTGTGGGGATGCGATGTGCATATGTGCATATCCTCGTGACATTGGCACTTTTCGCACCTCTTTACATGTTCTCTGGCATCATTTTGCATGGTCGGCCAGTAATAGCCAACTCGAAACACCTTGCGGGCCAAGGATCTTCCGCCTAGGTGTTGAGCGTTAATTCCATCGTGTATCTCATGTAGTATGTCGTACACGTTTCCTTCCTCGGAGCATCTCAAGAGTGGGATGGAGAATCCTCGGCGATACATTTTTTCGTCCACCAGGACATAGGATGAAGATCGGTGTTTCATGGCGCTAGCCTCCTTTTTATCGTCGGGCAGCTCCCCGATCGTCAAGAATTTGAACATTGGAGTCATCTAACAATTGGCGTCCCCAATGACGTTGATATCGACGATGTTGTTGACTTTCTCTAGGCTGGGACGAGGAAGTATCTCTTGGATTACAGATTTGTTTCCGCCTTTCTTGCGCGTGTTTGTTAATTTTGACAGTATGTCTTCCCATGAGTTGCATTCGCGTGGAATGTGTTAGACCTTCCAAATCTTGAACCACGCGAGCATATGCTGGACTAGGGCCAAGTATCCAATTAGGTTGTCGTTTTTTGCCTGATACTCATATTTTACTTGGGATGTGACCAGCTGCGAATCGGTGAATATTGTGACCTCTTGTGCGCCCATGTCTCTTGCGAGGTGGATTCCTGCTAGGAAAGCCTCGTATTCATCCTGGTTATTGGATGTTGGGAAGGGAAGAACTAATGATACCTCGACCACAAGACCTTCTTTGTTTTCGAGGATGATCCCCGCACCACTACCGGACGGCCTAGAGGCTTCGCCAACGTAGATGGTCCACTTATGGGTACTCTCCGTGGAAGTCTCCGCGGGGGTCATTTCGACGACGAAATCGGCCAAGGCCTAAGCCTTCAAAGCTTTCCTACCTTCATAATGTATTTCGAATTTGGATAGTTCTAGAGAGAACTTTAGCATTCTACCGGCCATATCTGGTCGGGACAAGAGTTGTTTGACAGGCTGGTCAATTCTCACGACCACCGTGTGTGCTAGGAAATAATGTCGTAGTCTTGTGACAGAATTTACGAGTGCGAGGGTGACTTTCTCGATTTGCTGGTACCTCAATTTCGGGCCTTACAAGGCTTTGCTTGTGAAGTATACAGGTTTCTGCCCGTCGGTGTCCTCCATTATTAGGGTCGTGCTGATGTCTTCGGTATTGACAGCCAAATACAAGCAGAGGACCTCCCCGACTGCTGGTCTTGACAGAACGGGTGGTTCTGATAAGGCCTCTTTGAGATGTTGTAGAGCCTTCTCGCACTCTTCTGTCCATTTGAATGCGGCTTCTTTGCGGAGCAACTTAAAGAAAGGGGAGGCATGGTGAGCAGATTTTACGACAAAACGAGATAAGGAGACGAGCATATCGTTTAAGGATTGAATAGATTTTTTCGAGCTAGGTGTAGGGAATTCCCTGAAGGCGCGGCATTTTCGGGGTTAGCCTCGATACCTCTCTCCGTAAGGTAGAAACCGAGGAACTTGCCTTCCCTTACACTGAATGTGAATTTGTCAGGGTTGAAGCGCATTCTACATTTTCTGGCCTGGTCGAACATGCTCTGTAGGTGAGAGGTGTGATCGGCCTCTTGAACGGATTTGACGACCATGTCTTCCATGTAAACTTCTTGCATATCCCCAATTTGTGATTGGAAAATGTTGTTCATCATGCGTTGATATGTGGCTCCTGCCTTTTTTAACCCGAAAGGCATTATGTTGTAGTAATAGTTTCCCGTCGGGGTCATGAACACGGTGTGCCTTTTATCTATGTCGGCCATGGGTATTTGATTGTACCCGGAATATGCGTCCATGAAGGATAGTAACTTAAAACCTGCGAAGTTATCTACCAACTTGTCTATGTTGGGAAGAGGATAAGAATCTTTCAAGCAAGCCCGATTAAGATCAGTGTAGTCAATACATAGGAGCCATTTTCCATTAGATTATTTCACCAGTACAGTGTTTGAGAGCCAGGTTGTATACCTGGCCTCGGTTACAAATTTGACCTCTATAAGGTCCTTGACTAGTTTCTCAGCAGCTAATGTTTTTTCTTCAGATTGTTTGCGCCTGCACGAGTAGTTGGGTTGATGGCGAGTTCATGGCATGCAATTTCTGGGGAAATGTCTGGCATGTCAGCGGCGCAGGTATTGCTTCAACTGTTCTTTGACTTTGTCATAGAGCCCTTCTCCGATACGTACTCCTCTATCGGGGTTGTATTCAAATGTCACAACTTTGAATTCACCTGCGGACAGGGGGCGTAACATGGCTGATTTGTCGGCGAGGGCATCCTCCTCGTCATCTATAAGGATACGTGGATCGAGGTCGATCGTGTTGATCATAAGTGTTGACTTTTTCTCGGGTTGAACGTCTTCGGCTGGGGAGTCTTCATCTCTTGCGCGCTTTACGTTTCTTGGTACAATATCTATTACGGTATGGCCTTTGGTCGCTGCTTCAAAGCATCTCCTTGCTACCTCGATATCCCCGTGGAAGGTAGCTATGTGGCCCTTCTCAGTGTAGTATTTTATTTTGAGGTGGATCGTTGAAGGGACAACGATGAGCTCGGCAAGTGTGGGCCTTCCCAGTATGCACTGATAGAGTGATGGACAGTCGATTACTAGGAGGTACGTTTTGATCATTTTGGAAGCATATCCCTCTCCAAACGTGACGTTCAGCTCGACGTAGCCCTGGGGTTTGGCGGTAGCTCCATTAAATCCATGCATATCAGAACTTATGTATGGGGATAGGTTCCCTTGGTCGAGCTGTAATGCCCGAAAGAGTGAAGTGTACATGATGTCGACTGAACTTCCCTGGTTGACGAGTATTCTGCGCACATCTGTCTTTGCCATCTTTGCACGGATTAGCAAAGTGATGTGGGAGTTGGGAGGCCCTCCTAGCAGCTCCTCCCTGTAGAACGTGATTGGTTGGGATTTCCCCTTAACCCTCTTGATAGACAAAAGTTGAACAGGTGATGAATCAACTAGATGCTCGAGGTTTCTTCTAACTGACCCAACGGTCATCTCGTTGTAACCTCCTCATGAGATGAGCATGGCCGAAGGGAAGCACTCCCAAGGGTTATACGATGCGAAATAACCTGCGTGCTGGAGGTGTTGAGGAATGTAGAAATCCTCGGGTATGGTGACAAACAAGGCTATCTGCATGGGGGCGGCTTCCTCTACGACGTCGTCGACTCTCTTCGTCTCCTCGTGTCGGGGAGCTTTGTTTTTTATGTACTTCTTGAGGTACCCCTCTTTGATGAGGATCTCAATGGTGTCTTTGAGATGGATGATGTCTTTGGTGATGTGCCAATGGATGCGGTGGAACCGACAATACTTGCTCTTATTGGTATTGGCCTTAGAAGCAGTTGGTTTGGGGAAGCGAACGCCTCCCTGTTTGAACTCAGTATTAATGCATTCATTGAGGATCTTCTCGCGGGGGCGGTGAGAAGAGTATATTCTGAGAATTGGTCGGTTGGGCCTCTGTTCTCCCATGGACGATCATCTCTTCATTTCTCACGCCGTGGGGCGTCGTCGCTATCCTTATGCCTATGAGACTTTGCGTTCTCCTGAATTCGTGAATCCCTTGTTTTGTACACGGCATCCTTCTCTTTGTACTGGATATATTCTTGGGCCTTATGGAGCAGTTCAGCAAGGGATTGGGGGGTTCGATACCCACAGCTCTTCGGAATTCGCTATTGGGACGCAGGCCCTTCTCCAAGATATATCGCTTCATGCGGTCAGTGGCATGCACTTCAACGGCCTCTTTGTTGAATCAGTCAATGTAGTCTCTTATGGGTTTTTCCTTTCTCTATATGATCCCTTTGAAGGTAGCCTCGGACTTTGGGTGACGCCTGGATGCGGTGAAGTGCCTGGTGAATTGATTTTTTCGGACCTTCCATGACGTGATGAATCCTACGGGGAGATGTTTGTACCACGACATTGTTTACCCCCAAAATTGCTAAACAACCGATGGTCCTCTGAAGATACCAAAAAATACCCTCAATTACTCGCAGGATCGACCAGATTGATCCTAGGACATGTGTTAAGTAAGAAGGGATTATGATTTTGATATATCACGTTTTTGGGAAAAAGGTCTCGAATCTTTCAACAAGATTCAGAATTTAGTTTTAAAGAAAAGATAAAGTAAAGGGAAAAGACTATTAAAAGAAATCAAAGTAAAGACAAGGCTTGGAATTTTAAAGGAAAATTAAGGCAAGGCTTGATGTTTAAATGAAATTTAAAGGCAAGGCGAGGAATGTTAAATTGCTGGAAATGTAAAGAGGCTGGAATTGTAAAAGAAAATGCAGTAAATTGCTGGAAGGATAAATGGCTTTGAAATGTAAATTGCTTTAAGAATAAAGGCTTGTAAAGATAAATGGCTTCAAAAGTAAATAACTTGAAGATAAATTTGACATTAGAAGTAAATTGGTGGTGTTTCAATCACGTACATTCTCACTGCACTCGTTTCTCTACACGCGGATACTTTGAGTATACGGAGTTACTAGTACATATGATTTCCACACACTTATTATAACACTAGAATGAGCTATTTATATACATTACAAAGTAACCGCTCTCAACGGTTTCTCCTATAACTACCTAATATGGTGACACTTGTCCCACTATATACTGAAGAAGCTTCATCTTGCGCCACTTGTCCTTGTCTTTGAATTGAAAACTCCATATTTTCACTCCAAGATTGAATGTGCAAGACTATTGATAACTACCACCTTCGTCGAACATACACATGGTCGAATCCTCTCAACACTTAGAAAATATTCCAAACTTAGAATTTCCCTAAGTATGAAACTTGTAGGTAGGTCGCTTCGACTCTCATCCTTTAATTGGTTAGGTCGAAACCTTACTTTTGGCTTATCACAAGAAAAGTCCTTTACTAAGCCAAGATAACCTCATTAAATGCTAGCTTCGAAATATATGGATAATAAATTGCCCCCCAAAAATGTTCTTTTCGACCATTTTGATGAAAATATCATTTTTTTATATTCATCTTTTCGACGCTAACTTAGGTCAGAGAAAAGTATGGCTGAAACCACCAACCCCACGTTCTAAAATTGTTGTGATTCTTCGCCCATGCGCATGACGTCATGTCATAATGGCAAAAATTCCAAAAGTCCCATAAGCCATTTCTACGGCTTTCTAATCATGAATTTTTCCTTGAAACAATGCGCTAAAGTCTTTTCCATTAACCGCTTCCTCAATGCGTCAGATCCCAAGTGCCATGTGCCCCACCACTTTATATCTCCATTAAGTGGCTAGGCCTTGCAACTTCTCATTGCCTTCGCCTATAAATACCCTTTTCAGCAAACAAAGAAAACTTTCCAAACACTTTGCGAATTCATTTCCTTCTTGCTAAAGTTTCCTCCTTACTTTCCAAGAACCCTAGAAAACCTCCATTCTCTTTATTAACAATGGCGTCCTCTAAGACCAACGTTTCTCAAAAGAAAGGTCAGAAAGCCAAAACCTTCCATTTTGAATAGACTATTCTACCAATCAAAAATATTTCTGAACCGAAAACCATAAAAAATCCTCAGTTCGCCCCAGAACCTTTGAACAACGAGACAAGGAGCATGTACCAGTCTCAGGTAATGATTCCATTCCTTGTAAATGATTATCCTTTTGTTGTATCTGGTCCATTGGCTAGTGTACATAGCACAAATGAAAGACTGAAAGAGTTCTTCCCTTGCTACCGAAAAACTCAACCTTTAGGGCACAAACACCTCCCTAAATGTGACGATTCTTCTTCTAACCCACTTCCTCTTAATGAACTTGATGTGAAGTACCTTTATGATGGTACCAGGCTGGTCAGAGCTGTAAGCCAGTTTGCTGAGTTTGATTTATGGTTGGCTAGGTTAGAGAAGACTAATGTTGACCACTGGAAAAGTATAGGGATATACGATCTTTTAATGATGACAAAGATGCATATACCCTATTTCTTGAACCTCCTGGCTGCCTCCTTGTATTTCTGGGACTGCACCCATTATACCTTTCATCTTCCTTGTGGGATGGTTACCCCGACTCTTTTTGACATAGCCGCTATCACATGGCTTCGACCTGATGGTCCTGCTTATGACCCCACCGTTGACGCTGAAGACACTATCGACTTCAACACATCCAAACTAACATACACTCTCTTCCTCAAGCATCATTCCAAACCAAAGGAAGAGGTAGTTTCTGATGAGGAGAATATTGCTTTCATTACATTCTGGCTGTCTAGATATGTCTTCTGCACCAAGTCTCTACAGGTAGCAAAGAAGTATCTACCCTTAGCAAACCAGCTTCACATTAACAGGAAGGTTTGCATAAGTGAGCTAATCCTGGTCAGTCTCTATGAGTCTCTCAGTGAGGGAGTGACTCGACTGAGGGATCCAGACCATAATTCTGGTTCTATGAGTCTCAATGGTCCTCTATGGCTTCTTTAACTTTGGTTGAATGCCACCTTTAAGCTTGTGCTTCCCAGGAAAGGAAAAGTTGATGATGAGTCAGAGGAGACCAGGTTAAGGAGTACTGAGGGCGTTCAACTAGCCAAGCTTACTCCCAATGACAAAGGCGAAACCCTAAAAGGGGCCTTCTCTAGTTTTGTGATGATGTTTCCACATCAGTATGATTTTGCACCATACATGGCTCCCTTTATTAGTAGGAAGTGTAGTCCCGGGTGGTTCACTAGGGCCTTACCTAACTCCCCTATAAGGAAGCTTCATGTGGACTCTGTTGGAATTTGGGAAGCCTTTTTAATTCCTAGATTCTTTGTTTATAGGCTGAATGGCAGGATACCTGATACAAGCCTTATTGCTTACAAACCCAATTTGGTTTCTAGGAAATTTGGACTGAGTCAGAGCTTCCCTAAATATATTTATGATAGAAAGAGCTAGGTTATTTGTTACAATAATGTTTTCGACGAGGATGGTGTTGCTGATATCTTCGCCAGATGGGAATCCCAGAAGGCAGTCTTGTCTCCCGTCTTCTTTCGAGCCTTAACCCAGTGCACCCATCTTTTTAATGATTGGTGGTGCAAGTATTACAGTGAGAATTTCTCATTGCTACTGAATTTTCTGCTTAACTTCACCTTGCTTTTCTTAATGTGCAGGAGAAGGTCAAGAAAAGTAAGTCTGCTCACATCCAAGAGATACAAGCTTTCCAAAAGTACTTTAAAACTATCTATCGACCAGATGATCTTAGTCGAACCGTTCGTGAGGCTGCTGTCACTTTAAAGGAGAAATTTTCACAAAAGATGGATAAGTTGAAAATCCCCCCAAACATTCCTCGCGAGAGGCATTATGAGGAGGCTTTTCGACTTTTTCCTCCCAAATTTCCTCGACTTCCTACTGCTGATTTTGGAGTAGCATTGGCTCCTCCATTTCCAGACTGGTTCGTCTGTGGGGATTCAACTAAAATCCTTCGACAGCACTCTCAGCCGAAAGCTTAAAGAGTGGTTGCGAATAAGCACACATTGGATAGTTTCAAAGGGCACCTTCATATAGGGAATGAAGACGTTCGCGTCGAATCCGAAATATATGAAGGTTTGAAGTCTTTATTTCCCTTTACTGAGTAATCAATTATTAACTCATGACAATTGTTTTTAGCACTTCCAGCAATCACCAGAAGAACCACTGCCAATAAAGGCGTGGTAATACAGCCGGAGAACAAAAAAGGCACTAAGGTATCTTATCATCCTTACTTTATATAGCCTCTCATATGTTTGTATTCTAATATCTGGTCTTTCTGCTAGACAATCAAAAAGCCTTCCGTGTCTCCAAGAAAGGGGAAAAAGACTTCCAACATTGTCATCGCTAAAGATGATGACGAATCCCCTGAGGATATGCCCCTCAAAATGAAGAGGAAGACTGCACAGTCTCCCAGTGCTGTTGGCCAACCTTCATCTAAGGTGGCCAAAATTGTAAACAAAGCACCTACTAAGAGTGTTGTCGAGGCTAAACTTCCCACTCCTATGGTGAAGCCTACTGCTGGCGCTCTTGAGAGTGCCAAATCAAGTCCCGGAGGCGAAGAGAATCAGGTATTTAACTTAATATTGACCCTTTTTTATCTCTTCTTATAGCCTCGAATTGACTTCTTCTCTTGTTGACAGGCTGGTATAGGTGTTGCCTTGCAACCTTTGACTTCCTCTCATTCGCCTACAGTCCTTCTAAACAGCCAAGGTGAGCCTACTTATCATCCAACTTCTGATTTTGGCTCTGATTATAGCTCTTTGGATGAAATTAACCAACCCATAAATGTGGCAGTTGTTCCTCTCCTAACTGTCGAAGCCACACCAAACTCTCCTACTAAGACAACTACTCAGCTATCTCATTCTGATGATTCAGAGCGTGAGTACGAGAATATGGCTGACAAGGACTTTGCTGGCCAAACTAGCAGGATTTCTAAGGAGATGGATGCAACCTTTGTTGTTAATGAAGAAGAAAAAGACAAAGAACCTGAAGAACCTGCCCCCTCCAGTCCCAAAGGAAAAGAGCCAGAGACTGCCGATGACCCCTAAGATGTTGCTCAAGGTGATGTCTTGAATGATCCTGAGCAAGAGGATGATAAAGAGGAGGAGGAAGAGGGTGATGATCAGGACAAGGATGAGGTTGAACCAGAAATAGGGCCTACAAAGACTCAATCCTCCTTGCCTGAAGGAGATTTTCAACAAACTCCTATTGTCCAAATTCCAACTCCTACAGCTGGGGACCCAATGTCAACATTGAAACAGTCGAACCCCAAATTGTATGCTAGGCTAAAGCTTAGGAAGAGTCTTGGCTTTTCTGAAAGCATCTCCTCGACAGCTCCTGGGGCATCTACTCCTGGTGATTCTGCTGGTCCAATCCTTAAGAAAATAAAGGATAAATTTTTCAAGAGGGACATCTGTACTACTCTGGGTGCAGACCCTACTGCTCGCCTTTTTCTAAAAGACGCATTGCAACAGTTGAACCTTTCGACGCTTGATCCCAAGATCTCCTAGGCCCTCATGGAGCTAAGTACTCTGGTGAACCAGATGTCTGATGATCTCAAGCTGGCTCCAAAGGTTGAAGATATCATTTAGAAGATTGGTGTAAGAAGTGGTAATGCATGGGATCTAGCCAGGGAAGCTGAGAATGAATTCGAAAGGCTGGAAGGCACCAAGGCTAAGAGGGACAAACAAATAGCTGCCAACAACTTATCCCTTGAATTTTGGGAGAAAGAGCTTGAAGAACTTCAGAAGAAAATTGTTGAGGCTAAGAAGAGCAACCTCGAGCTTAGTCAGTTCGACGATGTTGCACTGAATGTTGAGCTGAAGTGCACCCTCGACCTTATTGATACTGCTGAGGTGCACGACAAGGAGCTTGCTACTGCTAAACTTGACAAGGCTTTCTGCGAAAACCTCCTTCTAACCAGCCAACATAATTTTCTTCAATTGCAATCAAAGTTGCCCTTCTAATATTCGAAGGCCTTTGTCATGTCTCAGGACTTTGTGTTTTCCTTTTTTTATGTAATCCTATTTTTTGGCCTTGTTGTGGCCCTTATGTAATGACAATTTTAGGGCCTCATTGCCTCAGTTAATTTATGCATTTTTATCACTTTCGACTCATGTCTCCTTTCTCAGCATATATAATATGTTTGTATTTTATTTGGCCATTTAACATAACTCTTAAGTTAGTCAGAGAAACTCTAACTTAACCTTGGGTCAAATCGTTACTAATATACCCTTAATTATGGCGGCGGCGTTTCAGCTTTTTAATGCCTCATACTTATGAGGCACAAGTTCCCAACTACATATTGAAGCTTCGACACCATTTTATGATGTTGTTTCCCAAGAAATACTTTAAGTGCTTTCTGGCTGCCTTTCATCTGGCCAATCAGCTCGCAGGCTCTTCATCTATAAATAACCCCTATTCAGTTCATCTTTCCATTATAGCAACATGGATAATTCTGCAAAGAAAGTAGATGGCACTGTTTCATGCGTTCAAGGGAAGAACACGAAAAAGGAAGAGAAACCTTCTCCTCGTGCAAGGATCATCACTCGTTCCCAAACAAAGGGGAATAAAGTGGCCTCTCCAGCCAAGGAGCCTCCCAAGAATGAGCAACCACCTGAAGATGAAGCTGATGAAGACTGGATGGATTACCTTAACTGCCTCACTTGGGAAGATCTTCAAGACTAGGTTTTCTTTTGTTTTGGTTTGTTCGACCATGTTCCTAGACTCTTGTAATTGCAGGCCTTTCATGGCCCCCTTTATTATTAATGAAATTGTTATTTTCTGATATGAATCTCTTGAAGCATAGGTCTATATCTTTTTAAATATTTCCATTTACTTTAAAGACTCTCAAATCAGCTTTAATCTAATGAATCTCATACGCATTGTTACTGAAAACTTTTGTAACTTGGAAAGGGCCTTCCCATTTGGGTGACCATTTCCCTAAGGATCTAATCTTTTGATCCATATGTAATATGACTTTCCACACTAATTCACCAACTGAAAAGGTTTTCAATTTAACCTTTTTGTTGTAGGATTTCTCTATCCTCTTCTTCTGCCTTTCTAATAACTCTAAAGCATGAAGTCTTTCCTAGTCTAATTCAAGTAATTCATCTAACCTCATGACCCAATAAGTTTCAGTTGGGATATCATGATGCCTTTGAATTCTTGCAGACTGAAGATAAATTTCAAGAGGCAGAACTGCATCATGCCTATAAGTAAGTCGAAACGGGGTAGTATTGGTTGCTTCTTTGGGTGAAGTTCGACATGCCCAAAGGATTTGGTCTAATGTTTTGTGCCAATTCCTTGGCTTCTTACCCACATACTTTTTTATCAAACCAATGATTATCTTATTCGCTACTTCGACCTGGTCATTGGCCCGGGCATAATAGGGTGTCGAGGTCAAAAGTCTAAAACCCATCTTTGTGGCGAACTCTTGCATCTTTTGACCAGTAAATACAGATCCTTGATCCGTAGTGATTATTTATGGGATGCCATATATGTATATGATATGTTTCTGAATAAATTCAATGACATCCTCTTGGTCGACATTTGGTAATGGGATCGCTTCGACCCATTTGGAGAAATAATCAATCCCTATCAAAATGTACTTATGATTCTTTGAAGATGCTGGTCGAATTTCTCCAACCAAATCCAAAGCCCATCCTCTGAAAGGCCAAGATTTTATTATGGAGTGTAATTCACTTGCAGGCACATGTTGGATGTCAGCGTGTACTTGACATTCTTGACATCCTTTGGCGAATTCTATGCAGTCTTTCAGCATAACAGGCCAATACACATGTCGAAACAAAAGCCACTTCATTTTGTGGCCTACTTGATGTGGTCCACATGCCCCGCTGTGGACTGTCGAAAGAGCTAAATATGCTTCAGCCTCACTAAGGCATTTAAGTATTATTTCAGCAATCTTTATAAATAATTTGTTCCCCAAAAGAACATAGCTTAAGGCTTGATATTTGACTTTCCTTTCCGTTGAAGCTGTTGGATTTTCTAGGTAGTCCATTAAGGGATTCCTCCAATCTTTGTCACTTATACTATCGACCATCAGTATTACAGAGTTTTCTTCGTCAACATACCCAAGCTTAGTTTCTTCTAAGTCCGATGGGGCTAAACCTACTGACACAACCTTTCCTCTAACTTCAATTGCACTTTGTAATTTTTCTTTTGAAACTTTATACCCTGATGCAATTTGCGTTAAGTCATTTGAGACTTGATTTTGTAATCTGGGGATGTGTCGAAAGGTGACTGATTGAAATTTTTTCAACAGCTTATTTACTACTACAAAGTACATAATTAAATTTTATTTTATGCATTTGTATTCTTTGGTGACTTGTTTTATTACCAACTCAGAATCTCCCATTATTTCGACACGAGTTGCCCCCAATTCCAACAACACCTCAAATCCATCTAATAAAGCTTCATATTCAGCTTCATTGTTAGAACAACGACCCTCAATTTTGTACTTGAGTGTTGTTGGAATTTTATTAGGATAAATAACAAGCACTCCAATTTCGGTCCCATCTTTATGACTAGACCCATCGAAGTATAATTTCCATGGTTCAATCTTAAGGTAATTCAAGGGACTCTCATTTATAGAATGGTCGACTATAAAGTTTGCGAGCACTTTCCCTTTAACAGCTTTTAAGGGTTTATAAGTTAAAGCATACTCAGTTAATGTCAGTACCCTTTTTCCAATTCGACTATGCAAAATAGGTTTGGACAACATATGTTTAATAACATCAAAACGAGAACATACATAAACATCAACTGGTTTTATATATTATTTCAATTTAGTACAAGAGTAATACAAACATAGGCATAATTTTTCTATCATACTATACCTAGTTTCTGCATCATTTAGAACTCTACTAAGGTAATAAATGGCTCTTTCGACGCCATCATCATCCTCTTGGGCTGACATACTCCCTAAAGTTCTATCTGAAGCAGTTATGTACAATCTCATATTTTTCTTTCTACAAGGTGGAGAAAGAATTGGAGGATGACTCAAGTACTCTTTGATCTTGTCAAAAGCTTCCTGTTGAGCTTGCCCCCACTAAAATCCTTTTTTGCCCATACGCGGCAAAGGTGAGAAAGCTTGAGTCTTCCCACTCAGGTTTGATATGAACCTCCTTAAGAAGTTGATCTTGTCCAAGAGTGATTGGAGCTCCTTCTTTGTCGAAGGCGCTTTAGCCTCCATGATAGCTTTAGTCTTATTCTGATTGATTTCGATCCCCTTTTTGTGGACCACAAATCCCAGAAAGTCCCCTGCCTGCACCAAAAAACACATTTAAGAGGATTCATTTTAAGACCATGTTTTCTCATTCTTTCAAAGGAATGTCTAAGGTGATCGACATGGTCAAGTCCTGACACGGACTTTACAATTATGTCATCAATGTAAATTTGCATAAAAGTATCTATGAAATCATGAAAATTTGAATTAATTACTCTTTGATAAGTTGCCCCTGCATTTTTCAAACCAAAAGGCATGACTTCCCATTCATAGGTACCTAAGGCTCCTGGGCATCGAAAAGCAGTTTTAGGGACATCTTCCACAGCAATGAATATCTGATTGTATCCTGAGTAGCCATCTAGCATGCTTAGATACTCATGTCCCGCAGCGGAATCAATCAACATTTTTGCCACATGCATCAAATATTCATCTTTAGGGGTTGCTGAATTTAGATCTCTAAAATCTATGAACACCCTTAATATAGAGGGGTTTCAGGTGCCCCTCATGGCATCAGTTGGTCTTTCGAAGAAAGCGTTATGCTCTTCGACGCAATCATTATTCATTACATAGTAGCACACCGGTTTGTGTGCTACCATTTCTGCTTCAGTATTAGCATCCAGATTTTTGACCTCAGTGATGCGGTCGTACTCTTTTGGCATTACAGAAACCACATTGACCAATACGTCCAAAGAAGCCTCAGATTCACAATCAAAGTTATCTGTCATTTCTTCATCTTCGACATCCTTCAACTCAGCCTTTATTTTTGCTTTAATGTCAGCTCTTTTGTTTCTAAATTATGGTCCTTTGTGCCCCACAAGCACCTTATTATTTACTTTAAGATTGTCCTTAGCTTCGCCAAAGACATTTGTGCTAGATTCAGCATTATCACCTTTGAAGGCTTCCCTTTGAGCCTTCCTTCTTCGCTGCTCCCTACGCCATTGCGACCTGGACATAGGATTATTACCCTTGTAATTCTCAAATACATAGGTAGCTTTGTTAGAGGTCATAACCTCCTTTGTATATCCCATTGAGGGTCCTCTTTCAACCTCAAACTTTCCCCACTCCGGTCCTTTCCTCTTGTCTGATTCATCAGGCTTAAACCACTTGTCACTGGGGATTTCCCCACTTGGCTTAAATGAGGGTTGCTGGGACTTAAGAGAGTGAAGCATGCCCCTTTGTTGATAGGGTTTGCACATCTTGGGTCGAAACGGACATGTTTTTGGGCAGTTTTCGCCTTCTGCCCCCAGGCATCCTATTCGCCTGTTGAAGGCTTCGAGCGACCTTCTTGTCAAAGATGGAACTACACCTTGAACAGAGCATCACTTATGACTTCTTGTTTTGGTATCTCTGCAAAAAATCAACAATTGTCTCATCCTCCCTGGGATAAGCCTTTGTATAATGGTCTTTATGGCCCGTAGAATGATCCACCTTCAGCAGCTGGTTGTCTATTACTTCGACCATGTTAACATTAACTCCATCCTTGAGCTCCATCTTGGAGAAGTTCAGTTCTAGGCCATCAGTGGCCTCATCCATCTGTATGAAACTTTCAGCAGTTTCTTTGGTAATGTGTTGGAGACTTGACTCCTCAACCTCCTCATGGGGGATGATGGTAACCCCTACATTAAACCTTTCGACATCTGATGATGTCTTAAAGAATCC
This sequence comes from Lathyrus aphaca, assembly GCA_963966055.1. NCBI lineage: Eukaryota > Viridiplantae > Streptophyta > Magnoliopsida > Fabales > Fabaceae > Lathyrus > Lathyrus aphaca. The sequence continues at coordinate 195,640,400 of OZ014525.1, forward strand.
TTCAGCAGCCTTGCATATCAATTGTTCCCATTGCTCACTGGCCAGTTCCTCACTGGCCTTAAACACTATGGATTTATTGTTGGGGTTCTTAGTAACCTCAACCACCATAGGGTTAACTACAGCCTTGACTGAATCAGGATTTCCACTGTCATCAGCAACTTTCTCAACAACGTCCATCCAGTTTACTACAGAAGGTTCAGAGTAATTTTCCTCGGCCGTCTAAAGAGGACCAATATTGATCTTCATCTGTGCTTTTGGCTTGCCTCCGAACTTGAGCCTTCCTTCCTGGATTGCAGTTTGCACCAAATCCCTGAAAAGAAAACATTGAGAAGTTTTATGACCCAAATAATTATGGTATTTGAAAAAACATCTTTTCTTTATTTGATCTAAAGGTGGTGTTTTGGCACCAGGAGGAACTAGTATTTCTCCATCCTTAACTAATAAATTAAAAATCTTGTCACATTAGGTGACGTCAAAATTATATGTTTTCTTTGGAAATTTATCGTTCTTTTCAACTTCAATAGGATTCTTTCCATTTGAAGGAACTAATAGTTTGCAGGAATAATGATGACCCTGCTTAAGCTCAGCTAAGTCTATCTTGTTATCTTCTAGAGGCAGAGTTTCGCCATAGACGTTTTTTACCTCATCTTGATATTCGACATAGGCTATCTTTTTATGTTTGTTCGTCCTAGCTTTCTCGTCTTTCAGACGTTCAAGCTGTCGAACTCGGTCTGCTAATTAGGCATTGTCCCTCAAGTACTGGGTATCCAGCTTCTTCCTGATTGAATAGTCTAGGCCATCAGCAGCCATTTCGACCAATTCACGCGGTACTTGAGTAAAACACCTTGCCTTAAGCAGTAGAAACATATTCAAATAGTCGTCAATGGACTCATTGAATTTTCGTTTTACGCTGGCTAATTCTTTCAAACTAATCTTAGTCTGACCCATGTAGAATTGCTCGTGAAACAATCGTTCTAATTGAGTCCAGTTACTTATTGAACCAGGTGGCAGAGTGGTAAACCAAGTGAAATCATTCTTGGCAAGGGATCTAGGGAAGTATTTAATCCTTAGACTTTCATCATTAGCAATATCCCCATCCTCTATCATGTATCGGGCCACATGTTCGACCGTAGATTCGGTTGTATCCCCTAAGAACATGGTAAATTTAGGAACCTTAGTCCTAGGGGGCAATTCTGATTGGAGTATATAGTCCACTATTGGTGAAGTAAAGTTTGGCCTAGCAAAACCAGTGTTTATTCCACTTCGAGCCATTATTCGTTTGACCAGAGCTGCCAAGTTATTCTCTGCTGCAAGATTATTCTGTCGAACTTGTCTGACCACGTGGTCTGCATCTTTATGCCTATTCACCAACCTCCCGCTTGGCTCCTCTTCTATTGGAATCTGTCTCTGCCCTACAATAGGTTCGACATCTACCTGTTCGACCACATGTGGATTTTCTTGGTTCAATGGCTGAATAGCTTCTCTTACTTCTGGTAAGTGATGGGGTTGTCGAACTGGTGTCGGGACCCCCATGAATTCTGCTATGCGCTCCATTTGAGACACCATCCGTTGATTCGTCTGAGTCGTATTCTGAATCAAAAGCTGGAAAATCTCTCCCATAGTTTGGGACAGAGTATGAACCATTTGTATGTTGCTTTCATCCATTTGTTGCCTTAGATAGGTCACAAACTCATTTGTTAAATCATGACTCTGAGTCGAATGCCCCACACCACCAGTCTGGTTATTCCTTCTCATATTTATTGCAAAACCAGATTCCTGCAATGGTGAAGAAATAACGTTCTCTAAATAAATTGGGGGAGCATTTCTCAATCCTGCCATGGTAGTTGAGGTACCAAAGAGTCTAGGATAAGCCTGAGAAAATGATGTAGACATATGGGGTCTGAATACAGCCATACTTGGTGGTGGAGTTTGAGTTTTTGGCCCAATGTACTCCAACACTGGCTGAGTATAGTATTTGTTAACTGTGTCTCCTAGTCCGTCAAAGGGGCCTGCTTTGACGTCACATTTGGTGTGGTCGCAGCTCCCGTTGAAGGATTGAAGGTTGGGATGGCCTCACTCCTTGGTCCACCTTGTGTGTTCGTAGTAAGAACATTCAAACTGCTCACTTGAGGATTCGGCGCACTTGTTGCGGGCATTGAATCGCTTGGATTTCCTTGGCTAGAAGCCATCTTTCTTGTGTTTCTTCTTTTAGGAATATAATGGTATGTACTGGCTACCTTATCACTTCTCAAATGCATACAACAAAGGTAATTGTTCCTTCTACCAGACCTTCCTCGTAAAAGAAGTTATAAAACACGGAAGTTGCAAAAAAATATTATGAAAGGAGGAGAAGTTATTAACACTTCTAAAACGTTTTCAACTTAGCATTGTCCCACTGGGCGTGCCAATTTGTTTACCCCCAAAATTGGTAAACAACCGTTGGTCCTCTGAAGATACAAAAAAATACCCTCAGTTACTCGCAAGATCGACCAGATTGATCCTAGGACACGTGCTAAGTAAGAAGGGATTGTGATTTTGATATATCACGTTTTTGGGAAAAAGGTCTCGAATATTTCAACAAGATTCAGAATTTGGTTTTAAAGAAAAGATAAAGTAAAGGGCAAAGACTTTTAAAAGAAATCAAAGTAAAGACAAGGCTTGGAATTTAAAAGGAAAATAAAGGCAAAGCTTGAAGTTTAAATGAAATTTAAAGGCAAGGCGAGGAATGTTAAATTGCTGGAAATATAACGAGGTTGGAATTGTAAAAGAAAATGCAGTAAATTGCAGGAAGGATAAATGGCTTTGAAATGTAAATTTCTTTAAAAATAAAGGCTTGTAAAGAAAAATTGCTTCAAAAGTAAATAACTTAAAGATAAATTTGACATTAAAATTAAATTGGTGGTGTTTCAATAACGTACATTCTCACTGTACTCGTTTCTCTAGACGCGGATACTTTGAGTATACGGAGTTAATAGTACATATGATTTCCACACACTTATTCTAACACTAGACTAAGCTATTTATATACATTACAAAGCAACCTCTCTAGATGGTTTTTCCTATAACTATCCTAAGATGGTGACATTTGTCCCACTATATGCTGATGAAGCTTCAAATTGCGCCACTTGTCCCTGTCTTTGAATTGAAAACTCCACATTTCCCCTCAAAGATTGAACGTGCAAGACTATTGATAACTACCACCTTCGTCGAACATACACTTGGTCGAATCCTCTCAACACTTAGAAAATATTCCAAACTTAGAATTTCACTAAGTATGAAACTTGTAGGTAGGTCGCTTCGACTCTCGTCCTTTAATTGGTTAGGTCGAAACCTTACTTGTGGCTTATCACAAGAAAAATCCTTTACTAAGCCAAGATAACCTCATTAAATGCTAGCGTCGAAATTTAGGGATAATAGACATGGCGCCTTTGTGCAGGGTGATAGGAAACAACCTGCATTTGATTGCACCTTCCACATTGTGATAGTGGAGCATGGCTTCGAGGTTTTCGATGTGGTCGTCGGGATGAAATGTCCCGTCGTAGGTGGTCAAAAGAGGAGTTTTCTCGAGTCCTCGAGGAATGCGGGTCTCCATGATCTCGCAGTTGAGAGTTCCGCAATGATCCTCGTCATTGTTGCTACCGGACTCAAGGTAAGGGGACCTGCTCCGATGTCGGTCCTCGTCATATCGGGACTTCTTGCCTCGATCTTAATCTTCAGGCAAATGCATAGGCCTGCGAAGAAGAGACCGGGTGCGTTTTCTAGCTCGTTTCAGATGCGATTTCTCGATGCGTTTTCTAGCTCGTTTTCTAGCTCCTGATCCCTAGGAGGAGAAGGGTGTTTGGGATCTTTCCCTTTCCGACCTCATGGAGGAGATCGAGATCTCCGGGGAGAACTTCCGCGACGTCGTCTCCTGGATGGTGAAGGGGAGTGACGGTTCCGCTCGAGCACATGTACATGCTTAGTCTGCTGAAAAATGGTGAGATTTGCCTTGTTAAGGGCGGTGATAAGAGCCTGAGTGGCGACATCCTCTTCCGCAGGGATGGGAATCGGTTCGAAGATGGGATTTGTGTGAACAACAGACGGCTGTTTCAGGTTATTTGAAGCTGGGGAAGGAGGGTGTCCTTCGCCGTGACCGACGTTGAGTTGGAAGGTTCTTTGAGTTTCGATGTTGTCACCATCGCTGAGAACGATGGTGAGGGTCTCTTTGACAGTCTCGTGCATCTGGGTTTCCATGAAGACAAAAAGATGAGCTTTGGTCTTGCGGTGAAAGGAAGAGAGAATCTTGATCACGAAAGAATGAGGAGCTGCTATGTTCCCACAAACGGCGCCATTATATAGAAAGTATTCGGACAGGTCTTCGTGGTCTTCAGCTGGGACTGTGGTATGTCGGTGGAGAAAATGGTGGGGTACCTACAAGGTACTCCGACGCTCAAGTCAGTTTCAGAATGAAAACTAAAGCGTAAGTGAAAGAAGGATTGAGTGTGAATACCTGACTCTCCAAAGATGGATAGTTTTTATAAGAGAATCTACACGTGTGATGCGGGAGCGTAACTTTTGACTAAGTGTAACTACCTTCATAAATTCGTAGGGAAGTTGGCCGCGTGGAAGGCGTTTAGGCGCGTAGAGGGAAATCCCCAACGACTATATGTCAACATCTCTATTATTATAATGGTCATATCTTCACGGATCGTGTAGTGGGCTTGTCCCCAGCTGCATACTGGATTGGGCCTCAATTTAGCGCAGGGCGTGTGCTAGGCCAGTCCAGAACAATAAGTTTTATTATGATTTAGAGCCTAGCGGTTATACCAAATGGCTCAATAAGGTTGGTTCAATTTAATGGTCCAATTTAGTGGTTCACCGTCTTAAATATGATGAACATGTAAGCCTTTGTCAAGAAGCTGCACATTAGAGCCCGGTTTTGTGCTCATTGTTGTTGTTGGAATCAATCTGATTGTGTAACGAAACCCAAACCTCATTCACCGGGGGACAATCTTAACATTAACTTGTATATAATCACAATCACGTGTCATAAACATGTACAATTCATTCACTTTTTCAAGTTACACCTCTCTGGCCGCACTTTCTTAGACGTTGGAGTGTTGACTTTGCTTGTAGATCCCTTGTTCCACCTACCGGAGACCTCCATTGTGTACCGAAGAAATTCTATAACAATTTTCATCACGACACCATCAATCTCATGTTCCACACACCAGAATAGAAATGTTTAGGGCGACCTCAACTTTTCGCCACTGTGGCTACAGGGTATTATTTACTTTGGATGTGAAAGTCCGCCAAGACTTTACCGACTCCTCGTTGGATTGATGAATGTGAATGTTGTTTATAAAATTCCCTTAGTCTCAATTCCCAAGCTATGTGAGACTATTTTGGTGTATCGGAATCGAGGATAATTGGCAGGGTGTGAACGTATGGGTCAGACCCCTACTTCTAGTACCAATCTTCCGCTTAAGGTGTGAAAACCCGTCACGATTTTGTCCTTTAGAAAAGATGTCTAGTTAAATTGAAGAGTATGAGTGTTGTATATAAACCATACTTAGTCTCGATTCTCAAACAACGTAAGATTATTTTTGTGTACCAGAACACTAACTTTTTTTATTAAATAAATCAGACTGAGGCATATCTTAAGCAGGTAAGATCATAAACCCTCGTTAGACAATCTGCCTTATTTCTTCCGTACGAGTTAAGAGACTCTTATCATCTTATCTAATCTTATTTATTGTTATTGAATTTTTTTATCAAATAATATAATGAATATTGTTCTAGTTTTTAATCACAAGTATATATATATATATATATATATATATATATATATATATATATATATATATATATATATATATATATATATATATATATATATATATATACTATAAAAGATAAAAATAAAATATGACAGTCTTACTCTTACTAATATTTTACCATCACAAGGTGAGTTGTAATGTTATAAAAGAAAGAAGAAAAGAAAAGCCCTCTTTGAATTGATTTCATTAGTATATTAAATAAATTCACATTTATTCATTTGTTTAGCCTAATAACATGCGTAGGCTAGGGTTCGACATTCCTCTGTTATAATAACCTAAGGTCCAATGAATGGCCAGTCACAGCACTCAAACCAAACTCTAATGTCAAACGTACTTCTCCCGAATGAACTTATCGTCGAAATCCTATCACTCCTTCCTGTCAAATATCTTACACGTTTCACATCTGTATGCAAATCATGGAAAACCCTAATCTCTCAACCCACATTCATCAAGTTACACCTTCAACGTTCCTCAAAAACTCCCCAAATTACACTCATCTCTTCCGTTGATTCTAGTGTCTGGCCTCTCCCTGTACATCGCTTACTCGACACCACAACCTCCATCACCCTCCCTGAGCATAATCACTCCGAGTTGAACCAAATTTTATACCTAACAGACCTCAATGTTGTTGGTTCTTCAAACGGATTGCTGTGTTTGCTAGGTTATTTTTTCTCGTATCAGTATGAAAAGATTTTTCTTTATTTATGGAACCCAGCAACAGCTCAATTATCTAGAGAAGTGTTTTTCACTAAGTATGAGAGTGGTAGGCCTTACGATGAACCTTTTCTCCTACCTCGATTTAAGTCATGGGAGTTTGCATTTGGTTATGATAATTCAACCGATACTTATAAGATTGTGGCGTTAAATCTAATTAGTAATGAGGTGAAGGTTTATAATTTGGGTAATCGCGATGATGATGGTACGCGATGGAGAAGTATTCAAAGTTTTCCTTGGATTTCTCTTGGCAATACATATTGTTACGAAGGTATTAGCAATAGTGTGCATGTTAGTGGCACACTTAATTGGTTGGCTATTCGAGATGAATGTCCTCCTCACTGTGATTATGAATATGATTGGAAAGTTATTACTATTCACCAATTTGTGTTAGTTTCTCTTGATCTGAGAACGGAGACATACCGTCAGTTTCTACTGCCTCGTGGTTTTGAACAAGTGCCACATCTTGAGCCAAGTCTTGTTGTGTTGATGGACTCTCTTTGTTTTTGTCATGATTTTCATGAAACCGATCTTGTTATATGGCGGATGAAGCAATTTGGAGATGAAGAGTCTTGGACTCATTTTCTTAAAATTAGTTATCGGAGCTTTTCGTATGATTTCCAATTAGTCTTATATCCACTGTGTCTTTCTAAGAACGGTGACACATTGATATTGGCGTGCATGAGAGACAAAAGGGAGAGAGATGAGCATGCCTTTCTATATAATTTAAGAGAAAATAGAGCAGAGAAAACTACTATTACCAATAAAATTGAGTGGTTTGGTGCCAAAGTTTATGTTGAAAGCTTGGTTTCAATAGAATTTGAAAGTAAGTTTCTTTTCAAGTATTCTTGGTAGAATTTGGGACAATTATTGGTACAACTATTATTGTTATGTCTGTTTATCTTGTTTCAGGACTGGGTTTGCTTGGGTGGCCAAATTGAAGTATAATGGGTGATTGTGATGTTTGTTGCCTTGTTACATTGTTTTCAATTTTCATGTTTCTGTTAGTGAGTTTGGTGTATTTCACTTTTCATTATCCTTGTTGGGATTGCGGTATGATCATTTGGCTTTAAGAACTTTCTTGCATTGTCATTTTAAACACATTTTAGATTGTATTGTCAAAAGAATGGTTAATTGAACGGGATAGTAATCCTGTTAAAATATCTTATGCTATAATAATAAAATGGCATCATTATTGTCACTTTTTAAGCAAATGAAATAAGTGACACAAAACTGACTTGAACTTCTTACATTTATTGGAACACCTATCGACTTTTCAATTCCAAAGAGAGATTATTCATGTGGAAAAATAATCAATCTGATCCAAACCATCCATACCTTTTTCATATTCTTATGATATTTTAATTAGGGGTGTGCATAGATCATAAACCAAACCAAATTGAATCATATATATGATTTGGTTTGGATCTTGAAATTGTTTCCATAAAACCAATTTTTTTTTTAAATCGGTTTACAAGTGGATCAGTTCCAAACCGGTTTCTCACAAAAAAACCAATTTATTTTTAAAACCAGTTTTAAATTGGTTTCTCTTAAAATCGGTTTTTTATTTTCTTTAAAAAAACCAATTTTAAAACCAGTTTTATAAAAAAAATCAATTTTATAAAAAATCAATTTTATATCAAAAATAGTTTTGTTTTCTTTGATTAGCCTTTTTTATTTTAACTCGTTATAAAACTAGTTTATGTCAAAAACATTTATTGAAAAAATTGATTTAAATTTGATTCTTATAATCTCCATAAACAATATCTCGATTAAAAACAATACCAAAGTATAAATAATTATCAACATGTCTCTATAAATCATAATTGTTCATAAAATATATAACTCATGAAGAAAATTATCCAAGCTTCCAACATCTCTTTGCATCATCTAAGTTTCCAACATCTCTTTGCATCATCCATCACATCTACAAGTAAAATAAATAAAGTGGAAGATCAATGAAGCTGAATTAAGAAGACCAAGTTAAGATATCATATAACACTAGATTGTTGCAATGTTATTCTAGAAACAACCATAAAATATTACAATATAGGTATACAACTAAGCATACATATTTAAACACATAAAATACCGTTAAGTCATTTTCGAGTGCAACTGAGGTTGAAGAGGTTGAACAGCTAGCACCATCTTCCGTATAAAGTAATTCTACAAAACATATAAAGACATTTCATTATGCCTCAAGTATAATAAATAATAATAAATTAGATAATATAGTTAGTTATCATACCTTGCTCAAATCTCTCGAGAATATCAAAATCTTCATTTGTAATCAAGGATGAAGATGTTCCTTTGAGCCAATTCTGGGTGCATATCAATGCTTCAACTGTTATAGGTGTTAACGAGATGCGATATGGATCAAGCACTCTTTCACCTGTGCTAAATGCAGATTCAGATGCCACTGTGCTTATAGGAATAGCCAGCACGTCTCTTGCAATGTTTGCAAGGATGGGATATCGACCAGAGTTAACTTTCCACCACTCTAGTACATTTATCTCCATGTTATGCTTCAATTTCTCTCCAAGATAAGTATTTAATTCATTATCTGCATTGTCACACCCTTCTGAAAGATAGAACTCAACAGTTTCATAAGGATGACTAACACTACCAAAAGCTTGCGGCTCATCTGAATTACCTTGAGGAGGCATAAAACCAGCACAATATTCCTCATAAATAGATTTCCAATAAGAATCTAAGGTTGCTTTCAAGGCATCGACATCTTCCTTATTGTAGTATCGCCTTACCATCCAATCGACCAATCTAATCTTGCGCCTAGGGTCGAAAACTAGAGCAACCAACAATATCATGTTAAGCTTCTCATGAGGCCCCCAATACTTATCATACTTTTTCTTCATCTTTTGAGTTGTTGAACGTAGATGTTCATCTTCAGACGCACACATATCCACAATGCTCTTTCCAATACCCAAGACCTCAAACATATAAATATTGCTTGTCAAATAAGATGATCCTGATATGTGTACCGTAGCATCATAAAACAACTTCAAGAATGGAATGATTAAGTTGATATGCTTCCAATCGTCTTTCGTAGGGACACCTTTTCCCTTCTTTGTCAACTCATTCACATACCTAGCACAACATAAAATGTTCATCATAAATACATCATGAGAAACATAATAATATTAAAATCACCAAATAGAGAATGGTGATGTCAAAGGTGAACTCCAATCCTAATCAAGCAGAATGTAATACATTAATTCAAAATTATTCTCAAACAAATTAACTTTACAATCACAACTCTTTCAAACAAGGCATAGTAGATGATGTCCTTTGCCTCTTATAAACAAGGCATCTCGATAAATGGGCATGCATGGAACTAGTTCTGTTACTATACTTAATTTTTATGCCACAGTATTTGCACGAAGCTTTTTGTTCTTCTTCCGACGATACAATAAAATGATTCCAAGCCTCTGAAGGATTCTTTCGCTTCTTAGTGTGAGGAGGTGGAATTTCATTAGAGACCGAAGGTGGAGGGGTTGAAACCGTATTCTCGGATGTTGCATAAGTTGTGCCAACATTAGTCATCTTGATTCTGTTAAAAATAGAAAAACAAATTAGATATTATATAAGAATGGACAAATGGAAAGGTTCTCTTTATCAATATGTTCTCTTTTTAACATTATTTAAGGATGATTCATATTATGATGACAGTGATGAAAATTCTTAACTAATACAATAGTTTTACTAATATGATCCACAACCAATTTGCATATACTAATCTAAATTTGTTTGTGATAGTTTTGAACAATATGGAACAGAGTAATATGACAGTGTCCCTGAACTTTTTAGCATTAAAGTCCCTAATTAGTAAAATACAAGCAATTAGAATATATACTCACACAATAGTCAAAATTAAGACTATACATTAATCAAATTGTAGCTATACCTAGGGATGGAAAAAATAAACCGGTTAACCATATACTTAAGATAACCAGATAAGTTGTTTTGGGTGAACAATTCTTTAAAATAAACTCCAATTTTCTTTCTTATGATTTAAATAACACCCATAAGAATCCCATATACTATATATTATCTATCTATTTATGCCTTTTTAATTTAGAATTTGGTGTACTAGAAACAGAAACAACCTATCATCAGAATCATGTGCCTGGGTGAATGATAGAACTTAGAATTATTTTTACTGAAATAGAGAAACCAGTATAATCACTCATTCTACATTTCACTAAACCATGCTTTCTATTAAACGTTACTTTAATATTGAAGTGTCTTTGTAGGTACCAATCTACCCCCCTCACATTGAAAAAGTGAAACAATCTTGCAATGGTTTTCAGTGGTTTAAATAACAATTTTTCTTTAAATTTGAAATTGATTTGGTTATGAGACTTCATAAACTAACTTATATTCATAAACTACCAAAAAAAGTTGCATAATTTCATCTTATTCCCGTTTCAATTATAAATTAACTTATACCTAAACATTTTGTAATAAACAGATTCTATAAAAAATAATGATGACAGACAACTAATCAAACTACCCTACATATCAATAGTCATTAATAATACAATCAATGATGCACAAAAGATCAATATATGAATAAACAATCAACAAGAAAATTAATAATTAATAATAAAAAAAAACCTCAAACATTGGTTATGACTTATGAGACTTCAAAATAACCCAATCAAAAACATATTAGAATTCAATAACAAACACAGTAAACCAGAAGCTTCATTCTGTTTACCAAAGCTTATTTGTTTTGTCAATTACTTAAAAGCTAAAAAGGTTAGCAAAATGAAGTAATCAATTATATGAATTAATCTTTATTACTAATTCCTTTGATCTTTTTCTTTATACTGTCAATTATATTTATAGTCCCACTTAGTATTGATTCAAAAAAAGTCCTGACACAAATATTTTCAACCAAAATGTTACCCAAATATAGAAACATAACCATTAACCCATCATAAGTTTTAAAATCACGGATCTAAAATATAAATAAAAAAAAAACATAAATCAAAGATATCATTCACAAGCATGAGCAATTATGAGACCTAATCTAAACTGAAGCAAGCAAAAGAAAAAGGGGAATGAAAATTGTCAATACAAAAAAAAAGGTTAGAAACACAAACCTCGTTACTGAATAGAGCGGAGAAGAGTAGAGAAAATGTGTGGGACAAGATTCGATAGGAGCTTTTACGATGCAAAGTAGTGTGTGTTGTGTGTGGGTTCGAAAAAAGCTACCTGGCCACTGATTTTTCCGAATTTGCAACTATTTCTGAAAACCCATGATTGTAATTTCGAGAATTAATACACAAATGATGGTTAGGGTTTGAATTTTGAAGAAATAGATGAAGGAGAACTGGATTTTTGAGGATTAGGGTTTCTGAAATTTGTGTTGTTGATTTCTCTGCCTCATTTTGTGTTTGTTTCAAAGATATGTGTTTCAAAAATGGAAACCAAACACTCACATCTGGTTTTAGAGAGTAGTTACCGGGTTTTTTTTAAGTTGATAAATAGACCACCGGTTTGAAAATATTACTTTGGGCTGGATTTTAAAATTTGGTTTAATTTGGATAGTAATTTGGTTCATGGTTACCGGATATTATGCACACCCCTAATTTTTAATATGGATCGTTTCCCCTTCAACCTTGGTTTGGGAAGATTTGAGATTGTTGTTTCTGTTGCTCAAAACACTTAGCAAAATATCTATGACCCTAACTCGATTTACCAACACATTGGTTGATTTGATGAGACCTGAATAACGTGAGAATACGGTAAACGATATGGGATGGATGTGGAAAACGGATATGTCCGCCCCGTAAAAGCTCGTAAAAAAATGGATAAACCACACACCAATTTAAAAGCTAGCAAAAACGGATATATAGATGCTTTTTGAAAAATCCTTACAAAAAAGTTTGCAAAAATTTCCCGATCACAAAAAAAGTTGACGAGAAATATATATATATTTTTTATTATTTTTTATCTGGCATGGACTACAATTAATTTTTTTATTTTAAACTTAAATTCAAAACTAAAATTTTAGTCACACAAATATTGAACCCAAGACAAGAAGCTTGTAAGAGGCACCCATTAGAACATGACCATTTAGTCTTTATATTGATTCTTTACATTCAAATATATATTATAAGATTTCATTAACTCAACATAAAGACTAAGTTTGTGCTAAGGGACATCTCTTGCAAGTTTATTGTCATCCTCGTTAGAGAAATTTTTTCAAATATTTTTTAGAGGTTTTTCAAAAAATACCTATATGACAAAGAAAAAAACTAGATATTAACCATTTAATTTATAAATCGAATTACAATCGTCAAAACACAATTTCAGTTAGATTAAATAGATAATATATTAAAATATGATAATAGATATATTATATGATTTTTTTGATAAAATGATGAATTAGATTATACTTTTTATTTAATATTTAATAAATGAATATCTTTTATTCTTTTATTACAGTTTTAAAGGTTAAATCCATGTTTGATTTTTTTAACGAAATTTTGACCTTCAATTTAAAAATCACTATTTTACTCCTTAAATTTCCTTTTTTTTTTTCCTCAATATTTTGATTTCACGCTTCATTTTAAAATAGATTTTAATGCTAGCGAAATATTTATGTAGATAAATTTAAGATGACACGTCAATAAGTAGAAATTAAATTTGTCAAATTAAGTCAATAAAATTGATCCCAAAATAGGATGAGAGATCAATATAGAAATAAATAAAATTAAAAGATCAAAAAATTAATTTTTAAAATGAAAATATTGAAGAAAAAAATTGCATTTCAATAAAAAAAAATGAATTTAAATTTAAACTCATTCTATTCATTAATTTTGCCACCTCTAAATATTTTTCTTAAAATTTTGAATTTTTTCACATATATTACTTATGTTTTATAATTTCATTTCATGTTTAATACAAATTTATATAAAGTTTACCTATAATGTGAAGCAACATCAGCATCAGCATCCCTTGGATTGCAGTTTTGCATTCTCCCTTCCAAAATTCCAATGGCTGATCACATAGCAACGGGACAACTACTCGCCAATAAAGCCGAGAAAAAGCTCTTCTGTTGTTGCGCCTTGTTTGGTTCCAATTATCAAGATGCCGCTGAACTCTTTCTCAAATCTGCTAAATCATTCAAACTCGCCAAATCATGTTTCTTTCTCTTCCATTTCTCTATCACCTTTTTTGTTTATTTGGTTTCATGCATCATCATAACCATCATGATTTTTTGGTTTGATTCGAATCCTAAATTGTTAGTTTAACTATCTGAAGTTCTGGGTATTCGTTTTTTCATTACCATGTTGGTAAAGTTTCGAGCTTTATATATTTTGTTGCTTTGGGGTATCTTAGTAATTTTCATTGGTTTGGTTTGTTTCAGGGGAGAAAGCAGGTTCAATCTTCATCAAATCCGCTAAATGTCATATCAAGGTTCATTTCTATGATTTTTTTTCATACTTTATATATTTGAATTTTGTGATGTTGTTGAGTTTACATTCATGATGATGATGATACAGTTAGATAACAAGTTTGATGCTGCTAAGGCTTATGTAGATGCTTCTCATTGTTTCAACAAAACATCTAGAAAAGGTGCTTATTATAGAGATTTGAATGCTAAGATTTATTTATTAATGATTAAGCATAACCAAGGTTTTAAATAACGGTCGCGGTCACTTTCGCGATGTCGGTCGGTTTATGTACTATCACCCTGATTGTGGTCTTCGCAGTGTGAATTAACCACAATTTGTTCTTTAATAACATAAAAATAGTGAATAATGGTATCGGTATTGAAACCTGCTGATACTGTTTTGTCGCGGTTGCGTAAAGCTTTTCGCGATTTTGGTCTGCATATGTATTACCACACTGATTGCGATCGTCGCAGTGTGAATTAAGCACAATTTGTTCTTTAATAACATAAAAATAGTGAATAATGGTATCGGTATCGAAACCTGCTGATACAGTTTCTGATACAGTTTTGTCACGGTTGGGGAACGTTATTTTTAAACCTTGAGCATAACTTTAATAACTTTCGTTGCTTATGTTTTGATGTTGTAAGGAGCTATTACATGTTTGAATCAAGCCGTAACTATCTTCACCGAAATCGGTCAACATATCATGGCTGCGAGGTATTGCAAGGTACTTTCTGTTTTAGTGTGGATACATCTTAAATGCATACAGTTAAGTGTTTAAGTTTTGAAGTTTTGATATCGAGATTAAACCATTTGAAAGATTTAAATTTGTCTTTCTGGATTTAGGAAATCGGCGAGTTATATGAGCTTGATCAAGACTTAGAGAATGCGAAATCATATTTTGAGAGGGCTGCTGAACTTTTTGATATTCGCGGGGATTCAACAACCTCTGTGATCCAGTGCAAACAGAAAGTCGCACAATTTTCTGCTCAACTTCAACAGTTAGTGTTACTCTTTCGGTTCCATTCAACGCGATTTTTCAATAGTGTGCTTGGAATTATCATTGACTAGATTTTGAAGTCGTAAAAACTTAATCATATTGATCTTCTTGATATTTACCAGATATCAGAATGCGATTAAGATTTACGAAGATATTGCACAACAATCTTTGAACAGCAATTTATTGAAATACGGAGTCAGAGGGTATCTTCTTAATTCTGGCCTTTGCGAGCTTTGTCGAGGGGATATTGTTGCAATTACCAACGCATTGGAGCGCTATCAGGTTCTTGATAATGTTTCTTCTTGATATTGGAGTATTACTTTACAGTCATACTTTTAACATATTTTTCCTTTCATCGCGTAGGACTTGGATCTAACATTCTCCAAAACTCGCGAATACAAATTTTTGGCTGTAAGTGGGGGAACTTTCTGGTCATATTAGCTTGTTCGGGGTGCTACTTTTCTTGATCGCTGTTTGTTTTTATCGTTTGAAGGTTTTTATCGAATTTCAGGATTTGGCCGCATCAATTGATAACGAAGATGTTGCAAATTTTACTCGAGTAGTCAAGGAGTTTGAAAGCATAACCCGCTTGGTATATCTCTATGTCCCGAGACTCCAAGTAATGAGTACTGACACGTGTTGTTTACATTCAATTATTTCATCATCAGTGGGACATGTTAGTATCGTGTCTGATGTCTACGTATATGTGTTAGCCTTTCGAAGAGTTTCTATCATTCTGAATGGTCATTTTGCGATTTTCAAGGGGTAGCCTAAAACATGCTTTAAATATACCGTGTAACTGTTTCTATGTAGGAATCTTGGAAGTCAACCCTTTTAACGAGAGTTAAGGATGCTTTGGAAGCAAAAGTGATGGAAGAGGATGATTTGACATGAACAAATCGCAATGTAATGTTGGGCAAATGAAGTTATTCCACTTTGTAAATATGAGTGGTATACAAAAGTTATTATGTTGTATTGTATATTATATAGTTTTAGAACAACATTCCTTCTCTACGGTGAAAAGATACGAG
Organism: Lathyrus aphaca; assembly: GCA_963966055.1. Taxonomy (NCBI): domain Eukaryota; kingdom Viridiplantae; phylum Streptophyta; class Magnoliopsida; order Fabales; family Fabaceae; genus Lathyrus; species Lathyrus aphaca. The sequence continues at coordinate 195,656,391 of OZ014525.1, forward strand.
AATTTAGAAAGAATATACACTTTTGATAACAATGGCACATTAACGGTTGTGAATGATCAAAGATTATCGTAGCACAACCAATGACATAAAGTCCATATATTCCATTCCAAAAACAATATTAGAACGTAAGAACTAAAAAAAATGAATTCATAAATATGACATACCAACAATAGCGTCTTCTCATATTCGTGGACGACACTAGTGTCCTATTAGTAAAAAGAACAAAGAAAAAACAAAAGATGCCACTCCATCATTGCATACAATAGACAGATCAACCACCATTCACAGGCATCATATACAACCGAAACAATTAATCTTGTACGGAACTTCCACCTTCCAAACAGAAACAAAAGCATGGTTTTGTTGTTCTTGTTTGTGCCGTCCAAAAATAGAAAATAAAAGTATATACAATGTGATTATAAACATTTTGTAAGCCCTCTTGTCTTCTTTATTTGCATCACGACATCAATATTTAAACTTTAATAGGAAATTGATATTTTTCATGTTTATTATTATTTATTTTTGTGTTTTTATTATTTTTCATTTTTAAAAATTGTCAAATATTAATGAGTGATATTTGATTTTCCAGTCAACTATTTTTTTTACTTTATCATTATATTCATAATATGTAAATTAATTACAATTTTATTTTTCTGATTGGAACTATTTGCTATGTTGTCTTAATATTTATTTTAGACAGTCTATCGGTGCTTTGAAAATCGGTCAAAATTGATGAAATAAAACCGTTCAAAATCAATAAAATTTTACATAATTTGACTCTTTTTTTTTAAAATATTTATTTTTGTGTTTAAGAATCATATTGAAAAATAATAACATATTTGATTTAGTTTTGTAAAACTAGTTTTTAGTTCTTACAATTTAAAATTAATAAAAAATTGTTTATCTAATTTATAAAAAAACTTAAATTGATTTACTAATTTAAGTTATGAAAATTAAAAATTTTAAAAAATTTAGAGGCTATGAATTTTAATTTTGAAAATTGTGAAGTAAAAAGTGGTACAATTTTTGTTAAACACGTATTTATATAATATTATGCAATTTTAAAGTATTGGAAAAAAATATGAATTATATACTTCTCTAAAAATGTAAATTTGTCAAAGTCACATTTAAAATTGTAAATAATATTTATTCGTAATTGTTCTTTTTCGAAATTAGAAATAAAATGTCTGAAAGGAAGTGATGATGGATCACGACCTTCAATAGATGGAGTGGAGATATCTATAAGATTAACACTCATACCTCAAGTCAGCATATGAAAAATAAGAGTGAATTGAAGTTGCATTTTCAAAATGTTACCTCTATTGACGCAAACTCTATATTTATATATAGAGAAAAAAATAACTAATTAGTTGTTTGTGCGCCGCTCTTCGTGGGTGGTTGTTAGATGTGTTTTATGGTTGCGATCTTCTTGGGGGACTCTGAGAGTAACTTCCTTCAATGTTCGACACGATTCTTGAAGGATTGGGAACTGTATTGAACTCCAAGTTACACAATCATGATCGACTTAGATTTTCTGGGGTTCTTCTGGTCGACCCTAAATAGTTTCCCCCTAGCCCTTGCAGATTTATAAGTAAGTGAGGGCTTGATATTGCAACCTCTGGTGTTGACCATACAATGGTTGTAACAAGCGAACAATAATCATTTTATTCCCTTGATGAACCATGCATTTAATACACCATGCTTCAAATGTCTTTTCGTAGATATCATCATGACAGTTCTTAGGAACTTAAACTTTTGAGTGTTACGTGTGAAAGACTTGGATGAATTTGGTGAAACCCCTTTTCCTTCTTGGACAATGTTTCCTTTTAAGGAATAAGCACCTTTCTTGTTTTTCTCAATCTTCTTTTCTAGCTAGTTTGATAGTTTCATCGCCTCCTCTTCCTATATTTCACTCACTATAATTGCAAATTTAGTGTATTATGAAAAGAAGTTGCAGAAAAGTATTAAAAAGTCTTAGAAGGATAATTAATCTTCTTGGATGAATCCTGTTTATTTTATTATTGCTTCTGTTTTTTTTTTCAAACCATTCGGCTTTGACGATGTTTCTTCCAAGGTAGGTTTGTCTTCCGACTAGGGAAATAGGATTCCTTATGAAAACGAAAGGGTGTGTGTCAAATACAGAGTCTGTGTCATTCCCTCTTATGAATTTTATTTCTCCACTATGGGTCTTCGTCTTCCTTTTATCGATTTCATGGTAGAAGTACTAAATCATTTAGTCATGTCTCCTTTGGAATTCCACCGTTCCTACTTGGATTATCTAATATTCTACCAACATTTGTGTGGGTACATGAAGGGAATATTATATGTGTTACTTTTTCTCAACCTTTTCAAATGTCTTTGCGACCTAACATATCTAGCTAGGAGAAAAGGATTGCTCTGCTTCAAGTCGATCATTCATGGTTTGAAACTCTTCTTGAGCTCTCACCTTTTTTGGACCATTTTTTCTTGGTGACTCCCGTCATCCCAAAAGCTCACACTATGACTTATGATATCAAAACTAGATTGGAAGGTCGTTGCATCGACTTGTTTCCCAGGTATTAAACCGAGGGTAATCTTTTGCTAAGGAGTAGTTATTTTGCATACAACGAGAAAGATCTTTTTGATAAGGATAATTATTAAAAAGTTAGGTTGGTAAAGTTCATCAATAACCTGGGATATATAGGTAGAGTTGCCTCGGCGACGAAAGCGGATGAGAAGCGTTTAAAGCGTAACACCCTGATTTTGAATATAATATTTTATTTAATTATTGGTGTGTTAATTTGTGTGTTATTCGATATATTTGAATTATTGGCGTGATTTGGTGTTTAAGGGCATTTTGATAATTTAATAATTATCAGGGTTATATAATTTGAGAGCGAAAAAATAAAATAAGATTTATTGGAATTATTATATATAATTAGATGATTTTAGTTATTTAGTAATAATTAGATTTTTTTATTGAATAATTATTTAAACCAAATTTTTATATAATTAAATTAATAATAAAATAAGAATTTTAGGAGATTTGATAGAAACTAAAAAATATTGAGAATATGGAGTGAAGAGAAATTGGAATAATTGAGCCATATTGTAATAATTAAAAATTATAAAATTAGGGTAAAATAAATAGCGAAGTTTGGGGTGAAAGTTTGGTCACAGTACATGAAAAATTAGAACTTTTAGAGATAAGAGACAACTAAGGGATTGGAAAAGGGAAGTTAGGAGGAGAACTCATAGCCAAAAGTTTGAAGGTTATGTAATCCTAAAGTAAGGGGACAATTTCCTTTTTTATGGGTGATGATAGGCAACAAAGGTTGTGAGGGGATCCTTACCCTCCCATCAACGCCAAGGTTGATGCATATTATTAAGCTGTAATCATATGTATATATTGTTGAGATGAGTAGTTCAGATGAGAAACTACAGTGATGGCCAGATATTGGCATAGTTCTGGGTTCAAATGAGGAAACATTGTTGAATAGTATATTGATGTTGCCAGTTACATTTCATGCATCATGTATATTAGAGATAGGTATGACTTTGGTCCAACGAGGCGGTCTCAGATTCATTGGTGGAATTACTGGTTCAGACGAGGAATCGGAGATGGGTCTTAGATTCATTGGTCAAATCGTTGGTTTAGATGAGGGACCAGAGACGTGGAACAATTAGTAACATATCTTTGAAATCCAAAGACCTGACACCATATGCATGTTGAAGTAATAAAGTTGAGTTGTATCGCATTACATAAAGTTGGATCTGTGATTGTTCTATGTCTTTGAACTATTTTATGTGGTTGTTGAATATTGTTGTTGAAAGTATCCTAACAGTTTATTACACCTTTAACATTATGAACGTATTTCTCACTTTTTTTTGTTTTCTGCGGCTTGTTATGTTTATAGTACAAATACGCAGATATAGGAAAATTAGTTGTTGTTGTGTGGAAGGGTTGACGTAGATGACTAATTTGTTTTATTTATTGTGTTTGAGTTTACTTAGTGTTTCCTCAGTCCAATATGATAATGTAACATCAGGGCGATGTTTTGTTTGTCTAATGTATTCTTAAGAGTTTGTTGAATTTATTTCCCTACGTTGGAACTAAATTATTGGAAAAATAACATTTTTAGTCCTTTAAGTTATTTAATGTTACCACTTAGATCCTTTAAGATTTTTGTGTAACATTTAGGTCCTTTAAGTTTAAAAACGACTGCATAGTCAACCTTTTTTGCAAATTCCGTTAGATTAATCACATGTGAAATCTAATTTAAAGTAAATATTCACTCTTGAACCCTAATTCTCTTGTCCATCCATTCATGTGACGTATCTCTTCGTCTTCTCTTCTTCTCCCTATACCTTTGAAATTTGTTCGTCTTCTCTTCAAGTCTACAAAACTCAAGTACATTGAAGGTGGAGAAAGCATTGTATCAGGTTCGTACACTTCTTCGCCATTGTTGTTTAGGTTTTTGAAATAGATATGTCTATAACTAGATAGAAAATATGTTTATTATGTTATAATGATTTAAACATGAATAACATTGTTATGGATGAATTTTTTGTTGACTTTCATCATGGAGGGTATTTCGAAGGTGACAAACATATTGGGGTGAGGTCTTAAACTGGAAATGTGATGGTGACAGGTGAAGTTACTTTGAAATACTGGGGGGTTGTTAAAGAGATGAAGTATCAAAGAGTGCAAGAGATGTGGTATGACTTTGCTGGAACCTTGAAGGTGTTGGAAGATGATTTTGGGGAAATAGAAGCTTTGAATTGGTCAAAGTCAATTAGAAAGGTTGACATCTTTATAGTCCACCCAGTTGAAGAACCCATGAGATAGTAGCCTTACCTTCAACCCAACCTGATTGTGAGGCCCAAAACGAGGAAGAAACTGTTAATGCTGGTGGGGACCATGTGGAGGAAGAGAATGTGGAAGAAGCACATGTGATTAGGGATTGTTTCCTGCAATAGATGAGATATTACCAGGAGTTGATCAAATATTTTTTGTTAGACATCTTTATAGAAACTTTAGAAAGAGATTTCCAGGTAAACAATAAAAGGAGTGAATGTGGAAGGCAGCCAAGGCAACATATCCTCAAGCATGGAAACATGAAATGAGAGAAATGAGGAAGGTCAATGAAGAGGCATACAAACACTTGATAAAAATACCTCCTAGATATTGGAGCAAATCCATGTTCAAGTACAATGCAAGGTGAGATGTTTTGGTCAACAAAATGTCTGGAACTTTTAACAGTGTTATCATTGGACCAAGAGAAATTCCAATTGTGTCAATGATAAAGGATATTAGAGGACATCTCATGGATATGTGGGCAAAAAATAGAGCCAATATTGAAGAGTATGAGGATTTTGTCCTTCCAAGAATCAGTAAGATGCTTGAGAGAAGTAAATATATCTCTAGGTTTTTTATACCAAGGTAATTCTATCTTTTTTAGGAATCTATTCTGAGGACATATGATGTAAACAAAAAGATCTAACTCTTAAATTTTGTTTTATAGGTTATCAGGTGACATGATTTATGAAGTGAGACATACAAGTATGGTTGGAGAAAAACACACAGTGGATCTTAGGAGATTGGAGTTCTCTTGTAGAAGTTGGATGCTCACAGGCATTCCATGCTACCATGCTATCTCTTGCATGCAAAATAGATCTTTAAAACTAGCTGACTTCATTCCAGACTTCTATAGGAAGGTCACTTACAAAGCTTGCTACCAACCTATAATATATCCAACAAATGGAGAAAATTTGTGGGAAAAACACCTTATCCATACATACTACCTCCACCTTCTAGAAGAGCACCAGGAAGGCCTAAAAGAAGAAGAAATAAATAGGCTGATGAAAAGAGAAAGGGTGCAGTGAATGTCTCAAGGAAGGGGCTTCCAAATAAGTGTTCCATATACAGTCTTTCTAGGCATAACAAAGCCTCATGTCCAACAAGACTAAGAGATCCAATTCCAACTATTCAATCATAACCCACTGCAACTCCTATTGTTCAGTAACAACCAACTCTAAGGGTTAAGAAAAACACTCACAAACCACTGCAGCTCCTACTTTTCAGTCACAACCAACTCCAAGGGTTCAGAAAAAACAATCACAAACCACTCCAGCTCCTACTGTTCAGTCATAGCCAACTTCAAGGGTTCATAAAAAACAATCACAAACCACTCTAGCAACATTAATTTAGTCACATCAAACTCCAAAGGTTCAAACAAGACAGTCACCATCAAGTTCAAGAATCCAAACAAGATAATCTATGACAGTGTCACAACTACTTGTAGTGAGAAGGAAATCTGGCACAACAACATTTAAGCCACCAACAAGTATGAGGCTAAAATTGGCTATAAGGAGGAAGCCCACCAACAATTAGCATTTCAGTTTTGGATTTAGAACTGTTTTATATTTCTGTTTTGGATTATGTTATAACAATTATGTTTTGGATTATGTATTTACAATTGTCTTTTTGATTATGTTATGATAATTATGTTTTGGAATTTATTTGGAATGTTTTGAAATTGTCTTATGACTGAGATTGGTTCATAACTGAAGTTGTCATATAACTGAAATTGGTTAATGTTCACATTTGTGTGTTCAAGTGATTTTAGTTTTTTTTTAAATGTAACAAATTGGTCCTTCAAGTTTTTAATTTGTAACAATCTCATGCTTCGTGTTTTTAAAATTTAATAAATTGGTCCTTCAACTTTTTTATTTGTAACAATCACATCCTGACCTCTTACCAATAACTGAACTTAATTGTAAACAGCACAGATGAAGGCAGAAAGTTCACAGAAGCAGAAATTTCGCAGAATGCAACACAAGTACTGCCAACAAAAGATATATAGAAATCACTCAACATCCCTTTCTTTGTTACAAATTACATCAACCAAAACATACAAACACATAACACTAGCAAAATAAGACCTAACAACACAATGACATAACCTAACATCTTCACCATCTTCTCCATGATCTTCATAACCTCCTTAGTGTATCCCTCTTCATTATCAATGTTCATTCGGAGCAAGTTAATTTCAACATCATTTTCTTCACATTTTGGAAATTTTGTGATAACTGGGGCATGTGATTCAGGATTGACTTCATCACTGACATTGCGTTCATACCATTCAAAGAAATTGCAACCCACATTATAAGCTTCACTCTACATAAACCAAAACGAAAATCAATACCATAAACCAAAACAAATATTAATACCATCAAAGAAAATTAGTACCTCAAATAATCTGCATCCGCAAAATTACTTCCCAAAATTGCTTCCTTTTTTCTTAAGAGTTCGTAGCACGATTGACGTTCCACACATACACTTCTTATCCATTCCAAATGTCTTCATATACCTACGATTTGCTGAACTACTCCATTGAGATGACATTGCTGCAATTATCCATTTTAGGGTTCATATCATTTGATTTGGGGATTTATTTATAAAATCCTTGAATTCTGAAAAGTGCCAGCTATTTTGCCCAGTCATCATACCTAAAAGCCAAATCATTTCAGTTAGAAGCCACCTCAGATCATTTTTGCCACCTATGCACTTCTTAAACGGAATTTCAAAAAAAGGTTAATGTTACAAATGTTTTTAAACTTAAAGGATCTAAATGTTACAAAAAAACTTAAAGGATCTAATCGGTAACATTAAATAACTTAAAAGACCCCTGGTGCTATTGGTGGAATCGCTGGTTCAGACGAGGAATCAGAGACGGGTCTTAGATTCATTGGTGAAATCGTTGGTTTAGATGAGGAATCAGATACGGGTCTTAGATTCATTGGTGGAATCAGAGACACGTACACGTTTACCATTATGAACATATTTCTAACTTTTTTCTTTGTTTTCCTTTTGTGGCTTATTATGTTGATGGTACAAATACGCAGGTATATGAACATTAGTTATTGTTGTGTGGAAGGGTTGACGTGGATGACTACTTTGTTTTATTTATTGTGTTTGAGTTTACTTAGTGTTCCCTCAGTCCACTATGATAATGTAACATCAAGGTGAGGTTTTGTTTGTCTGTTGTTTTCTTAAGAGTTTGTTGAATTTATTTCCTTACATTGGAACTAAATTATTTTATAAATGTATGGGATATTTGTGTTTGAGTTGATGATGTTTTGATTTATGCTACTTAATTTTAAATTGAGAAGGGTGTTTTATGAGGAAGGTGTGACACCCTATGTTGAGTTTAAATAAATTAATTTACATGAGCTTTTTAAATACTTATTTTGGTGTTGTAGCAACCCATACACCTATAAAAATCAAACACTCGAAAAACATATGAGATAGTGTCTCTTTGCTCCCACACCCTCATATACATAATAACGATCCTTGATCAATCACATCCTTTCTAAATATATTATCTTTAGAAATATTTATATTATGAAACAATCTTCAAACCAAACAATTTTTTAAGGTTTAGCTTTATGTGAAGGCTTCAACCATGACGAGCTGAAAAATCTTGACATTTCCGACATAAAACCTTTTTAACTAAGAATTAGAAGACTCACAATAATCTATCTAAATGACAAATACCCCTCCATCAAAAAGAGTTACCTTTATTCCTACTTTAATGGTCTCGTTCATCCCTTTTTTTTTACCAATGATTTTTACAATTTAATGGTCTCCCTCCTGCAATTTAATGATGATTTTTACAACATAGCGACGATTTATTACTTAACAACTAAAATAACGATAATTTTAGCGACAATTTTAATATTAAGAACCAAAAGTGTGTATGCAATTTTTTAGGAGAATCAATCTTTGAAAAAAAATTGAGATATTTAGGAGGACCACAAATATATTTAATCCTTTTTCAATTGTGCAAAATTAGAAACCCTCAAATTTCTTATTCTCAATCAAATCAAAAGACGGTTACCAAATCAGGAGCATAAGATTAAATTCATTTTTCACATTGATCATTGTTGTGATAATTAATAATGGGCCGCCTACATTATGGTCATGTGGGACGACTCTTGTGAATGAGGGAGGATGATATGGCAAATAATTAGGATTTAGTGATAACTCAAGCTAGGGCTGGACAATCGTTCAGGTTCGGTCAGTTTCGAGTCCAAAACTTAAATCTGACACAAATTATTGTTTCATTTTTATGGCCCAATTTCGATCGATAAAGTTTTGATTTTTATCAAATTCGATTAAATCGATTTAGTAGGTTTAATATTTATTAGAGTAAACCTATAAAAATGATTATTTTTTATAAAGTTCGCAAACATTTACTTATATATATATATATATATATATATATATATATATATATATATATATATATATATATATATATATATATATATATATATATATATATATATATATATATATATATATATATATATATATATATATATATATATATATATATATATATATATATATATATCATTGAAACTTTTGTACGGTCCTTAAAAGATTTTCTATCATTTGAGATTCCTTAACCCTTTGATTGGTGATTGAAAGATTATAAATCTTATATATTAATAATGATCCTTTGTCTGAATCTTCTGACTGTCAAAATTTAGGACAAAGACTCAAATATATATAAATTTTAGAATATATTTTTATTATTTAAAAAAATCATTATCATGCAATAATAGTTTCAATATTATTTTATATTAATTAAATCATTATAATACTTAAACTATAAATTAAATAATACTCAAAATTTGTACTTTTTAAAATATACATTATCATAATTAAATTATAAAAATGATAATATTACGAATATCATTTTTATAATGAATAGGCTATATAATAATATAAATAAAAAAATATATTAATTAATTTTGGTGAATTTCGATATTTGACAAATTTAAAATAGTTATCCAAATTCGATCGAAACAACCATATACTATCCAAATTAAGTAATTGAATTAAATTGACATATAACCGATCCATTTACACAAAAAAAGACAATATATTCGATCGATTCGGTTCAAATTTTTTCATCCCTAATTCAAGCTTATAATATTAAAGATATTATATATTAATGTTATATATTAATGGAATGTATCATCACTTATAACGGCGTTTACGACATAGTTAAGGACAATTTTTGTTGTTAATCACCCAAATTCTATTTTTATCATACATATCATCATCCATCATCTTTATGACCACGCTCCATCTCACGCTCAACTCAAAACTCACTACACTTGTCAACTCATCCTTCATGGCCACGTCATCATCAATTGCCGGCATTTCCTCCATCTCCACTCTCCTCCGCCACGGCGCCATCCTACACCTCGGTGCTGCTCGCGTGAAATGCTTCAAATTGAAGCATATCCTCAGCACATGCCGCGCTATTCGTTCCAGTACCGTCACACATGCCTCGACTGGAGAACTGGTGGTTGTTGGCGATGGAGTGGTTCAAAAGGGAAGAGACGAAGGAAGGATTCTGAAAGTTGGTTTGATTTGCGGCGGTCCTTCGGCTGAACGTGGAATTTCTCTCAATTCAGCTCGATCGGTTCTTGATCACTTGCAGGTGCATGCAATTTCTTTTTTTCATTGATCAATTTTTTTCTTCTCGTTAATTCTGTTTTTTCTTTGATTTATTTCTAAATTTACTTTGAATTTTTTGTGTTTAAAAATTTGTGGACTAGTGTAGAAATGGAATTTACAGAATATGAAAATTATAAATACTCTAGAAAATTAACAAATATTACAAAAAAAAAAGGTTAATCGATTATGTACTAAATTGAAAGTTCAACCAAATTACAAATTTAATCTCTGTTTTGATTTTTTTTTACGTGACAGGGAGATGATTTACAAGTGAGTTGCTATTATATTGATTGCAATCTCAATGCACATGCAATTTCTTCTGCTCAGGTTAGTATAAAGCTATGAACCTTGGACACCGAAAATACTACACCAACACTGATCCATGAACTATAATAATTTGAAAAAATTATCGGTTTCGAACACAGATAATGACACTTTTTTCCTGAGGTGTAGTGAAAAAATAGAAAATTTGTTTCTCCGATTTAACCTATTCTTCTTATTTCCATTTTTTACAGGTATATTCCAACACCCCTGCTGATTTTGATTTTAAACTTGAAAGGTTAGTAAATAGTAAACCCTTTCATATAAGAAAAATCACAATAAAGAAGTCTTGATAAAAATGTTTCCAATTTATGAATAATTTACCTATTTAACTTGTTATATATTTTCAAAGATATATTAATGAATAATCACTTATAATTCAATCAAACCCTCCCCAAATGAAATATCATAAAAATACAGTAAGGAATGAATATATACTCAGAAATGTAGTCTGAAATGATTTACATATGAACTTGTAAAAGTCAAGATGGTCACTTGTTAAATTTGCAGCCTTGCCCAAAGTTTCCCGACTTTGGCTGACTTGGCAGAGCATCTCGCTGCAGCCGTTGACATTGTGTTTCCAGTCATACATGGTCGATTTGGTGAAGATGGTGGCATTCAGGTGGAATATCTCTGTTTATCTGTATGCAGGGATCTTTTCTAGGCGACAATTAGTTTACGTATTTATGAATGATATTTCTATGTGATATATATTTTTAGGAATTGCTGGAAAAGTATAATGTTCCTTTTGTTGGCACAGGATCAAGTGAGTGCTGCCAAGCATTTGACAAGGTGAAGGGAACCTGTATTTTCTTTTCTTGTTTCTTCTTCTACATGAATTTTGTTCTCTTTATCATAATTGGAAAACACTATGAAACTTCAAAACTGAGATACCTTCAATTTATTTTACATTACCTTTATCTTATCAAGCTTTTGTTACTTTCTGGTTTGATTATACCCCTAGCACTAATTATCTTAAAAATATTCCAGTATAAAGCATCATCGGAACTCAGGAAGCATGGATTTGTAACAGTGCCTAGTTTCTTAGTTGAGGTAATGACAAGGTCATTGTTTCTCCTTGTAGTGATGACTTATTAGAAAGTAAATCAATTTGTAACTTCTAGTGTTTTTATATATCTAATAATTGGATGCTGCAAACTTAATGTTCATCTATATGTATTAGATTACTTCCATAGTTAAGTCTTTGTGAACGTATTTTATCTTTTTACATCATTCATCCATATTTTTGTACATACTACAAGATTTTATAAATTATGACATTATGATGTCAAATAGGGATATGAAACAAACAGATCTGAACTATCAGAGTGGTTTACAAAACACCAGCTGGACCCTGATGTGGGGAAAGTTGTGGTAAGGCACTTAATTTGGTTGATAAATATTTAACTCATTGTGAAGCAGTTTGTGATGCTTATTAACAAATTAAAATTTGACTTCTTAGGTAAAACCAACAAGAGGAGGTTCAAGCATCGGCGTTACAGTTGCATACGGTGTGACTGATTCTCTTGTGAAAGCCAATGAAATTATGTCTGAGGTGTTTTCAGTTAATTTTTCACTTAAATAGGAATAGACACTTTTTGTAATTCTGTTGATGAATATGCAGAAAAATCAAATAGAATGATATAAAGAAAATTTAGGAGTACATATTGATTAGAATCATACTTCTCTCATAATATATGGTAACTTTTGGTATTTTCATTGATTTTGAATTTGATAGGGAATTGATGATAAAGTACTAGTAGAAATATTTCTTGAAGGAGGAAAAGAGTTTACAGCCATCGTCCTTGATGTAGGATCTAGTTCAGACAGTTGTCCTGTTGCACTACTTCCTACGGAGGTATGTTTCGTATACCAATCACCAAATGATAATGATGATGTCTTTGGGCTGTTGTTCAAGGCTGTAAATTGGCCATGATTTGTAACACAAAATTCAGTGATAATAATTGAGATTAGTTTTATTTATAACTGAATGGAAGTTCTATAGCTCCCAATGTCGGCGTGAAAAATTAATTTATACATGGACATTATAAATATTAGTTATCGCCTATGGACATTATAAATATTAGTTATCGCCTAATGAATATTTCATAGCGTAATAACACTGTAATTAGATGAACAGGTGGAGCTGCAATTCCTTGGTGCAAATGACTTGAAAGAGAATGATGCAATATTTAATTACCGTAGGAAGTACCTTCCAACCCAACAGGTCAGTAGTAATAATGTAAATGTTTTACATATTAATAGAAGATGATGACACACAGACACACAACACGCTTGCTGATCTTATAATTTATATAGGAAGTGACTTTTTCTTTTTCAATCTCATTATAATTTGTATTTGGTTTCATACAATACTAGCGAGTTCCTTTCTAATCCGGTGAACATATATTCTCCACAGGTTGCTTATCACACTCCACCTCGATTTCCTTTGGATGTAATTGAGAACATTCGCGAAGGAGCATCTGTGTTATTTCAACGGCTTTGCCTACAAGATTTTGCACGAATTGATGGATGGTTTTTGCCTGATTCAGGTTGTAAACTATCATCTTCAGAAAATGAGTTTGGAAGGTCTGAATCTGGTACCATAATATTCACCGACATCAACATGGTGAGATGATTTTCTCTCTACACATAGTGGTTTACTAATAATGTTGGTGGCTCACTATTGCTGAATATATATTCGTTGCATATTTCAGATCAGTGGTATGGAACAAACAAGTTTTCTGTTTCAGCAAGCTTCTAAGGTATTTTTTGATGTGTCAGCCTCTCATTTCTTGAAATATATGTCATACTTTCCTAAACTGTCTTAAGGTATTTCTCTGTCGTACTTATGGGTGGATGCAGTTGGTCTTTGGCCTCTTTTAAGTTGCCCCTCTCCGTTTCTAGATGACGGTCTGTTTTGTTTTATGTCATTTTTACTTGTATATTTCAAGCATGTTCAAACGCGGCATTGACCATTCACGCTCTTCTAAACGGAAAAATGTTTGAATTTTGTTTTCTGCATTAATTTGTGGACAATTCATGTATTTGACTGCCTCAAAATACTCTCTCTGTTGTTAAGGTTGGTTTTTCTCATACAAACATCCTTAGGAGCATTGTTCACCATGCTTGCTTGCGGTTTCCAAATCTTGCATCAGTCAGTAGCATATCAGGTCAGATTCCAAGAAGATCAAAATCTTCAGAGATTAATAAGCCACTTCCCCGTCATGAAAGAGATCGAAAAGTTTTTGTCATTTTTGGAGGCGACACATCAGAACGGCAAGTATCTCTTATGAGTGGTACAAATGTTTGGCTTAATTTGCTAGGCTTCAGTGATGTAAGTGTCCACAATCAGAAAAGCCTTCAACTTTAAATCTCTTATTTATAGAATTTTTTAAGTGAATATATGTTTAAGCATTAATTTGACAATTTTCGCACCTATTTTGTTTGAACTGTTTCATGTTTTCTTGTCTTTGGAATCATCAATATGTTGTGACCAAACTATAATTGTTTTCGTAAATATGAATCTGTATATGCCGTTAATAAAAAATTTCTCACGACATGCCAATTTCTAAGACATCAGTACTGTTTCGTTCTTCAAAATTATGGCATTTTCTACCTGAAAACACTCATTTCTAATTAAAGTGCAATGCACATGATACGCCAGAGTCTAAAATAATTGTTCTTACAGCTTGAGGTAACTCCATGTTTGCTTTCCTCAATAAGTGATTCTGCATCTAGTGGCAGCTTGGGAATGAAGGCTGACGATGTATGGAATAGAACAGTTTGGTCTTTACCGTAAGTGTTGACCATTTTCTCTACATCAGGATTTGTCCTTGATTTCTGAATATATACTTACAGGAACAGATTATTAGAGAGCTATAAAATCATTCTATCTAATAGATAAAGCTTTTAGGAAGTTTTTCATTGGCATGATATCAAACTCTCAATGACTAAGTGGTCAACTCAATCTTTTTCATCCCATTCTTCATAACTCAATTAAACTAAATTTCAACAAGGAGAAAACATGTGTTTACACTACAAAGAAAATGTTTTTTTTTTGTGAGGAGGTTTGCTAGAAATCAAAAACTACTCTGGAAATAATTCAATGTTCATTTTTATAGATATTCTCTTGTGCTACGGCATACTACCGAGGAAGTACTTGAAGCATGCACAGAAGCAATTGAGCCAAATCGGGCTGCACTAACATCTTATCTACGGAAGAAAGTAATGAATGATCTCACGGAGGGTTTGAAGGACCATAATTGGTTTACAGGATTTGATATTGCTGACGAACTTCCGAAGAAATTCTCACTACAGCAGTGGATAAAGCTAGTCAAGGAAGCCAACGGAACAGTTTTTATTGCAGGTATTAAAGCACGAGTGTTCTCTAATGATTAATTTTATAACCTTAATTTCTTTTTTAATACATGATTAAAAAATTTATGTTGCCTTTATATATTATTGAAGATGCATTTTTTAAAAAGTTATTGTGTAAGTGAAGTGTGCTTCACCTTGACAAAAGTCAAATCTGATATAAAGTTTCACGATGATAATACGCTGCTTTGTATATTTTCTTTTCGTTTTTTGGTTTTTAAAGTTGATGCAGAATGGTTATAAAGGAAACAGTTTTTAGGGACGACCATATGGTACTAAAATGGACAATGTGTTATAGGCTCTCATTATTTGATTTAATAGTGATAGCTGAACATAAAACGACACATTCTTTAAACAATTTCTTGATGGTTCAAATATTTTGAGTAGTTTTTAAGGAATTCATGTCTATGAAATTGATTGTGGATTTATTTTCAATGTTTATTCTTTGTTACTTATAGTACACGGAGGCATCGGAGAAGATGGGACACTTCAATCTTTGTTGGAAGCTGAAGGAGTTCCCTACACAGGTTTGTTTATATTGTGCTAATACTACTAGAGACCAGTAGGTTTATGGTGTCTACTACTCAGGTTCAAATTAAATTTAAATTTTATATTGTAATTGTCTACTTCCCCACATTTATCTTCTGTTGAAGGTCCTGGTTCATTGGCATCCCAAATTTGTATGGACAAAGTTGCAACTTCTGTGGCCGTAAAGCATGTACATTTCCCTTTAATCAAATATTTTTCTGCTGAAAGATAATCTCTCCTATTCCATTACTTTTCTCAATTCGGCATTAACACTTCTCTTTCATTGATTTTATGTCAATTTAACATTTTCTCTGACTCTGTATTCTAATATCTTGTTATCGAAAGCTTGCAAGTTCGGGAGTTCTTACCATAAATAAGGAAGTCTGGCGAAAAGAAGATCTTTCTAATAATCCCATAAATGATATATGGCATGACCTCACCGAGAAGCTACAATGTGAAACATTATGTATTAAGCCAGCAAAAGATGGATGCTCGACCGGGGTTGCAAGATTATGGTAGATTCGAAAATTTGTTTGCTAGCATCTATTCTGTGTTATCAATAATTTAAAAAATATGAAATATTGCCTGATAGCATGCTTTTAAAGAATTATTGTAAAATGAGACATGCGAATGATGTGTGTTCTATGACCACATATAATAAGGTCATTTTATTTATATGCAGTTGTTCCAATGACCTTGTAATATATATCAAAGCTCTGGAAGACTGTCTACTAAGGATTCCTCCAAATAGCTTATCAAAGGTATAGGAACGTTAATAACTTCATGCAGCCATCATTGTCATTTGTTGATAGATAAGGGTTAATATGTTTTTCCATGATTTTCATTGATAAATTACATAGGATTATCAATTTATTGAGTTATTGATTTAAGTTCCTAACTTGAAATTTTTTATTCAATGCATTCTACCTCTTTATTTTGGTTGATGTACATAGGCACACGGTATGATTGAGATGCCAAACCCTCCTCCAGAACACTTGATCTTTGAACCTTTCATAGAGACAGATGAAATAATTGTGTCATCTAAAACTAAGAATGAGATGGGTCATGGCTTCATGTGGAAAGGGCACAGTAGATGGGTGGAAATAACAGTTGGTGTCATAGGAAAACGTGGATCGATGCACTCACTAAGTCCTAGTGTAACTGTCAAGGAAAGTGGTGATATTTTGTCATTAGAGGAAAAGTTCCAAGGTCGGTATTCTGAGTTATAATGTTTTGTTTTTAGAATAAGGATAATTAGAAAAAACACGGCCTTTGTTAATACTGGTTTATCTCTATCCTTTGTACATTTCTTCGCAGGTGGGACTGGCATCAATCTGACTCCACCTCCCTTGTCAATTATGAGGTATGTTATGGAGATTCTACATCCCATTAGTAAAATAAATTCTGGCTCATAGGTTTTGTCTCTTGTTTTTTGAGGTTTATCACTTTATTCTTGTTTCTTCACAATTCAATGTTGCTGTGTTGGCCTACTCTTAATATATTCTTCTCAGGTTTCATCAAGTAACTCTTAATGATATTTTTTCATGTTATTCTCTATGTAGTGAGAAAGCTTTGCAAAGATGTAAACATCATATTGAACTGATTGCAAACACTCTACAATTAGAAGGATTTTCACGTATCGATGCATTTGTCAATGTTGATAACGGAGAGGTTTGTTGAAGTAGATGTCACATTTTTTATTTTGATCGCCTGAAACTTATGCTCTTCGCTTTTGAATATCGGGAACGGTGAGGTAGAAATGACCTGTCATCATCTTACTCATCGACAACTTTCAAATTTGTAGGTTTTGATCATAGAGGTAAATACTGTGCCCGGAATGACACCTTCAACTGTATTGGTTCATCAGGTAAATTCTTCTAATGCTATTATCACTTTTCTTTCATAGATCATTTTTATTTTTGCGGGTTGAATCTTTCATTTTCATTTTAAGTGTGTATTTTTCTTCCTTCAAATCATTCTATTCATATCTCAGGCACTTGCAGAACAACCACCATTGTATCCTCATCAATTCTTCCGCACGCTGCTTGATTTAGCTTCTGAAAGGTCCATGTAAATATCTGCAAATGAATGCTATGTTGTAGCTGCCCTTAATAATGTGAAACTCCTATTTCTCTTTTCTTGTTTCCCTCCAATGTATGCGTTCAAATGCAATCAGACAAGAATAATGCTTCCTTTGTTTCATATAAACTCTTGCATAAATAATTCAAAAATAGTCATATTAAGTTTAAAGATACCGTCCTCTTCTGATTCATGCGCTACCACAACTCTGGTGTGCAAATCTCACCTGTGAGAGCAGATTTACTGACCGGATCCTATGTTTTTTGTGACCGTCACTACCCTTCCCACCACCAAGTGCCACTGTTTGCACATTTTTAACCTCCTAATCCAATGAGTGATAACTTCAACTTTGATTTGTTATCCAAGGTTCTGCTTATCCCTTGTGAAAAACTGTCCAGTGCCGCTGTCGTCAAGCCAAGAACGAGAAGACCACTTGAACAAGCAATTCAAGAATATTGCCACCACTCACCGCACAAAATGGAAGCAAATTGACACATCCCTATGCACCATCCTATGGTTTTCCACTATGCCTAAGCTTCAACTTCAATATCAAACTTTCACCACTTGCTACAACATTTGGGAAAATGCCAAGAAAGTACATTCCTACTATCCCCTTCCATAATCTTCGGCGTGGTGGACATAACAGAGGATGTGTGACAAAAGTTTTGGTATGCATTCATTGCTGCTATTGCTTTTGGTCAAGTCTGCAATCATGTGTACAGACAGTCTCGAGGATCATCTACTATCCCCTCCCATAATCTTCGTCATGGTGGACAAAACAGAGGATGTGTGACAAAGGTTTTGGTATTCATTGCAGCTATTGCAAATGCTATAGCCATATTACAGGTTTTGGTATTCATAGCAGCTATTGCAAATGCTATGGCCATATTGAATACAAAAGCAAGAGAACACTAAGAATAATATAAGGTTACTAATATTTCCAACCTTACTATTGGTAGTGATGCAATTAGTTACCATGATTTCCTCCGGCTTAAAGTAACCCATCATCCATTGGAAATAGCTTAATTGACTTGTCTGTTCCATGACTTTTGTGACTTTAATCTATAATATAGAAAAATTGTTGTTCTGGAAAACATCATTATGCCCTTTATTCATTTTTTTTCCACATCTTCATTTTAGGGACAATTTGTGTCTAAAAATTACTTTTTCCAACCAAACTAAGATAGTTAACATATTTAAATGACATACTTATTATTTTGCTTCTCATTACACACCTTTTTAATAGCTACTTTATGCTATTGGTTTGGTTCCAACTAAATATTTGGAATTTTGGACTAAAAAGTACCATAATTAAATGGAAGGAATACTTTATTGGTAATTATAGCTTGTCTGAATTTATTCCTTTGGTTGATGACAAAATGCTACCTTTCAACCTCACACGCCAACTCACACTCTCTCTCATCTGAACCCTAATTGATTCTCTCTCATCTCTCTCGATTTGTCTCACCGATTGTATGAATATCAAAAAGTTTGTGAATCAATTCTTCTCCAGTGAAGATCTTTGTTACATCGCGTTGATGTTCTGATGTTGTTACTACGCATTGATGTTCTGAACCCTAATTGTTTATCTTTGAGCTGAGTTAACGATTTCTCTTTATTTGTTTCACTGATTTGCTGGAAAATTCGAAATTTTGTTCATCGATTCTTCTTCAGTGAAGATGTTGTTGTAACACATGTTGGTTCTAAACTCAGAAACACCATGTTTGTTCATCGATTTGCGCATGCATGTTTGTTTTTTACTCACAAATACCATGTTTGTTCGTGGATTCATCTTCACTGAAGATGAGGTTATAACACATTAATGTTGTCAGCTTCATTATGTTTTTTTTTTTTGCAAATATCTTGTTTGTTTTGTACTCAGATACACCAAGTTTGTTGATGTTTTGTTTCAGATCTTTAACTGATGTTAATCTTGGATTGTTGTAATAATGGCATAATTTGTGTTAATGTTATAAGTGTTAATTGTTTGCATTTTTTACGTGTCTGTGAAATGGTTGTATTTCTTAGATTTGAGTATTTTTGGTGAGTGTAGGTGTTACTGAAGACTAAAAACAGCTGATGTAAAATAGCTCATTGACACAAAGTTGGAGTTTAGAGTGGATTGAATCTGAATATGTTGAAGATGATAAATTCAAAGAGGTAAGTGGGAATTTTTCTACTGTTTGTTTCTTACATGCCTAATGGTTGATATGGTGTTCCCTGATTTTAACTTGTGGTTTACATGCCTGAAGGTGTAGAAGATGAAGTTTCTGGATCCAAGGGAATTGAGCTTTGAAGAACTTCCATTAAGAGGTATTAGTTTATTTCAACTTATATATTAGATTCATGGTTTGTGTTAAATTAATATTTTGGTTGGTTTTGGGGTTGATTCAGGAAGAAGGGTGGCCATTTGGGGTTGAGCTTTCATTTAGCATTGTGCTTTCAACTCATTCTTCCACGCCTTCAACATCTTCTTCTTCAGAATTTGACACTCATGTTAGTTGTTTCCTTTAATATTAAAAATTGTACAGAATCATTGCTTTGTATGATAATCGTCATTGAAAGTATGACTGTGAGACTGTCGAAGTTTTCATCAACACATACAATATTTTGGTTTTTGATCCTTTTTTTCTATTCAACTTGTCTTAATTCGATATACTTAACTGTTTCTATGATTCAGGCAGGTTTGTGAAAGTGGATTATCTGTATCCTGCATTCATTCAGGGAGATTTTTGTTGTATCATTATTTTAAATTTCCAACTTAAAATAGGTAGTTTTATAAGTCAAATGCATGTACCATGACTGGGGAGATGCTTATAATAATAATGGCTTTTAAGTATTTACTTTGTTCAGTTATTTTTCTGATAATCAGGTCATCTATTATCAAAAGTGTTATCGATTGATATTGTTGACCCTGATTTTAACTTGTGGTCGAGTGCCACAAAGTTGGAGTTGATAGTGGATTGGATTTGAATATTTTGAAGATGCCTTGAAATATAACTTTGGTTTTGCATTGTGGTAAGATTTTTTGTGTATTGTGGTGTTTTGTTACCGATGTAACTGAGAGATAATGTTTTTACTAACTCTTGTGTTTCTTTCCTATTTGTGAAGATTCGAGTGGTAAAAAATAGGTCCTAATTTATTTGTTTATTGCAACAATTAAGATAGATTTTCTGTTTTGTCAT
This sequence comes from Lathyrus aphaca, assembly GCA_963966055.1. NCBI lineage: Eukaryota > Viridiplantae > Streptophyta > Magnoliopsida > Fabales > Fabaceae > Lathyrus > Lathyrus aphaca. The sequence continues at coordinate 195,677,403 of OZ014525.1, forward strand.
TTATTTGTTTGTTGCTAGCAGAAATTGTGAGGGAATATGCAGTATTTTAGCTTGTCCAACTAACCTAACATTACCATTTTAAGTTAGTGAAACATTGAAGTTACCACTTCTACATATAGTGCTTTTACAAGATTATTTAAGTTTTATTAATAAACATTGATTTACAATATTAGTCATGAGTTACATTTGTTAAAAAAAGTTAAATGTTTATAGAGTTTTCTTAAAGTGAATTATAATATTATTTTTTGTATTAGTGATCAATATAATAAAATTAAATATAATAATATTTAAAAGACGAACAAGTATGTTTCGGCAAATATCAACGATAATTTTTTTTAAATAGTAATCAAATATAAATTTCAATAATAAAGTTGATACAACAATAAAAGACAAATATACAACAAGTTGCTCCACTACTTATTTTATTCATATTTTACTAATATAATAACTAACATTTATAAACTTTTATTTCTCTCATGATAAAAGTTTTACAAAATAGACCTAAAATTATAATACTAATTGTTCTGGGCTGGCCCAATTCCCACAATTGGGCCAAGAAAACCAACTCAATAGAAGTGCTCGACGTCGAGTAGAACTGAGAATAGTGGTCTCTGTCGACCACAAGCATACCGACCACGACAAAGTTCCCCAACGGCTAGTTTTGACCGTTACCTATTTTTACGGATTCCTCGATCCGCGCCTCATAATATGAACCAATAATCTTCCATTTAGCCCCTTATATAAACCCTCTCATTTGGGAGGGTCAGGTATTCTATTCTCTGACCTTTATCTCATACTTGCTCACTCTTTGCTCGGTTACTTACTTTAGCATCGGAGTGCCTTGCAGGTACACCCCCCTTTTTTCTCCTCACCGACCGTCTTTCATCAGCTCTCGAAGCCAGCCGTATCGGATCCTGGTCTCCAGGTACGATCAGGTGGCGCCGTCTGTGGGAAACTGATTTCCCCGTTCTTCTTTCAAAATCTTCAAAGAACCAAAGTTTTAACAAGATCTATGGCTGCTCGGGACAACCAAGAGAACCGATCAAATGATGGCATGATTCTCACGCAACGTGAGAGCAATGTTCATCCTCCTCCACACGAGAAAACTGTGCAAGATCACCCGGACGGGAAGACAACATCGCCTTCGCCCGATCGCGATCAACCTCTGGAGAGTCGCCCGGAAACTCTTTTTCCCTCGACTCCTTCAGGATCGGATTTCGCCGCACTGGCCGAAATCCTGAATCAGACAAACCTGCTGCTCCTCGCCCATGGCGAGAAAATCGCCCGTCTCGAAGGTAATTCTCGGCGACCACCGTCTCCCGCGAGACCCCAAAGGAGGCGCACTCCCTCCCCCGCTAGGAAGAAGAGAAAAGGGCACACTGACGAATCAACGGGCGACAAGCGTCTTCGCCAGTCCTCCCCACGATCGTTTCCCCCAAGAAAATCAAGAAGGAGCAGATCAAGATCCGCCTCCCCCCGGCGAACGAAGAAACGCGCTCACAGGTCTCCTTCATTCAACTCCAGTGACGATGAGGACGCTCGGGGTCCCCTCTCGTCTGAAATCATGGCAGCTAATCTTCCAAGAGGTTTAGAGAAGTCCCCACCGCTAGGCTCGTACGACGGAACCACAGATCCAGATGAGCATATCGAGAATATCGATGCGCTGCTCGATTACCGAGGAGTGCGGGGAGCAATCAAATGTCGCCGTTTTCCTACGACGCTGAGGAAAGGAGCGATGACATGGTACAAAAGCCTCGAGGCTGAGTCCATCACCTCCTGGAAACAACTTGGACGCACGTTCTCTAGGCACTTCACCGTATCAAGGCGGCATCCGAAGACAGAAGCTTTGCTCGAAGCGATCATTCAGAGGAAAGACGAACCTTTACGAACTTACATCGAAAAGTTCAATAAAGAGGCGGTCCAAGTATCCACGACCGACGACATGAAGAAATATTTGCTGGAACGAGGATTGCGCCCGTCGACAGATTTTCACCGAGCGGTCGGCATTGAGACCCCTTCCACCCTCGACGCGTTCTTACTAAAAGCCCAAGCCTACATCCAGTATGAGGAAAAACAAGCAGCCAACTCGGTAAGAGACGCTCGACGTCGTGAAGATGCTAAGCCCCACCGAGTCGATGAGCCCTCGACATCTCGTCGGGGAGGAGACAAAAGAAAGGACGATCGCTCCCGTGAACCGCGGGAGCACAGAGGACCCGTCGGTCGGTGTCGCTCCCACCAAATGACACCCCGGTCATAAGGGGTACAGACGCGAACGGTCGGCGAAAGGAGAAAGAAATGAATAGAGTCGCCAGCTAGGCATTTTTATCCCGAAGGAAAGGTAATGCTGCATAAACCTAAGAAAAGAATATGGATAAGACGGTTGCGAACCAGAGAGACTGAGAAAGGGGGTTGGTTACAACCTGGGAAGGTATTAGCACCCAGATTGTCCGCCGTACTCGACGGGATCCACGCTTAAAAGATTTGTGTTTTAAAGGGGTAGTGTCAGTGCTTATCTGTGTATCAAAGCTGGAAAGAATGCAAATGTCAGTGTAAAAGAAGTGTAGTGTATAAGTGAAGTGTCAGTGTAAGAATAAGAATGAAATGCTCAAGACCATGAGGCTTAAAGAATAAGGCTGGAAAGAGGGGGAATAAACAGAGACTTTTGTTCGATAACTGTTAAGTTATGCCTACGTATCCTCTCGTGCAATGAGGAAGTCAGAACACCATAGTTCGACTCAAAGAGACTGAAAGATAAATTGACTTGTGAACTGCTTACTTGCCTATGCTCAAGTGTATGACCTGTCTGGCTCAGGTGCAAACTGTCTTGCATTAGACGGAAGAAGCGAGTTCTCGTTTGTGAGTGAAGATGATGAGAAAAAGAATCCCGAAGGAGACGATTATTGTTTGGTTTTGAGTTTTCAATATTTTATTGCTTTTTGAGGTTTGTCATAAGAAAATGAGCTTAAGCCTAAACCAAGGGTTAGCAAACTCATCACATCTTCCCTCTGATTAGGGGTAATGAGAATACCTTAAGTGTGAAGTCAGCATCTCACACTTAATTGCCATGATGTAGGATTAAGATCATTAACCTACTTGTAATTATTTAGATGTTTTTGTTGTTTTTGTTTAGTGTTAAGTAATGAGTTTAAGCCATAATCAAGGATTTAATGGACTCATTACACCATCCTAATAGAAGGATAATAGATGAGAACACTTAAGCTGAGGAAGGCTCATCAACTTAATCCATGATTAGGGATTAACCTCATGACAAAACAAAACCTTTATTAAAGTGGGTTTTAGTTAATGATATGGTGAAGAAGTGATTTTTATGATTTGTGAGACAACTTGAGGGGGACTTGTCCATTAACACTAGGGTTAGTCCTTCTTAACCAATTAAGGAAGAATTAGAACCCTAATGCAAGGCCCAAGTTACAAGCTTGATGTCTTAGTGATTATTATGATGGATTGATTAAAGGATTTAAACACATTAAGGGTTCAACACTTAGGATTAAAGTTATACACTCCATCCTAATAGAAGGATGCAGGCATAAGCTTAATCACAAAGCCTTAAAACCTTTAGGGTTTAGTCCCTGATTATGAGATGAGAAGAAAAGACTCAAAGATGACACAAAGGTAAAAGCTAAATGGGGGACTAATCAAACCCTAATTGTTATCATGCTTGGTTGTTCCTAGGGTTTATGAGGTTTGCAAGAAGATCTTCAGAGAAACCACCAGGAAGGAAGCAGATGAAAGGAGCAAGAAGCAAAGAGAAGCAAAACAACTTGCTTCACTTAAGAAGACAAGTTGCTTGAAGAAAGAAAGTAAGAGATGAACATGAATGAGCAAGCCCACTCTAATACACATACAAAATGCAGCAAAGAAAGTATGAAGGAGGTGAAAAGAAATTGTGAGAAGTGAAGGCAAATTCACTTCTCTAAACAACTTACCACCTGAAATGTTAGCATAAGAAAATGAAATGCAATGAAAATGAGATGGAATGTCATGATGAAAACCAAAGTCAGAAGCATATACATGATGTTAATGATGCTAAGAGATGATGCAAACATGAGGCAAGACATGAGAATGATCATACAAGGCAATGGATGCAGATGAAGCATGTTTTGAACCATGAATGTACATGAAAAGTTATGAAATGCAATGGACATATAACATGACAAATGAAAGATTCAATGATCAAACAAGGTTCTAATATGTCCTAAGATGTACTATGAGTCAAAAGAATGCACAAAATGTCATGGCAAGCCAATGGATGCAAGCAAATGAGAAATGGATGCAAAGGAAGGCACAAATTAGGGTTACATGCATTATGCAAAACAAAAATCCAAAATCAGAAGCAAATGACATGATAAAAATTTGAAAATGCAATTAAAGACAAACTAAACCTATACAAACTCACTGCCCAAAGGAGAGGATCCAATTCTTAACCTATTGAAAGTTATGAATTTCCTAAGATTGCTAGGGTTTTGGGGTACTTCAACAAGAAAAATGCTAAACAAATTGAAAATGCAAGATCAATTCAAACCAATTTTATCCTATAAACTACATGCTATACAAGATGCAATGCAAAAAGAATCATCCTCCAACTCTCAATGGTTAGGCAGAAAGGAATTTTTGAAGTTTGAAGCAAGATATTGCCTAAAAATGAAATTAAATCCAATGAAAATGATCAAAAGGCATCAAGAACAAAAAAGAAATTTGGTTTGAGAGTTGGACAATGTTTCTAAATGTTTCTAAATGCTATGTGATTTTTTTTGTGATTTTTAAATACCTAAATATATTTTTAATTAATTAATTTCCATTAATTAATTAAAAATAAACATTTAAATGATTTAAAAATAATTTTTAATGAAAAAAATAAAATAAAAATCATTTTCTGATTAATAAAAATATTTGAAACAAAAATGCAAAGGGAAATATTTTTAGGATTTTTCTAACTATTTTAAAATAAATGTGAAAGATAAATGCATAAAAATGAAATAAAAAGAAATTAAATGGAAAGTAAGCAGAATCTAAGGCTGAGATTCAAATGGTTTTGGAGGGAGTTGACTGGCGTGCTATCCTACGGCTGGCATTTGAACTGACTGGATTAATATAAAAACCTAATTAATTAAACTAATGACGTGGATTAGGGCTAAGTGAAACCATCCTGGCCATTCAAACACGCGGGAGTCAACCAAAGTCAGTCAAATCTATGGTCCACATTCAAACTGAACCCTAAACATGATTAACACATTAATGACATTCAGGTCACCGGAGAAGAGCTCCGGTCGTCTTCTCCGGTGACATCCTTCCCTAAAAATCTCAAACTCACTCCCTAGGTTATTTCTGGAGCTCTAAAGCTCCAGATCACTTCCTCTCACCTCCCTAAACTCATCCCTGCCCTCAAATGGAATTTATTTCTTACCATTAACAAGATTCGAAGCAAAGTTCAAAAATGGCAAAAATTTCAGTCAGATCATACACTCATTTCTACACCATTTTCAAAATTTCAAAGTCCAGTATGATCAGTAGAGCATGCTTTATCATTTAGAAACAAAAAAATAAGAGTTCTGGAAAAATGTTTCAAGGAGGTACCTGAGCTTGAGCTTTCTCAGTTTGGGACTTTCAGGCCTTCTCTCTTTGTGCAATCCACTCCTCTTGAGCTCCTGATGAAGTTTTGATGCTTGGAAGGAATTTCTTTTGGCTGATTTGGGAGTTTGCAAGCCAACTGGTCAGAAATCGTGTTTGGTTTTTGTGAGGTTTTTGGCTGTTTCAATGGTTGGTTTGTGGTCAGTGAGTCATCTTGAGATCAATGGTGAAATTGGTTTGAAGATTGGTTGGGTGAGCTGAGAGATTCGAAAGGTTTTGCAAGTTGGAGGATTTTTGATAACTATGGCAATCTGAGGTTTCAGCTTGTGTTGTGTGGTGTGTTATGTTGCATTTGGTCCACTTATCACTCTTGGATAGGTCAGATGAGTTGGTCTGACCTAGCTTGATTGGTATGGGTCTTTATGCAAAAAGTCAAGTTTTGTGTAAGAGAGGTATGGGTCAATAGTAGGCCAAGGACAGTAGGGGTGTCCTGCGCAGCAAGGAATGAGGAGAGCCATGGGATCAGTCTTGAAGCCAATTAGCAAGTGGATTAGGGTTTGTATGATGTTTTGCAACTTTATCCAACTTTGGCCCTTTTGAAGTTTCTTGATCCACAAGTCATGGAAATGGGCGAACCTTTGGTGCATTCTGAATCTTAGGCCTTGGTTTATGTTTGTACAAAGATTAGAAGTTCATTTGAAAGCACAATTTGTCTTGGCAAGTGGTTTTGCAACTTTGCCTCTTTGGTAGAAAACTTGAAATTATGTGATTTTTCCCAACTTTGACAAGCCATAACTTTTGATCCAAAATGAATTAGAATGAGTTCTTGTACTTTTTGAAAAGGGAATGATCCATTCTACAACTTTCATGACCAAAGTTTTCCCATTTGAAGCATTTTTGAATCAAAAAGCAAGGGTTGAAAAAGTTTCCCAAAATGGCAAGTTTCCATTACAAGTCATTTTTCCCAAAAAGGCAACTTTGCAAATGGCTTGAAATTCTTCAATCTTGTGAACTTCTAACATCTTCTATGATCAAATAAAGATCTTACACATTCAAAATGATGAAGAACACCCTTTGGTTGGGTCATTGGGGGCCTCAGATGCCCTGATTTTACACTGACTTGCTCAAGAAGTCAACTCTTGATTAGATGCCTTCCCCATGGAATTTCTTCATGAAAATTGATATGCATGATCCCTATACCATATAGAGACCAATAGAAACAAGAATGACCAAAAAATTTGGAGTTATGGCCTTTGAAACCAAAACCCTAATTCTAGGTCATTTGTGCAGTTAAACCTGGCTCTGCTTCCATGCCATTCCCAGTTCTTGTGATTCTTTGATTTTCTTGACTTGGTGAGGATACAATATGATGATTGAATATACATGGACCCCTTTAAAGTTATTGATGATCTTTGGAGTGACTCTAGTAGCTCTTGGATTGCTCAGATCACAAACCCTAGATGCAGATGACTTTGAACCAATGCAGTGAAGCAAATATGTAACATGAGATGCTATGATTGAACTTATGCATATGAAGAGATCACAAGCCATGGTGTGAATGGGTGAGGGCAAATTTGGGGTGTTTACAGCTGCCCCTATTCAAGCATGAGTTAGCTGTGCAGGATGTAAGCAACGGCTTAACAAGCAAACAAGATAACTTGTGGTTGAATACCAAAGACAGTCCAAAATTTGCACTCACAGAATGAAGAAGAAAAGGGATATAGATTGTAAAAGAAAATAAAGTATATTATAAAGCGCGGGTGACGGAGGACGACCGTCGAGCAGAGGACGACTGCTGGGGAAAGAGCAATGACGGGGATGGCCGGCATGCTGGGGATATAAGAGATTATGATGGGGACGGCCATCCAGTAAAGCTATAAGACTCTCTGGGGATTAGAGGTAAAAATAAGTGATGAGGTACGGTCATCAAAGGTGAAGGATGATCACCTATCAGGGGACGGCTGCTCTGATGGGGATAAGATGAGGGACGGTCATCTAAGGTGAAGGACGATCACCGGGCAAGGTACGGTTGCCAAAAGTATCGCGACATAGGACGAATGCCGGATAAAAAAGTCGACGATGGGTACGGCCATCGGATAAGCATGATGAAGGACGATCATCAAGAGGTGAAGGACGATCACCTAGCAGGGTACGGCTGCTCTGAAGGTATCATGACATAGGACGAATGTCAGATAACAAGATCAACGATGAGGACGGCCATCGGATAAAATGATGAAGGACGATCATCAGGAGGTGAAGGACGATCACCTAGCAGGGGACGGCTGCTCTGTATCACGACATAGGACGAATGCCGGATAGAAAAGTGTTCTAATAATGGAGACTCCGCTGGGGAAAGGATGAGGGACGGTCATCCAAAGGTGAAGGACGATCACCTGGCAGGGTACGGCTGCCGAATATCACGACATAGGACGAATGTCAGATAGAAAAGAAATAGTTCACTGGGATTTGCTGGGACAAGTAAACACGGACGAGTGACTATATCCAAGGAATGAGAGGTATAAGTGTTTGGGTACTGTGTATAGACTAAAGATGCGGACGAGCATCCTTAAGACTATGATACGGACGAGTATCGGGTAGAAACAAATGCTGACACATGCTCAGAGATGATGATACGGACGAGTACCAACTGGTTAACAAAGAACACAGACGAGTATTGGATCTGCGGGGACTCTTCTGGGGAAAGATAGACTCAAACGAGTGTCTAAATTCAAGAAGACAATAGTGTTTGACACGGTGTGTAGATTAAAGATGCGGACGAGCATCCTTAAGACTACGATACGGACGAGTATCGGATAGAAACAAACGCTTGACACATGTTCTGAGATGATGATACGGACGAGTACCAACTGGTTAACAAAGAACACGGACGAGTGTCGAATTTGAGGGGATTTGAGTGGTATATACAAGATACGGACGAGTATCTGTATGAGTGAAACAGGAGTAATATGTATGAGTGGTGTACAGATGAGTGTTTAACTTGCTGGGGAGAGTGACACGGATGAGTGTCAAAGGAGAAAAGTGTAATATAAACAAGCATATGGTTTACAAAGCGTTTAGGTAACTATGCTGGGAATGCGACACGGACGGGTGTCAGGGAATTGTTTATATACGTATCTGTGTTGTGAGTGTAAAGGGGACGCTTTGGCTTTCCGCTGGGGATATGACACAGACGAGTGTCGGGAAGAATGCTCGAGCGACTCTACTGGGGAATGATGACACGGACGAGTGCCAAAAGGAGTGTGCATCTGTAAGGGAAATGTTTTGGCCCTCTGGTGAGGAATTGGGGAAATATTTTGTATATTGTTGATGGATTGTCAGTATTTATAAGTGTTTGATTCAGAACATGGCTTATGATTATGCAATATGTTTGTTTTTTGCCGTAATGCTCCGCATTAGACGGAATGCTACGCTCTGTGGGGAAAATATGATGAGAATGCTATGATTATGCAAAAGATACTGATCCGGGATTCGGATCCCATTTGTTGTGAAGATCTCTGGCTGATCTGCTTGGAGTGGACATCCCAGCTGGGGATGAGATCATTGGTAGATCTGACATATATGACTCTGCATGGGGAAAATAGGTCACTAATAGACCTATCTTTAGTAATGAGGGACCCAGCTGGGGTTTGTAGAAGCTTTCTTCACTCTGTTGTGAGATCTTCAGACGTTGCTCTTCTGGATCGAGGCTGAAACTCTGTGGGGAGGCGGTTCCCTGGCTTTTGCACTTGGCTGAGGAGGAAATAACAACTTGGCAACTCAACTGGGGAGAAAGCACCTCCGGTGCTAAGACTGAGTAGATAATGATTTTCCAGCTTGCTGGGGTGAAGCTTTTATGCCCCGTGTTATGCTTTGAATACCTGCAATCCTGAAAAGTCAGAGAAACGCACAAGTAATCCCGATGTTTCCTTTACCGGATTCCATCATAGGAGTTTAGACACCCCCAGGAGTAAGTATATTTCCTGCAAGCACGTATTTTTTTAGAAGAGAAACATCTGTATTCATGTAATCAGTAATCTAAAGACATCAGACATTTTTTGCAAATGAAGATAAAGTGTACGAAGCGAAACATGACTGAAAATCTGATTTTATTAACTCGTGTGCCCTGAATTGGCAAGATACAGTCAAAGAAACAAATCCCCTAAAATGAGGAGATTGTTACAAATTGAGAAATAAAAGGTATTGGCAATGTTGATGACGCTTCAAGGAGCTTCCCTTTGCTATGACTCGTATGACACTTGACGTTCTTCTCATCTTGCTTTCTGAAGAGGGCTGATTCTGAAAGAAGCTTGATCCTTTTGAAGCTTACCAAGTTGTAAGTGATACAGACGAATTCAGAATGCAATTGTTCGCTTATTCCCTTATTTTGCGTGGATCGCCCTTTCAGGTTTTCAATCTACCGGGATACCCATTTTTGCCTGAGTTGTCCGATGCGGCTTTTCAACTCAGCGGATGTACATTTTTTATTTATTTTCCCTTATTTTTGCCCGAGTCTTTTATTCTGTTTTTGACTCGCCGGGATGCCCTATTTTTGCCTGGACTTACATTCTGTTTTTATGTCCAGCGGGTCATTTTTACGCGAAGTATTTTTTAACTGCATCTGAATTCACAAGGGACGGGAAGTCTTCACCATCCATAGTACTGAGCATGAGTGCTCCACCGGAGAAAACTTTCTTTACTACGAATGGTCCTTCATAATTCGGAGTCCACTTGCCCCTGTGGTTTGTATGAGGAGGGAGGAGTCTTTTCAGCACAAGATCTCCTACTTGGTACTCTCGGAGCCTGACTTTCTGATCGAAGGCTTTCTTCATTCTTTTCTGATACAGCTGCCCATGACAGATTGCAGCCAACCTCTTCTCTTCAATCAAGTTCAGCTGTTCGTATCGGGATCGGACCCATTCTACTTCATTCAGCTTAACATCCATCAATACCCGCAGGGAGGGTAACTCAACTTCAACAGGTAGGACCGCTTCCATACCATACACAAGCTGATACGGTGTTGCCCCAGTAGATGTTCTGATTGACGTACGGTATCCATGCAAGGCAAACGGTAGCATTTCATGCCAGTCTTTGTAGGTAACCACCATCTTCTGCACAATCTTCTTGATATTCTTATTAGCTGCCTCAACAGCGCCATTCATCTTCGGCCTGTAAGGAGAAGAATTGTGGTGTTGGATCTTGAAGTCCCGGCATAGCTCTGCCATCATTTTGTTGTTTAAATTGGAACCATTATCAGTAATGATTCGCTCGGGAACTCCGTACCGACAAATGATGTCTTTTTTCAGGAATCGGGCTACCACTTGCCTTGTAACATTTGCATACGAAGCTGCTTCAACCCACTTGGTAAAATAGTCAATAGCAACCAGGATGAATCTGTGGCCGTTTGAAGCGGTAGGTTCAATCTTGCCAATCATATTAATGCCCCACATGGCAAAGGGCCAGGGTGAAGACATCACATTCAGAGGATTCGGAGGCACATGCACTTTATCCGCATAAATCTGGCATTTATGGCACTTTCTGGCATAGGCACAACAGTCGGCATCCATTGTAATCCAGTAATATCCTGATCTTAACAACTTTTTAGCCATTGCATGCCCTCCTGCATGGGTACCAAAGGATCCTTCGTTCACTTCGTGCATCAACAAGTCTGCTTCTGCCCTATCAACGCATCTGAGGAGTACCATATCAAAGTTTCTCTTGTAAAGGGAACCGTCACTATTCAGGAAGAAACTACCAGCTAGCCTTCTTAACATCTTCTTATCATTGGAAGATGCCCTAGGTGGGTATGTATGATCCTCCAAGAAGCACTTAATGTCATGGAACCAAGGCTTATCATCTTTAACAACATCTGCTGAGAACACGTATAATGGCCTGTCAAGTCTGGATATTGATATCCGAGGCACAAAGTTGGCAGCTTGAACTTTGATCATGGATGAAATGGTGGCAAGAGCATCTGCAAATTGATTCTCTTCCCGAGGGATATACTCAAGCTTGACCGTTGTAAAGAAAGTCAATAACCTCCTTGTATAATCCCTGTAAGGTATCAGATGATCCTGGTGTGTGTACCATTTGCCGTTGGTTTGATTGATTACCAGAGCTGAGTCTCCGAATAGAGTCAAAGTCTTGATCCTGAGGTCAATGGCTTCCTCAAGACCCATAATACAAGCTTCGTATTCGGCTTCGTTGTTAGTGCAGTTAAAAGTGAGTTTTGCCGAGAAAGGAATGTGAACTCCTTTAGGTGTAATGAGTACTGCACCAACACCACGACCGTTCATATTAACAGCCCCATCAAACATCATTGTCCATTCTTCTTCCGGGTCAGGCCCTTCAGTGTGAACATGCTCTTCATGATCTTTTGCTTTTATGAACATGATGTCTTCATCAGGGAAGTCAAATCTCATAGGCTGGTAATCATCAATGGGTTGCTCAGCAAGATAATCAGACAATACACTGCCTTTGATGGCCTTCTGGGAGGTGTACTGAATGTCATATTCTGTGAGAATCATTTTCCATCTTGCAACCCGTCCGGTAAGTGTTGGCTTCTCAAATATGTACTTAACTGGGTCCATCTTTGAGATCAATAAGGTAGTGTGGGTCAACATATACTGCCTTAGTCGGCGAGCAGCCCACGCTAAAGCACAACAAGTTTTCTCGAGCAGTGAATAACGTTGTTCACAGTCGGTAAACTTTTTGCTTAGGTAGTATATTGCATACTCTTTTCGACCAGACTCGTCATGTTGGCCCAGCACACACCCCATTGACTCTTCTAATACTGTCAAGTACATGATTAGAGGTCTTCCTTCAACTGGAGGCATAAGGATTGGAGGCTCTTGTAAGTATTCCTTGATTTTGTCAAAAGCCCTTTGGCAGTCTTCGTTCCACCTGAACGTTTGTTCTTTTCTTAACAACTTGAACACGGGCTCACAAGTTGCTGTGAGGTGAGATATGAACCTTGAAATGTAGTTCAATCTACCCAGAAACCCCCAAACTTCTTTTTCAGTCTTCGGTGCAGGCATTTCTTGAATTGCTTTGACTTTATCAGGGTCAACTTCAATCCCTTTCTCACTTACAATAAATCCCAGCAACTTACCGGATCGCACCCCGAATGTGCACTTGTTGGGGTTCAACTTCAGTTGGTATTTCCTCAGACGCTTGAATAACTTCAACAGATTTACCAAGTGGTCTTCTTCTGTGAGGGACTTGGCAATCATGTCATCCACATAACATTCAATTTCTTTATGTATCATGTCATGGAATAATGTTACCATAGCCCGTTGATAAGTTGCACCAGCATTCTTCAGTCCGAATGGCATCACCTTATAACAGAACGTGCCCCAAGGTGTGATGAAAGTTGTCTTCTCTATGTCTTCAGGTGACATTTTGATCTGATTGTATCCTGAAAACCCGTCCATGAAGGAGAATACCGAGAACTGAGCCGTATTATCAACCAATACATCAATGTGAGGTAAAGGGAAATCATCTTTCGGGCTGGCTCTGTTCAGATCCCGGTAATCTACACACATTCTCACCTTGCCGTCCTTCTTAGGCACAGGTACAATATTAGCAACCCACGGCGGATAGCTAGTTACAGCAAGGAAACCGGCGTCCCACTGCTTTTGTACCTCTTCTTTGATCTTCATTGCCATATCCGGGCGAGTACGGCGCAGCTTCTGTTTTACCGGTGGGAAATCTTCCTTTAAAGGCAGCTTGTGCATGACAATATCGGTGTCCAACCCTGGCATATCCTGATAAGACCAAGCAAAGACATCCACATACTCCCGAAGCATATCAATCAGTTGTTCCTTCACTGAATCTTGTAGGCAGGCCCCAATCTTAACCTCTTTCACGTCTTCTTCCGTACCAAGATTAACCGTTTCAACCTCCTCCTCATGAGGAGTGATGACCTTCTCCTCTTGTCTTAACAACCTGGCTAGCTCTTCAGGAAGCTCATAATCTTCTTCAACCCCTTCATCAGCTTGATTGATTGGATTGTCAAAGTCATACGAAGCCATAGCTGTGCTGTTGTCGGTGCAGTCTGAAAGGCACTCTCTGCAAGGGTTTAGATTGTTCATTTTAGTGATCAATTTTAATCTTGTTTGGAAAAAGGTGAAACAAAGTTATCATTTTGGAAAACATTGCCATTTTATTTTTGTACAAAAAGAAAAATGAAAAACAGTGAGCGGAAAAGGAAAAGACTCATTTGCAAAAGATGTCCGATATTCATTGATTGATCTGTTTGCACAAAATTACAAGATGGCCCGATTACAAAATGAGTCTTGTCATCTTGGGCAAGATGCAAGACTTGATGCATGCTTGAAAATACAGGAAATAATAATTACTCTGCAGGAGTAATCCTTATAATTTCCTGGGAAGACCAGTTAAGGACTTGGCTCCCCGGGATCCTTGGACGTATCCAGCTCTCCAGGTTGCGGTCGCTTTCATCCTCGTCTTCCAAGTTGTTCACTGCATCCGGGGTGAGCATTCCCCCGCTGACAAAACTGGGCTTCTTGGCAGCCTCTGATTGATCTTGTTGAGTTAGTCTGTAACCCAACCCAAATCTGTCCTCTTTCTTTTCCACGGGCAGCAACTTGCCCAAGCCTTGGGCAGTACCCTCTTCAACAACCTTCCTGGCTTGCTGATAAGACGTCATGGAGGTTCCCAGTACAGCAGATGCTTCATTAATGTTCAGGGCCTCAAATCCCTGGCTCATGGTTTCATGGATTTCTCCATCCATTTCAATGTACTTGTACGTAGCCAAATGGCTAACAAAAATGTCCTCTTCCCCACAGATGGTGATGATCTGGCCTTCCCACTCGAATTTCAGCTTCTGGTGAAGGGTAGACGTAACAGCGCCAGCGACATGGATCCAAGGTCTACCCAACAAACAGCTGTAGGCCGGCTGAATGTCCATCACATAGAAGGTAATTTTAAAAGTCTGCGGGCCAATCATCACAGGCAGATCAATCTTCCCTAGCACTGATCTTTTAGAGCCATCAAACGCTCTCACCACCAAATTACTTGGACGCCAAGCCAAGCCATCATACTCCAGCTTCACTAAGGCTTTCTTTGGTAGAACATTGAGCGAAGACCCAGTGTCCACCAGTACATGAGATAGAACAACACCCTTGCATTCTAGAGTGATGTGTAAAGCCTTGTTGTGGTTACGCCCCTCAGTTGTTAAGTCAGCATTGGTAAAGCCCAGTCCATGACTGGTGTTGACATTTGCCACCACAGTTTCTAGCTGATTAACAGTGATCCCCTCTGGCACGTATGCTGCGTGCAAGACTTTCAGTAATGCATTCCTGTGAGCTTCAGAACACATCAATAGGTGATAATATGGAGATCTTTGAGGGAGTTTGGTGAAGTTGATCCACCACCTTGTAGTCACTTCTCTTTATAATTCTCATAAACTCGTCTACGTCTTGCTCAAAAGATGTCTTCTGAGTTTCTTTGATAATTGGTTCTTCAGGTATCACACTTTTCCCCTTTGCTTTTGCAGCAGCTTCTGCTTCGGCATTAGGTCTTTGCAATTGTGAGGCAAAAAGGTGTCCGCTTCTGGTGAAGCCTCCGCCTCCCCCAACATTATCAATTTGTGGAGAAGAGGTTGAAGAATCCAAGGTGATTTTCTCCCCGTTGCAGTAGAGGTCAGAGCCATAATGCCAAGGTATGTCATTACTACTTTCATATGGAACTGGTCCAGGCACCGTGATGGTAACTGGGCTGACTGCAGCAGAGGAGGGTACTGAAATGGTGTGCGGATCGTAGTAAATGGTGACTGGTGATCTGGCAGGAGATGCCACTGTTTGTTGTTGAAAGTTGTTGTTTGGAGGAATATTTGATGGATCATAGTAGATGGTGACTGCTGAGATATCTTCATTAATTTCTGCTGGTGTTGCAGAAGATTCCGCTGAATAAATGGGTGTTGACGTTGTAGAAGAAATGGTCGTTGACATTTGATTTGTTGAGGTGATAGATGGAGCCATTGTTGATGATATTGATGAATTGGTCGGAATGATTGTTGTTGTAGTTGTAGAAAAGTCAGGAATTGTTGTCAAAGGGATTGCTGGATTTGTAGGCGCCGTTGTTGAGATCTGAAGTATACCACTTTTGATAAGACCATCTATGCCGCTTCTCAAATTATCACACCCGTTGACCGCAATGTTGCAATACCCACAACCAAGCTCACACCCATGGAACATCTGGCACTCTAGGAGCTGAGCTTTAATTTCGACCAGAGGTGTTCGAATTTGTCCAACACTGGTGATTAAGAAAGATGGCTTGTCTTCCTCAATGGCATTAATTCTTGGCCCTCCATGATTGGGCATGGGATTCTTGGTGACACTTGGAGGGGGTGCAAAGTTGAGGGCTTTGGAATCCACCAAATCTTGTACCTTCATTTGTAAAGCCCTGCATTTTTCCGTATTGTGGCCAGGTGCATTGGAGTCGAAAGCACATATGGCGTTGACATCATAATTTCTTGGTAGATTAGAGGGATCTGGTGGTGCCAATGTCCTTAATTCAACCAGGTTGAGTTTCAGGAGTTGTGGCAATAAGGAAGCATAAGGCATAGGGATAGGGTCAATCACCCTATTTGCCTGTGATGGTCTCTGCTGAAAGGGTCTTTGTTGTTGATTGCTGTTGTTGTTGTTGTAGGCTCTCTGTGGCGGATACTGAACTTGCTGTTGATAGTGTGGTTGTTGTTGTGGTTGATATGCTGGTTGCTGAGGAATCGGAGCTGGAATAGTGACAGCTGCTACTGATCTGTGGACATACTGAGGTCTGCCCCTGCTGGCATGAATGGCATTTGTCTCACCGGTTCTTCTAGGTCCCACAAAAGGCTTCCTGGGATTACTGGATGAACTTGCACCATTATCAGAAATCTTACCCATCTTCAAAAGGCTTTCAATCCTTTCCCCAGCTATGACTACGTCAGCAAAACTGGTGGAAGAAAAGGCAGCTAGCCTATCAATATATGTTCCTTGCAAAGTGTTCATAAACATGTCGGCCATTTCTCTTTCCAACATGGGTGGCTGGACAGCAGCAGCAAGCTGTCTCCACCTCTGGGCATATTCCCTGAAACTTTCTCTGGAGGATTGAGACATTCCCATCAGAAGGGTTCTGTTAGGAGCCATGTCCAGATTGTATTGGTACTGCCTGATGAAATCTTCAGCTAGGTCCTTCCAGCTTCTGATAGTAGCTCTGGTCAAGTGAGAGTACCACTCCCTTGAAGCCCCAATCAAACTGTCTTCAAAGTAAAACATCCACAGTTTTTCATCCATGGTGTATGCCTTAAGTCTTCCCAGAAAAGACTGCAAGTGAGTTCGTGGAAAGGAAGTTCCGTTGTACTTCTCGAAGCACGGGGGTTTAAACTTGTGGGGAATCCTTACCCCGTCCACTAACCCCGTATCCATGACATCAAAACCTAGGGAGTTTTGAGACTCCAGGGATCTCAACTTCTCAGCAATTTCATCAAACCTCCTATCATAGACTTCATCCCCAACTCCCATTACAGTAAACTGCTCTTCTTGTAAGATCCTTCCTTCAGTAGTATTTCCTTGCACATTACCCGGGATGTTGACTTCCGGGTGTAGATGAGGCCCATACACTGGTGGATTAACATGAGGCTGACCCCTCTCATTGTTACTTGTTCCTCCAGTTCCCAGAGGAGGTTCTTCCGGGGTTTGTCTTTCTACCAATGCCCTCAACCTTTCTTGACTTTGAGCCAAGCCATTCATTACTTCCATGAATTGGGTCATTTGGTTTCTCGTCTCCAGCCTTTCATTAGCCATCTGAGTTCTGACCTCTGTCAGATCTTGCTGTACTTGATCCATTTGGATACCAGGAAGGTTGTTGCGAGTAGGATACCTGTGCGGACGGTTGAGAGGGAACACCCGACGGCGAGCAATAATTCCTGAACCACAACAGAGTTAGTAACAAACAAAACAAAACCTACAAAACAAAGGTCAGTATGCAATGCAATATGCTTATTTGTTTTCCCAAGGTATCCGGCTTGGCTCTTGGTTTTGACCTTTCCAGACCCTAAGGAAGATGCTTTGATGTTGCTTGAGAGAGAGAGGCTTAATGAAACAAACTAACAAATACATTACAAATGGTGAATCATACATAGTTTGTTTTTACAACATACGCCCCTGAAGGGTCAAAATACAACATAAAAAGAAGAGTACATGAAATGGAAATAACAATAAGCAAAGAAGTCAAACATCTAAGCCAAACTCATCCTCCTTAACCTCCTTCAAAAGTGCTTCAGTTACAGGACCAGCCAGATGCTCTGTGATGTTCCTGATAAGAAGGTTTCTGGTGGCAATTGCAGTGGTCAGCTTCTTGTGCCTATCTTGGTCCTTTGACCTCTTCAAACCAGCCCTAAGCTTCAATTCTGAAATTTCCTTCTGGGCTGCCAGCAAAGCCTCCTGTTGCTTCTTCTCACTGGCCTCTAACTGCTCAATCCTGGATCGAGTTCTCTTATCTTCCTGAGTGCGAGATTCAGTGATCCTGACCCACCTAGCTTAACTTTCCTCTAGATAGAGATCAGTCCTAGCCTTCTGAAACTGGGCCTCTTTACAGGCATTCTTCAATATTTGCTCTCCAGCTCTTGATTTCTTGATGTAGTCTTATGCTTTCTCAATCTTGGCCAGATGTTCTACCTTAAGCTTCTCCAACCTCTCAATGTCTAGACGACCATCATTCCTCTCCTAGAGGGTCTTCTTCAGAGCTTGAGACAGATTCTCATTCCTTTCCTTCAGCTTCTCAAATTCTTCCAGGCTGACAGTGGCTGGAGGTGGTACTGTGGATGGTCCAGGTGCATCCTCAATGGTGAAGGGCATCCCAGAAATATGAGCCCTAGAATGAGACCATTCATAATACTGAGCTGAAGCCACATTATTGCATCTCCCAAGAATGGCCATCCCTTTGGTCTGGATGTTGTCCCAAGCCCAAGATGCTTGTCTGACAACAGCTAGATTAGGCTTTATCTCACAATACAGGGTTTCAGCCAAGTCATGCACTCTAGGAGGGTGAACCAAAGCATAGCCCAATTGTCTCTTAAACAGCAAAGGGTTGTAGTTGATGCAACCTTTCACTCCTATTAGAGGTACATTGGGGTACTGCCCACAGCTAGTGATTATGTCTCTGCCCTTGGTGCTCTAGGTGCACCATCTGATGTCATCTGAAGTCAGAGCAATGAGTCTCTTAGCCCAATTCTTCTGTTGGTGAGGATTCAGGAAGGCATCTGTCTTAGGCAAGTGTTTGAGCAGCCAAGTGTGAAATAGAGGAGCACAACATCTCACCAACTTCCCTATCTGTTTCTCATTTCTTTGGTGAACAGAATAATAAAAATCCCCCAGCAATGTGGGTACTGGGTTCCTCAAAAGGAAAAGATGAATGGCATTCTTGCTGATAAACTTGGGCTCATCTGCAAATAGTATAACCCCATATATACTGAGGGCTAACAATGCACAGACTGCCCTCCATTCCCCCAAGGAGGCCTTCAGGATGGCCTGAGAAATCAGAAAGTCTAAGTGCAAACCAGGGATTCCAGCCTTTGTGGTCATGTTCTGCTCAATCAGAATAGGCTCCAAATACAGTGCCTTTGCCACTTCTCCATTGCTGGGAGAAGCCATCTCAGGGTTAAAGGGGACACCACCCCTGACAGGTACTCCAATTAATGACGAGAACTCTTCCAGCAGAGGTCCTAACTGAAAGCTCTGGAAAGTGAAGCATCTCAAAGGAGGGTCATAAAACTGTAGACAGGTGTGGATCAAACTCCTCTGAGAAGGGTCTAGGTCCATAACCATATCAAGGATGCCTCCATAATGCTCTCTGAATAATGGGATGTGGTCTGGAGTGATAAGTGCCTGGACCTGCCTGATGCCAGCCAGCACAGGCTCAAAGAAATGGTATGAAATGTTGCTCTTCTTGGGTGCCATGACTGCTGATGAAGAGCTGAGAACAGGTGCTGATGGTGAAGACTGATACTGGAGATGAGCCACTGATAGGCTGAGGATGGTGATGGGGGTAGCTGAAGCAGGCAACTGATGGAGATAGCTGAAGCAGATAACTGATGAACAGAGGTCTATGCAGATGAAGGGGTCAAAACCAAGCCAGATGTAATGTGGATACCCTGAAAAACAAATAAACAAATGTTAAATGATGCAAATGATGAGTATGCAAATGATATGCAAGGGTTTGTGATCAAGCTGGATCTGATTAACTGTCTTGATATAAGTCCATGTATGTTCAAGAAGTCCAGATGGAGGTTCAGAAATCTAGTAACCAAGGTGGGGGACTCAAATAAAGAGCCACATGTCCAGGGTTAAATCACAAGAACTGTCCAAAGTGAAGCATTCTTAAACAAAACAAGTATCAAGGTATGATGTGGCTAAAGGTACCTGCAAACCTGTAAACAGCCCAACCCCCTCACAGGTAGTGTTCTAAAACAAGGATCCTCAGACTTGGATCAGTTATGAGAAGTGTAAACACTTCTAACCCGGAGGTACAGTGTTTACAATAACCATAAAAGATCCTCCTCTAATTCACCTCAGTTTCTGACGGCCATAATAAAGGTCATCCAGACTTAGCAGGCTTCCCAGATAGCCCTAGCACTACAGGAAATATGTAGCACAGAGTTCTCAAGAAGAAACCCACATCTGAACCGTGTTTCATATTCCCGCACCAGACCGAAATGGAATGGGAAAGAACATGAACCACTCTAGCCTAGGTGTCACTCAGGTCCCAGGTATAGGACCTTAAACTCTCAGTAGAACCCCATCCACCAAAACAAAAACCAGATCCAGCCAGATGATAGTATGACAGTATGATATATATAAGGCTGTAAAGAAAGCAATAAATAACTGTACATAAAGCAATAAATAAAGCCACTATGTAAACACAATCAGCACATAACACCCCAGTAAACACAAATCAAACAAGCGCTAGGAGGAACCTACAAAAAGAACCAGAAGCCCTGGTTACAGTATAAGGCTCCCCAGCAGAGTCGCCAAGCTGTCGCTCCCACCAAATGACACCCCGGTCATAAGGGGTACAGACGCGAACGGTCGGCGAAAGGAGAAAGAAATGAATAGAGTCGCCAGCTAGGCATTTTTATCCCGAAGGAAAGGTAATGCTGCATAAACCTAAGAAAAGAATATGGATAAGACGGTTGCGAACCAGAGAGACTGAGAAAGGGGGTTGGTTACAACCTGGGAAGGTATTAGCACCCAGATTGTCCGCCGTACTCGACGGGATCCACGCTTAAAAGATTTGTGTTTTAAAGGGGTAGTGTCAGTGCTTATCTGTGTATCAAAGCTGGAAAGAATGCAAATGTCAGTGTAAAAGAAGTGTAGTGTATAAGTGAAGTGTCAGTGTAAGAATAAGAATGAAATGCTCAAGACCATGAGGCTTAAAGAATAAGGCTGGAAAGAGGGGGAATAAACAGAGACTTTTGTTCGATAACTGTTAAGTTATGCCTACGTATCCTCTCGTGCAATGAGGAAGTCAGAACACCATAGTTCGACTCAAAGAGACTGAAAGATAAATTGACTTGTGAACTGCTTACTTGCCTATGCTCAAGTGTATGACCTGTCTGGCTCAGGTGCAAACTGTCTTGCATTAGACGGAAGAAGCGAGTTCTCGTTTGTGAGTGAAGATGATGAGAAAAAGAATCCCGAAGGAGACGATTATTGTTTGGTTTTGAGTTTTCAATATTTTATTGCTTTTTGAGGTTTGTCATAAGAAAATGAGCTTAAGCCTAAACCAAGGGTTAGCAAACTCATCACATCTTCCCTCTGATTAGGGGTAATGAGAATACCTTAAGTGTGAAGTCAGCATCTCACACTTAATTGCCATGATGTAGGATTAAGATCATTAACCTACTTGTAATTATTTAGATGTTTTTGTTGTTTTTGTTTAGTGTTAAGTAATGAGTTTAAGCCATAATCAAGGATTTAATGGACTCATTACACCATCCTAATAGAAGGATAATAGATGAGAACACTTAAGCTGAGGAAGGCTCATCAACTTAATCCATGATTAGGGATTAACCTCATGACAAAACAAAACCTTTATTAAAGTGGGTTTTAGTTAATGATATGGTGAAGAAGTGATTTTTATGATTTGTGAGACAACTTGAGGGGGACTTGTCCATTAACACTAGGGTTAGTCCTTCTTAACCAATTAAGGAAGAATTAGAACCCTAATGCAAGGCCCAAGTTACAAGCTTGATGTCTTAGTGATTATTATGATGGATTGATTAAAGGATTTAAACACATTAAGGGTTCAACACTTAGGATTAAAGTTATACACTCCATCCTAATAGAAGGATGCAGGCATAAGCTTAATCACAAAGCCTTAAAACCTTTAGGGTTTAGTCCCTGATTATGAGATGAGAAGAAAAGACTCAAAGATGACACAAAGGTAAAAGCTAAATGGGGGACTAATCAAACCCTAATTGTTATCATGCTTGGTTGTTCCTAGGGTTTATGAGGTTTGCAAGAAGATCTTCAGAGAAACCACCAGGAAGGAAGCAGATGAAAGGAGCAAGAAGCAAAGAGAAGCAAAACAACTTGCTTCACTTAAGAAGACAAGTTGCTTGAAGAAAGAAAGTAAGAGATGAACATGAATGAGCAAGCCCACTCTAATACACATACAAAATGCAGCAAAGAAAGTATGAAGGAGGTGAAAAGAAATTGTGAGAAGTGAAGGCAAATTCACTTCTCTAAACAACTTACCACCTGAAATGTTAGCATAAGAAAATGAAATGCAATGAAAATGAGATGGAATGTCATGATGAAAACCAAAGTCAGAAGCATATACATGATGTTAATGATGCTAAGAGATGATGCAAACATGAGGCAAGACATGAGAATGATCATACAAGGCAATGGATGCAGATGAAGCATGTTTTGAACCATGAATGTACATGAAAAGTTATGAAATGCAATGGACATATAACATGACAAATGAAAGATTCAATGATCAAACAAGGTTCTAATATGTCCTAAGATGTACTATGAGTCAAAAGAATGCACAAAATGTCATGGCAAGCCAATGGATGCAAGCAAATGAGAAATGGATGCAAAGGAAGGCACAAATTAGGGTTACATGCATTATGCAAAACAAAAATCCAAAATCAGAAGCAAATGACATGATAAAAATTTGAAAATGCAATCAAAGACAAACTAAACCTATACAAACTCACTGCCCAAAGGAGAGGATCCAATTCTTAACCTATTGAAAGTTATGAATTTCCTAAGATTGCTAGGGTTTTGGGGTACTTCAACAAGAAAAATGCTAAACAAATTGAAAATGCAAGATCAATTCAAACCAATTTTATCCTATAAACTACATGCTATACAAGATGCAATGCAAAAAGAATCATCCTCCAACTCTCAATGGTTAGGCAGAAAGGAATTTTTGAAGTTTGAAGCAAGATATTGCCTAAAAATGAAATTAAATCCAATGAAAATGATCAAAAGGCATCAAGAACAAAAAAGAAATTTGGTTTGAGAGTTGGACAATGTTTCTAAATGCTATGTGAATTTTTTTGTGATTTTTAAATACCTAAATGTATTTTTAATTAATTAATTTCCATTAATTAATTAAAAATAAACATTTAAATGATTTAAAAATAATTTTTAATTCAAAAAATAAAATAAAAATCATTTTCTGATTAAGAAAAATATTTGAAACAAAAATGCAAAGGGAAATATTTTTAGGATTTTTCTAACTATTTTAAAATAAATGTGAAAGATAAATGCATAAAAATGAAATAAAAAGAAATTAAATGGAAAGTAAGCAGAATCTAAGGCTGAGATTCAAATGGTTTTGGAGGGAGTTGACTGGCGCGCTATCCTACGGCTGGCATTTGAACTGACTGGATTAATATAAAAACCTAATTAATTAAACTAATGATGTGGATTAGGGCTAAGTGAAACCATCCTGGCCATTCAAACACGCGGGAGTCAACCAAAGTCAGTCAAATCTATGGTCCACATTCAAACTGAACCCTAAACATGATTAACACATTAATGACATTCAGGTCACCGGAGAAGAGCTCCGGTCGTCTTCTCCGGTGACATCCTTCCCTAAAAATCTCAAACTCACTCCCTAGGTTATTTCTGGAGCTCTAAAGCTCCAGATCACTTCCTCTCACCTCCCTAAACTCATCCCTGCCCTCAAATGGAATTTATTTCTTACCATTAACAAGATTCGAAGCAAAGTTCAAAAATGGCAAAAATTTCAGTCAGATCATACACTCATTTCTACACCATTTTCAAAATTTCAAAGTCCAGTATGATCAGTAGAGCATGCTTTATCATTTAGAAACAAAAAAATAAGAGTTCTGGAAAAATGTTTCAAGGAGGTACCTGAGCTTGAGCTTTCTCACTTTGGGACTTTCAGGCCTTCTCTCTTTGTGCAATCCACTCCTCTTGAGCTCCTGATGAAGTTTTGATGCTTGGAAGGAATTTCTTTTGGCTGATTTGGGAGTTTGCAAGCCAACTGGTCAGAAATCGTGTTTGGTTTTTGTGAGGTTTTTGGCTGTTTCAATGGTTGGTTTGTGGTCAGTGAGTCATCTTGAGATCAATGGTGAAATTGGTTTGAAAATTGGTTGGGTGAGCTGAGAGATTCGAAAGGTTTTGCAAGTTGGAGGATTTTTGATAACTATGGCAATCTGAGGTTTCAGCTTGTGTTGTGTGGTGTGTTATGTTGCATTTGGTCCACTTATCACTCTTGGATAGGTCAGAGGAGTTGGTCTGACCTAGCTTGATTGGTATGGGTCTTTATGCAAAAAGTCAAGTTTTGTGTAAGAGAGGTATGGGTCAATAGTAGGCCAAGGAAAGTAGGGGTGTCCTGCGCAGCAAGGAATGAGGAGAGCCATGGGATCAGTCTTGAAGCCAATTAGCAAGTGGATTAGGGTTTGTATGATGTTTTGCAACTTTATCCAACTTTGGCCCTTTTGAAGTTTCTTGATCCACAAGTCATGGAAATGGGCGAACCTTTGGTGCATTCTGAATCTTAGGCCTTGGTTTATGTTTGTACAAAGATTAGAAGTTCATTTGAAAGCACAATTTGTCTTGGCAAGTGGTTTTGCAACTTTGCCTCTTTGGTAGAAAACTTGAAATTATGTGATTTTTCCCAACTTTGACAAGCCATAACTTTTGATCCAAAATGAATTAGAATGAGTTCTTGTACTTTTTGAAAAGGGAATGATCCATTCTACAACTTTCATGACCAAAGTTTTCCCATTTGAAGCATTTTTGAATCAAAAAGCAAGGGTTGAAAAAGTTTCCCAAAATGGCAAGTTTCCATTACAAGTCATTTTTCCCAAAAAGGCAACTTTGCAAATGGCTTGAAATTCTTCAATATTGTGAACTTCTAACATCTTCTATGATCAAATAAAGATCATACACATTCAAAATGATGAAGAACACCCTTTGGTTGGGTCATTGGGGGCCTCAGATGCCCTGATTTTACACTGACTTGCTCAAGAAGTCAACTCTTGATTAGATGCCTTCCCCATGGAATTTCTTCATGAAAATTGATATGCATGATCCCTATACCATATAGAGACCAATAGAAACAAGAATGACCAAAAAATTTAGAGTTATGGCCTTTGAAACCAAAACCCTAATTCTAGGTCATCTGTGCAGTTAAACCTGGCTCTGCTTCCATGCCATTCTCAGTTCTTGTGATTCTTTGATTTTCTTGACTTGGTGAGGATACAATATGATGATTGAATATACATGGACCCCTTTGAAGTGATTGATGATCTTTGGAGTGACTCTAGTAGCTCTTGGATTGCTCAGATCACAAACCCTAGATGCAGATGACTTTGAACCAATGCAGTGAAGCAAATATGTAACATGAGATGCTATGATTGAACTTATGCATATGAAGAGATCACAAGCCATGGTGTGAATGGGTGAGGGAAAATTTGGGGTGTTTACAGTCGGTTCCACGAATACACACCTCTCCTGGCCTCCAGGGAGAAACTTTTGTCCGAGTGTGCCAACTCGGAGTTCAGGCAAGCAGGGGTACGTTTTCCAAAGCAACAACCCAGCAAACCGGGCACGGATAAAACGAAATATTGCAGATTCCACAAGAGTCATGGCCACAACACAGAAGACTGCATCCATCTCAAGGATGCAATCGAAATTCTCATCAAGGACGGGCACCTTAAACAGTTCACCAAATCCAGGGACACTCCTCGACAAGAAGCGCAGGAGACTCAAAAAGTCGAAGAGGCCATACCCATCCCTGCGGATGCGAACATGCAGGTTGCCCTAAGCATTTATCTCCTGGAAGATTTCTTCCTACCGGATCACACTGAGAGTCCGGGGTACCTCTCCTCCCACAGTCCATGGGAAACCTTTCCTTCCGCAATGGTCATCTCGGGAGGAGGGTTCAATAAAATCACGGTCGGATCCGTGAAACGGAAATTCGACCAACTGATTGCGAAGGGACCCGCGCAAAACGCCACCCTGGACCCGCCAAGGGAGGGCTCGGTACCCCTTGCCTTTTACCGAGAAGAACTCCTGGGAGGGGCGCCCAACGCCAGCATTCCTTTGCTCATCCGGGAACGTATGGCAAATTTCGATGTAAGGAGAATCCTGGTGGACCAGGGCAGCTCCTGCGACATTATGTACTCCCAGCTGTTTTCGACACTCCAGCTGAACGAGACACACTTGACTCCGTACGTTGGATCAGACTTACAGGGTTTCAACGAAGCAGTCTCCCGACCATGGGGCTATGTCGACCTATTTGTCACCTTCGGAGCAGGTGAGACAGCCAGGACGGTCAGAGTCCAGTTCCTAGTCGTGGATTGCCCGTCGCTGTACCAATGCATCCTAGGACGACCAACATTAGCCGAGCTAATCGCCGTGCCATCCACCGTCCACCTGAAAATGAAGTACTACACTACTTCAGGTAAGGTCGCCACACTACACGGAGACGTCGACGCTGCTCACAGGTGTTTCGAGGCAGCATCGAAGGGTCTTAGCTCAATATCATACCAACCGAATCCTTCGACATCAAATTTGCCAGACGTTCCCAGGGCTTTCCCTCAGGTGGACTCAATCGACCTGGACTGCAGATTCTCGGACGGTAGCGAGGGCGTCCAAAGGCCAACAGATTCGCTATCCCGACCAATCCCAGATGGAGAGTTCGAGTTGATTCCCCTGGGAGAGGACCCAGCCCGGTGCGTTAAGATCGGGGCACATATGCCCGACTTGGTGAAGCGACAGTTGGAAGCTTGCCTCAGAGGGAACGCAGATCTATTTGCCTGGAGCGCTGCAGAGATGCCAGGACTCGACCCCGAGACAGCCTGCCATCACCTCTCCATTGACCCAACACACAAGGCGGTCGCTCAGCGCAGAAGGAAGCAGTCGACCGAAAAAACTGAAGCAGCTGAATCTGCTGTTAAAGACCTCCTAGAGGCTAAATTTGTAACCGAGGCCAGGTACACAACCTGGCTCTCAAATGTTGTACTTGTGAAAAAATCTAATGGAAAGTGGAGAATGTGCGTCGATTATACCGATCTCAACCGGGCATGCCCGAAAGATGCATACCCTTTACCTAACATTGATAAATTGGTCGACAATTCGTCCGGCTTCAAGCTATTGTCCTTCATGGATGCCTACTCAGGGTATAATCAAATACCCATGGCCGTGTCTAACAAAAAATACACGACCTTCATGACCGAATCGGGCAATTACTTTTACAACGTCATGCCCTTCGGCCTAAAAAATGCGGGCGCGACATATCAGCGCATGATGAATAAAGTTTTCCGAGCAGAAATCGGGGATATACTCGAAGTATACATGGACGACATGATCTTCAAGTCTCAATAAGAAACGGACCACGTGTCCCACTTACGAAAAGTGTTCGATCAGGCACGAAAATGCAAAATGCGTTTCAACCCTGAGAAATGCACGTTTGGGGTCCGAGCAGGGAAGTTCCTCAGATTCTACCTGACCGAACGAGGCATCGAGGCCAACCCCGACAAATGTCAGGCATTCGCGAAACTCCCGACTCCTACTTCTAAAAAATCCATACAGTCACTAAACGGGGTCCTCACCTCCCTCGCTCGGTTCGTAGCGAAATCCGCTCAACACGCTCTCCCCTTTTACAAGCTCCTCCGCAAAGAGGCAACTTTCTAATGGACAGAGGAGTGCGAGCTAGCGTTGTCCCACCTAAAAAAGGCACTAAGTGAACCCCCAGTCTTGTCTAGACCCGAAGAGGGGGATGTACTTTATCTCTACCTCGCCATTGCAAACGAGGCAGTAAGCGCGACACTCGTGCGCGACCTACCCGAGGGGCAAAAGCCTGTTTATTTTACAAGTAAAGCACTCCATGGCCCGGAAATTCGATATCTCCAGATAGAAAAGGTGGCCTTGGCCCTCCTTCTCGCAGCCAGAAGGCTACGCCATTATTTTATGGCTCACACCATCATCGTAAGAACCGATCAACCCATAAGACAATTGCTCGGTCGACCAGACATGGCCGGACGAATGCTAAAATGGTCGTTAAAACTATCCGAATTTGACGTCAAATTCGAGGGAAGACAAGCTCTCAAAGCTCAAGCGTTGGCCGACTTCGTGGCTGAACTTACTTTCACTAAGCAAGAGCCGAAATCCTCCTCCAGGTGGATTATTTTCGTGGACGGAGCATCCGGCCCAGCAGGTAGCGGAGCTGGGGTTATCTTGGAGAACGAAGAGGGAAACGTCATTGAAGTATCCCTAACCTTATCTTTCCCCACTTCCAACAACCAGGCAGAATACGAAGCTTTTCTAGCGGGCATACGGCTTGCGACCGATTTGGAAGCAGAGGAGATCACAATCTGCACGGATTCTCAGTTGGTCGCGAGCCAGGTCCGAGGAGACTTTCAAGCCAAAAACGATAACATGGCCAAATATCTGGCCCTCGTAAAAGGGGAACTGAAATGATTCAAAAGTGTGGAAGTCAAACACGTCCCGCGGGAGAACAACATACGTGCCGACATCCTTTCCAAATTGGCGAGCACTAAAAGGAAAGGAAACAACAAATCCATCATACAGAAAATGCTTCCCCGACCTAGCATTGGGCAATCATCGGTCCACGTAGACATTAATCTCGTGGGAGACACGAGCTGCTGGATGACCCCAGTATTTAACTACCTAACTAAAGGAGAATTACCGACCGACCCAAAAGTGGCCAGTACCATACGACGAAGGGCATGCTTATATTCTCTAGTAGGGGGACGTATGTATCGTCGAGGATTCTCTACGCCCCTCCTCAGGTGCGTAGAAGAAGAAAACGTCCCGCAAGTACTAAGAGAAGTCCATGAAGGAATCAACGCGCAACATCCTTGCGGACGGTCATTGGCTCGAAAAATTCTTCGGGCAGGATACTATTGGCCCACACTTCAACACGACACAAAGGAGCACGTGAAAAGGTGCGACAAATGCCAACGACACGGGGATATACACGTAGCACCCCCATTCGAGTTAAAATCATTATCATCGCCTTGGCCATTCGCATGGTGGGGGATGGATATCTTAGGACCGTTCATCGTCGGGTCCGGCCAAAATAAATACTTAATTGTGGGCGTCGACTATTTCACCAAGTGGATAGAAGATGAAGCCTTAGCCAAAATCGCTGCGCTCAACATACTACGTTTCTTCAAGAGAAACATCCTTGCCCGGTTCGGGGTACCGCTCGCCATCGTGACCAACAACGACACTCAGTTCACGGATAAACACTTCAAAGAATTCGTCGCATCAATAGGAACGAAACAACATTTCGCTTCGGTCGAACACCCCCAAACTAACGGGCAAGCAGAGGCCGCGAATAGGGTAATCCTAAGAGGTTTGAAACAAAGACTGGACGAGCATAAGAAGCACTGGGTCGAGGAACTACACAACGTACTATGGGCGTATAGGACCACACCCCACTTGACAACCGGGGAATCCCCATTCCGATTAGCGTATGGAACCGAGGCAGTGATCCCTATAGAAATGTACGTCCTATCCAGACGCACAGAATCCCATATGGACCAAGACACCAATTCCGAGGCTTTGAGGAACGAGCTCGACATGATCGAAGAAGTTCGATCAGAAGTTGTTCTTCGAGAGACCATTCTCAAACAGAAAATAGTCGTTCGGTATGATTCTAAAGTCATAAGACGGACGTTCGAAGTAGGCAGTCTTGTTCTCAGAAGAAATCACAGGGATCCCCGCGAGGGAAAGCTTACACCCAACTGGGAGGGCCCGTATCGCGTCCGAGCAAAAACCGAAAACGGGGCCTATTATCTAGAAAATTTACACGGGAAGAGCTTGCTCGGCCTTGGAACGCCGAGAAACTCAAACAATATTACAGCTAACTCACAAAGTCGCCTTGCTCGACTCTCAAGCGAGGAGCGAAAGGACCGACTGAAGACTGCGTGCCTAGGTACAAGCACGACAACCCAAAAATGACGTAATCAAGCAAGATCTCCTTTCAAGGGAAAGAGAAACTTGCCGCACGGAAGGATACTCAAACGAGTCCGACGTCGCCTAAGTACCACGACCAGGCAGAACCCCAACTCGCGATGGGACGTTCAAGCCGCGGAGCCCGGACACCGACCAGGAGTAAAATCTCCAGAATCTATTCGGTCCCCCAAACCAATGGAACACAAACAAACCCCGTGCACATTAAATCACATCCAATCAAGTGAAAAAACGCACGACAAACACTTAGCATTTAAAATATGGGAAACTGTCCTCCGACGGACGAGCAATTGAACAACAGAGATAACAAAATAAACGACCATTAATTAACATCAGAATGTGAACACAAAATTGCGACCTCGAAGGGCCGACTTGTTCATATTTAATTACAAAGGGGACTACGCCCCAAAGGAAAAACTAAAACATAAAATTACAAGGCACACAAGCCAGAAACTAATTGCCCTCGCCCTTCGGGCGAGCCTCCTCCTGCTCCGGTTGCGCTTCAGGCTGATCAGGCTGAACGATCGACCCCAGCTGAGAATCATCCACCACCAGGTCCGAAAGAACCACGATCTGGCCGTCCTCGACCTTGTACAGGTAGCTGATTCGACCAACGTCCAAAGCCAGGTCGGGATGGAGGACCCTTAGCTGATCCACAACATTCTGGAAACTGAGCTCAGTTGATGAGTTTAGATCTTCCATGTCTTGGTCGATCCGAGCCAGAAACTGAGCCCTTGTTACCATGCTTTTGGTCTCGTCGTCCTCATCCTCCTTCGGGCAGAAAACGTCCTTCAGTTTTTTATTCTGCTCCAAAACCCTTTTCTTATCAACCTCCAACTTGGCAATGACAGTGGCCCGTTCGGTCAACTCCTTGGCCGTGGCTTTAGCCTCTTTGGTGGCCTTCTTCAGTTTCGCCTCAGCGGCAACCAGCTGCTCCTTCAGCCTACCCATCTCCCTCTCCTGTCCGGGACTCCCTTCGCCGTCAGCTAGACCATTGTCAGGACCCGCATGACCGCACTTGCGTCCTGGGCCAGGGATAACCGCCGGGCAGGGCGATCCATGCCTTCCAGGAAAAAGGAATCCGCACGGTCCACCTCCATGCTCGTCCCCTCGAAAAAATTGCGCTTCACGAAGCACTGCGGCAGCCCGTGCTTCGGCTTCGGAGGAGCGTTGGCCGTCAAGTCCACAGTGGCTGCAGACTTGTATTTCTTCATCAGAGAGCCAATCGAGGCGCTCGGAGAACCTTGGACCAAGGGGCCCGACCCCGAACCACTTGTCTCGGTCAGCTTGGTCTGCATAACCCTTGACCTTTTCTTTTGCTGCTGACGCAGGCGTTCTTGGAT
Organism: Lathyrus aphaca; assembly: GCA_963966055.1. NCBI lineage: Eukaryota > Viridiplantae > Streptophyta > Magnoliopsida > Fabales > Fabaceae > Lathyrus > Lathyrus aphaca. Next base: position 195,708,832 of record OZ014525.1, read on the forward strand.
TTTATCAAGTGGGTTCGACAGGGAGCCTGAAAAAAGAAAAAGATTAGATTAGTCGTGGACGACAAAATTAAATCAAAGATATGACTAATAGTAATCAACAGATACCAAAGAAGTCAGACACTTCCTGCCCGGTATTGCAGGCCAGTAATTCGGTAACGTCGATCAAGGGACGCTCCACAGCTTCCCCCCCATCCTGCTCAAGCATAACTTTTCCCTCTCTGTCCAACAGAGGGGTCGGAGTGAAAGACACTATCAATCTTCTGAAGGCCTCGAAAATGGCCGCGTCATCGTCATTTAAAGAGTCCCCCACCTGGACGAACTCACCGACAGGTTTCTCATAATGAGCGTAACTCCAGGAAAAAGGGAACAACTAAAGCCTCCTCAGGATCACCTGCCCTTGATCGTCGAGCTTGGGTTCTTCATTATCGTCGGTGTCTATCCCTAAAAAGCTCATCGCCCTCACGGCCACCGCACTCGCGGGTTTGATCAGAAAGTAGTCAGTTTTAAAGGCTCGAATTGATTCTGAATGGGCCTTGAAAATCTTCGTCCTTTGTTTGAAAGACATGAACCCCGTTCGATCAGTTCCTCGCCCGACTTGGCGCTGCAGGGAGAACAGACGGAAAAACAGGGGAAGCGTGGCACCAACACCCATATGGGCACACATCATCTCAAACGCCCTCAGGAACGCGTATGAATTGGGATGCAGCTGGGAAGGAGCAACACATAGGTGCCCGAGCACGACACTCACAAAGTCACTGAAGGGCAAAGTTACCCCCAGGACCGAGACTGAATATTCATACATAGAGAACGCCCGACCTCTGAAATCTGAGAAGATGCGATCGTCGTCTCCCGGGCAAGTTACGACCCAATTAGTAGGGTCGCCGACGACAGGAAGCGGCTCCGTTCGAGGTCTTGAAAATGAGGACACCTTGTCCAACAGATCCTCCACCACCCATTATTCGGGCGAGATCTTCGTCTGTTCGGGACACTGAGGCGAATCTGTTGATGCTCCTTCTTCTGTAGTACTCGCGCCCGAATCTCCCGAGGAACTCCTGGAACCAGAGGGGACTGACGCGGAAGATCCTGAATCTTCCGAGGAAGTCTCTTCCGAAGACACGTCTAATGGATCCACGAGTGAGTTGTCACCTGAAAAGCAGAGGAAACGCGTCAGTGAATTCGATTAAGAATATCAAATCCACCCTTCCACCGCTCGACAAGTGAAAGGGCGCGCATCAGCTCAGGGACTGGGTCCCGAGTTGTAGCCTTGGATGACCATCGCTCGAAGCAATGGCTTACGCCCAACGTCATGAATTACGGGGTCTAACCTAAATACTTGTCAGATCCCAAGTCAAGGTCGACCAGCACCTATGTCGACCATGAGTTAGGGTTTGCAGCCGACCAACTACGGTGGCAGAAGTCCTAATGTTTACCGGTTCTAAACCTAAGACTACCATTAAAACTACCCTAAACCACATGCATTTCTATGATACCTAAGCTATAAACACCTAAAACAGCGAAAAGGAACCGTACCTTGTGCTATGGAAGACATTTTTGCATAAGATATGTGTTCTGGAAACGGTGTTCGGCAAGGAGATGCGGTGGTCGACGACTGGGAGCGGTGGCAGTTGAACGGGCAAGGCGTCGGAGAAGAAGATGAAGCGAAAAGTTCAGAATGGGGCCTGGGAACCCTATTTATAAGAGGGAAAACACATGCAAGCACGCGTGACCCCTACACGCTAGCCCCTAGGCTAGCCGTCAAATCATTAATAAGCGCGAATCCCCAAATATTCCAGCTTTTCGTTTCACATTCTCCCGTCGAGCAACGTACCGGATGCCCGTTCCTCGAAGGTCGGCAGCGTAAAATTCCTAGCCCTGACACTCCCCGTCCTCAAGCACGAAATCACTACTAAGTCACTACTCTTCCGCACGAGCAATAACTTGGGGGGCTCCTGTTCTGGGCTGGCCCAATTCCCACAATCGGGCCAAGAAAACCAACTCAATAGAAGTGCTCAACGTCGAGCAGAACTGAGAATAGTGGTCTCTGTCGACCACAAGCATACCGACCACGACAAAGTTCCCCAACGGCTAGTTTTGACTGTTACCTATTTTTACGGATTCCTCGATCCGCGCCTCATAATATGGACCAATAATCTTCTATTTAGCCCCTTATATAAACCCTCTCATTTGGGAGGGTCAGGTATTCTATTCCCTGACCTTTATCTCATACTTTCTCACTCTTTGCTCGGTTACTTACTTTAGCATCGGAGTACCTTGCAGGTACACCCCCCTTTTTTCTCCTCACCGGCCGTCTTTCATCAGCCCTCGAAGCCAGCCGTATCGGATCCTGGTCTCCAGGTACGATCACTAATGAAAATTTTATTTGATAATAGTTACAAAAAAACTTTCAAATTTATTTAAGAAAAAAAAACAAATAAACATCTTTAACAACTTAAAATAAAATATTTAAATAAAATATTTGTCCTATTAAAACAACTCAATTGATAGTTGTATAAAACATCACATACAATGATACATATTTGAAATCACGACATCACATCTATCTATAATATAAGAAAAGTTATTGTTCTAGAAATACCTCTAATGACCTTCCCTTTTTTTTCTTCTGCCACATCATCAAATTATGGGCATTTTGTGTCCAAAAATTACTTTTTGCAACCGATGACATCATTTTGTTCTATTGCAACTATATAATTATATAATTAGACCATGGTTTGTTAATTTGATATTTTCAGACGTTATTCCATTAATTTTATTTGAGGGTTAAAAATATATATAATATTCATATACGTGATACAATACATTATTTGGTTATACATATATTGTGTTATGAAAATTATTATTCTTTGTCACATCTTTGTTACATTGCGAATACATTAATTATTTAATATTTTTGAATTGTATTTCTAAAATAATTATGGATACCTTTTAAATTATATTTGTCATATAATATTCTCACTATATTGTATTATTTTCTCATTTTCATAATTTTTTTTCTTCTAATTCGACATTATATATTTTCAATTTGAGAAACAATAACACGTCCATTACATAAAGTAATCAAATATACGTGCCCGTGCGAACGCACAGGTATCATACTAGTTCACTAATAATTCTCTTACATCAAAATAATATATTTTAATTATTTTTGCAATCATCTTACATCAAAATAATATATTTTAATTATTCTTTCATTCATCAAAAGAAGTAAAGTCACTCAAGTCATTTCCTTATCCATCATCTACCGACGTTGTTGTCTGGTCTGGTAATTCAATAACCTATGTGGAATCTTGTTTTGCAGGTGATATGTTTTTAACAATGACATCAAATTTTGACAGCTAATGTCTTCTGAAAAATCAAACATAAACTATTAAGTGGATACAAATGCAAACATATGTATTAGAGTTTGATGAACTTGCCTATTCGATGATGGCAATCAAGTGGAATGAAACTAAAGTCTCATTTCAAGATACTCAAGCAAGTGTATATAAAAGAAAAACATCTAGAAAAATCTTGAAGTGATAAGAACCCTCATAAATTAGTATTGAGTGCACCAATTGCAAAGCACAAGGGCTTTAATGTAAAAGAGCATGGCTAAAGCGTACACACGCGCGCGCACACACACACAAAAACATTTTTCAAATTGCTTTTCTTTAAGAAAATATCTTCAAAATATCTTGAAGTTGTGCCAGATGAATTGTGAGTTGTCAAAAATAGCTATAGGAATTTTTTTTACTTATCTAACTGATTAGCACTTTAGTCCAATTGATTTGCTCAATTCAAAATTGAGTCTGAAGCGACTATGACAATGCCTTAATGATGCACAGCGACTAGATATCTTTTCCTTCCTTTTTTTAAAAACTCACAATAGGTTATATTTCAAACTTCTAATCAATTAGGTTCTCATAAAATGCATTTATTTGAAATTCCTTTTTGAGTCAACTGTAGATGTTGTAGATTGACAACATTTTTTGGTAAAACAAGTTTTGTGTTCTAATGTCATGATTGATGTCATGACATGTTGTTTAAGCAATCTGCAGATGTGAAGTTTTAAGAGTACTGTTGTTTTATCAGGATGCCAAGACTGATGTCATGACATTTTTGTCTGGTACTTATGACCTGATTAGCTCTTTTAATTATGTGCGCGCATTCAGTAATTCGTTTGAGTGTTTCTGTTGAGAATTATTAGGCGCTATATTTAGAAGGTTGTGATTAAGCTTGAATTATTCTTTTCATATTATTTTATTTGGTTGTTATACTTGTTCCTTTATTTGTGGAATTAGTTTTATTAGGTTAAAGCTAATTTAGAGTTGCAGCAGGCCCATGCCCACGCTTCTTCCTCTATTTAAAGGCTGCAAAATCCTATTTGAAGATACAAAAAATAAGGCGTTGAAGAGTGTTACGTGTATATGGGCTTTTACGTGTTCTTAGTTTTCCCTTGAGCCAAACAATTATCATATTGATAATTGTTTTGGACAAGGTTTTATTGAATTGTAAGTTGTCCATTCAAAGCTTTTAAGCAAGAGTGATTTGTACTAGACTGAAGCTTTTAAGCAAGGTCAAGGCTTGTCTTTAAAGTGTGTCTTCTATTGCTTGGTTGTTAGTTTGTTATCACTATTATGATTGAGGGGGAGTGAAAGGTGTCTCATATCTGAGTGTTGCTTAGATAGAAGTTGTATTGGGTAGGGATTAAGTGAAGGGTGTAAATTGTTGTTTAACCTTGAATTAATATTTCTTATGGTGGATTTTCTCCCGGCTTGATAGCCTCCAAATGTAGGTGTATTGCACCAAACTGAGTTAACAATTACTTGTGTCTTTTACAATTGTTTTTGTTTATTTAACTTGTTCATATTTAAATCTGTCAGATATTAGTGTCACAACATCTCATTCGACATCTCATATATGCTTATAGAATTTCAATTGGCATCAGAATAGACACCTTCCTGTTTTTTTGGGGGAGATCTAGGGGCAGTATATTCTGGTACTATGGACAAGGATGGAGGATTTGTGAATAGACCACCCATTATGGCGTGCTCTAACTATGATTACTAGAAACCTCGTATGGTGACCTTCTTGAAATCTCTGGACAGGAAGGCATGGAAAGTTGCAGACAAAGGATGGGAACATCCTATCATTATTGGAAAAGATGGATCAAAGATCTTAATTCCTGAGGAAGAATGGAGCAAAGAGGAGGATGAGTTGGCTCTAGGCAACTCTAAATCCTTAAATGCTTTATTCAATGGAATTGGTAGAAATATATTCAGGTTGGTGCACCATTGTGAATTAGGCAAAGATGTTTGGGATACTCTCAAAACCACTCATGAAGGTACTTCCAAGGTCAAGATGTCAAGACTTCAGTTGCTCACTACAAAATTTGAAAATTTGAGGATGAAAGAAGATGAGACTATTCATGATTTTCACATGAGTATTCTTGAGACTCCCAACACTTCAGGGGCCTTAGGAAATAAATGTCTGATGAAAAGCTTGTGAGGAAAATTCTCAGATCTCTTACCAAAAGATTTGCTATGAAGGTTACTGCTATAGAAGAAGCACAAGAAATATGCAATATGAAGGTACATGATCTCGTTGGATCTCTTCAAACATTTGAAATGGGAATCAATGATATCTCTAAAAAGAAGAATAAAAGCACAACCCTTGTCTCTAATACTAAAGAGGGAGCAGAAGAATGTGAGATAGAAACTGAATAAAGCCTGGCAGAAGCTCTTGCTATGCTTGGAAGACAGTTCAACAGAGTTATGAAAAAGATGAATATGAATTCAAGACCTAATGTCAGGAACACATCATCTGATATCAGCAGATCATATGATTCTAGCAGAAGGACAAAGTTTGAAGAGAATCCAAAGCAAAGCAAAGGAGTTCAATGTCATGGATGTGAAGGTTTTGGTCACAGTAGAGCTGAATGCCCTACTTATCTTAAGAAACAAAAGAAAAAGGTTATCTGTTTCTTGGTCTGATGGAGATTCTGAAAGTGATTTTGAAGAGGAATCGGCTAAACACATCACTGTTTTGACAGGAACATGTATTTTTGATGATGACTCTAGTGAGGATGAATTAACCTTTGATGAACTTGCAACATCTTATAGAAAGCTGTGTCTCAAAAGTGCACAAGTGGTTCAAGAAGGAGAGAAGCAGAAGAAGCTCATAATAAAACTAGAGGCAAAAAAGAAAGAGAATTTAACAACAATATCCAACTTAAACAATGAAGTCAAGATGCTGAATTCCAAGCTTGATCAAATGAACAAATCAATTAGAATGTTGAACAGTGGATCTGAAACACTAGATGAGATTCTTCAGATTGGAAAGAATGTAGGAGACATGTCTGGCATAGGGTTTGATGATACAAGAAACATCTCTTCAAGTAGCAGTCAACCTGAACTAAAGTATGATGGTTCAAATCAGATGTCAAAACCCATATCTCAACATCATGGTAAAGGAATATCAAATCATCAAAGGAGGAGATATCAATGACGGAGATGTCATTATTATGGCATATTTCATCACATAAAACCTTTTTGTTATAGATTTCATGGATATCCTGATCATAACCCTTAGCCCATGCCTAAACAAAACATGATCATTAAGAAACAACAATGGGTTTTGAAGAATGTTGCCTTGATAGCTCATACTTCTCTTAGAGTATCAGCTAAAGAGGATTGGTATTTTGATAGTGGTTTCTCTATACATATGACTGGAATAAAACATTTGCTGGTTAACATCAAACCTTATTCTACCAGCTATGTGATTTTTGGTGATAGAGCAAAAGGAGAAATCAAAGGTGTTGGAAAACTGGAGTTTTCAGGAGTTCCAATCTTGATGGTGTTTTGCTTGTGAAAGGATTGACTACTAATCTTATCAGCATCAGTCAACTGTGTGATCAAGGGTTTAATGTCAACTTCACAAAATCTGAGTGTGAGGTTATAAATGAAGAAAAGGAAGTGATCATGAGGGGAGTCAGGTCTAGAGATAATTGTTATCTATGGGTTAATCAAGATCCTAGTTACTCATCTGTTTGTTCCATAGCCAAAGAAGATGAAGTAAAACTGTAGCATCAAAAACTGGGTTATCTTCATCGAAGAGGGATGAAAATGGTTATATCTATGGATGCTGTAAGAGGAATTCCTAAGCTTATGATTGATGAAGGAAAAGTGTGTGGTGAATTTCAAGTGGGCAAGCAAACCAAGACGTCACATCTGAAGATTCGACATATTACTACCTCTAAAGTTTTGGAGTTGCTGCACATGGACTTGATGGGTCCCATGCAGGTGGAAAGCCTTGGTAGGAAGATATATGCTTATGTGATGGTGGATGACTACTCAAGGTTCACTTTGATAAATTTTATCAGGGAGAAATCTTATGTTTTCGATGTGTTCAAGGACTTGTGTCAAAGACTTCAAAGGGAAAAGGAAAGTTGTGTTGTCAGAATTAGAAGTGTTCACAGGAAGGAATTTGAGAACAATTTTTTCTGAATTTTGCTCATCTGAAGGAATTAACCATGAATTTTCTTCTCCCATTACTCCTTAGTAAAATGGAGTTGTGGAAAGGAAGAACATAACCATTCAAGAATCAGCTAGAGCTATGATTCATGCCAAGAGACTTCCCCTACATTTCTGGGTTGAAGCTAAGAATATTGCTTGCTATGTTCATAATAGAGTCACCTTGAGAAAGGGAACCCCCACTACATTGTATGAGATCTGGAAAGGAAGAAAACCTACTGTTAAATGTTTTCATGTGTTTGGAAGTAAGTGTTACATTTTGGTAGATAGAGAACAAAGAAGAAAGATGGACGTCAAAAGTGATGAAGGCACATTTCTGGGCTACTCTACTAATAGAAGAGCTTATATAGTCTTCAAATCTAGAACAAGAGTCATGGTGGAATCCATAAATGTGATTATTGATGATCTGCATAAAGAAGCTAATGTCACAGATGATGTTGGAACATTCTTTGATACACCAGCTGAAGCTACTAATAAAGAAGTTGATCCAAATCCAGCTATCCCAGAATCTGATCGAGGTCAGTCTTTGTATCTTTTGGTTATCGATTGAGGTTGATACACCATTTTGATTTTATCTGAGGTCAATTTTGTTTTTTTGAGTTGTCATTCGAGGATGGCATTCTCTCTTCAAGTCCTTCCGAGGTTGGTCTAGTTTTTTTGGCTATCATTCGAGGATGTTAGACCATTATGAGTTTATTGATCGAGGTCAATATTTTTCTTTTTCAAAGTCCGGTCGAGGCCAGTCTTTTTATCTTTTGGTTATCGACCGAGGTCGATACAACATTTTGATTCCGTCCAAGTCCGATTTCGTTTCTTCGAGTTATCATCCACGTATGATATTACTTTTTGAGTCCCCCTTCGCTGGGTCTCGTATACTTGTTTGATTTTACCTTCGGCTTAGTCTCATTATTTGTAAGTCCACCTCCGGCTTGGTCTTACTTCTTCGAGTTCACCTTCGGCTTGATCTCGAACCTTATTGTAAGGCTACCTTTGGCTTGCTCTTACTTCTTCGAGTTCACCTTTGGCTTGATCTCGAACCTTATCATAAGGCTACCTTAGGATTAGTATAACCTTGTGAGGCCATCTTTGTGGCCTTATATTACCTTGTTTGAGTCCACCTTCGGTTTGGTCTCATTCTTATTGTAAACCCTCCCTTGGCTTGGTCTTACTTTTTCGAGTTCACCTTCGGCTTGATCTCGAATGGTTTTGTAAACCTATCTTCGACATAGTCTTACTTTTTGAGTTCACCTTTGGTTTGAACTTGAATGTTGGTGTGAATTGGTTCTCCCTTTGAAATTCGGGTTATTTTATCACCCACATAGTATAAATTTTTCGGTTTATTCGGGTATTCAATCCCTCTATACCTTGAATGTTTGAAAGCCATTGTTATCCCTCATTCAAGTCTACTATTGATAGAATAGGGGCAACTATAACACTCCAAAAAATTTCCTCTTATATTTCACCATACTCAACGGGTTTATGCTTCGCTCATTTGCATTCTATCTAGGTCATAATCACGTACATGCATCATGACAATATCAAAGTATTTTCGGTAAGCTCTCACAGGCTGTAACAAACGTTTATTTCATCATTCGGAACATGCACAAAGTAATTTTCCAGGAAGCATAATCATTGAGTCATCAAGCTATCATCAAGCATAATTTTTCATGTCAAGAATATCATAAGAAACAGAAGTTTTCAGTCAATTCAGAACGGATTGAGTAGAACGCCAATTCCGTGGTGCAATTCACAAGTATTCGTAACCCTTTCCCGAAAATTATTGTGGCTTGATATTCAATAGTTAGAACCATCTTGGTATTCCCTATAACTATTATGTTTAGCTCAGAAGCCATTTCATCAAGGAAAGTAGTGGGAATTAATTGTTTTCGAAATTTCGGTTTTGTTGGGAAACTACGTCACTAGTATTCAAAAGGGCATAACTTCTGACTGGGTCATCATTTTCGAACAGTTCCCATGCCAAAAGTTTTGTATTGGACACTAAAAATCCCGTTTGTTGGATTGATGCCCTTTCAAGGCCTAAAATTCTGTTTCAATGCCATCTTCATGCCGTAAGTTCATTTTGGATTAGGGCCAGTGGAAGAACTCCAAAAATGCGAATTACCAAAGGAACTTTGTGATGTGTTTCACTGTGTGTTCAATCTTGCAAAAATCATAACTCAGTCGATTTTTATCGTATCGGGTCCGTTATCGAACCACAAGATCACAAATTATGTTGTCTTAAAGTTCACAAGAAACCGAGATTTCGAACGATTTTCTGAAGATTTTCGGGAAAAAAAGGTTGAACATGGCCCTACCGTAAATCTCATAACTCTGTCGATTTTTATCGTATGATGCCCATTCGTTTTTAGTTGCATCACTAACTCATAGATCTGCAACTTTGTTGACAATGCCAAGTCGAGATTCTACTCCGAAAGGCATGAGCTTGTCACGTTTCCGAGTAGCGAACAATAAAAAAGATGAAAAAAGACGTTTCTCTCACAATTCATAAAATCATAACTCACTTCATTTTTATCTGATTGCGTCCGTTCTCAAAGCATTGTGACTGTGGTTCCGTCTCGAATATTTTCACGTGAGACGTAGAGTCAGAGATTCGCACCGAGTCAGGAGTTATTTTTTATTGAACGATGTATTTCCTGGCGCAACTGAATTTACCTTGCACTATATATTCAAATTTGAAGGTTATTCCCTCAATTTCCATTCATTCTCACAAACACTCAAAAAATGGATTTTCACTCAAAAAAAGATCAAGACTCATGATTTTGAAGCTCTCTCAATTTGTTCATCAAGATTCATCAAAACTCAAGAACACAATAAAGGATCATCACCTCTGGTCACTTCGGACCGCCGCGCGCCCTGCCCCTCTCTGTCCAAATTTCCGTGCACCTCACTCCCTCTGTTGAATGATTAATTCTTGATTTACTTCTTGCGTGTCGAAATTTATCTTGAATTGCTAATTATTGAGTTGTTATGCATGATTGAACCATATTTTGACTCTTATTTGTTGCATCAAATCATGGAATCTTGTTGTATGCTTGACATAGGCAACTTTTGTTGAGAATTATTGCATTATGATACATGTACATGTTGGCATTTCACTTGGTTGAGTTTGAATGACCGTCTAGTGATATCCGTTCGAGTTTCATGCGATTTCGAGCATATTTTTTATATGGTTTCGATTCTGCCCCGGTTTTGAAAATTATACTTCCGCTTGGAATTTATTAGAACTGATTGCATATATGAGTCTGTTGGCACGTTTGCAAGCTTACATGCGATTTTCATTCAATTCCGAGTTGGTGATTTTTACGTGTATTTTCTGTTTTGAGACTTTTTAAGCTCGGTTTGGTGTGATTTTTGTGCATTGATCTTGTTTTGACTTGTACTTATGTTTGTTGATCATTTTTCATCCATTGTGAGTAAAGTTGCTTGATTATGGTTTGGGTTCGCGTGTGATTTATGTTATTGCATAGTTGTTGCCTCATTATGAAACATGTGTTCCGATGCACGCGCATGACTCGTATACTCATTATTGTGTTTGGTTTTGAGCTGTGATGCATAGGTGCAACTTTCAATTGCACCTCATTGTGGTTTCTAATGCATTTGTTGAGTTTATGTAATGATTTGCAAGGTTTCGATGATGATGGTTCTTCATAGATTAATTATGGAAGACTAAGCATTTATTTTACTTATTGGAGATTACAAGATCTTGCACAAAGTTTTTGGGTTTTTTTTATGCGAGGAATCGTCACTTCAACCAAGTAAGAAATCTCGATTTTAATACACCATTTTAGTTCGTATGTAGATTAGGATCATATAACATAGGTCTCATATTAAGTCCTCCCACCTCAGGTACTAGATTTATTTTGATTTATGATGATATGCGATGATATCGAAGCTTAGGGATTAGGTTATGCATGATAGAATTTACTTGCCTCACACTCTCCCTTAATCAAAACTTTATGCTTCCTTCGTTTCATTTTTATAAATAGTTTCGAGTATGATAAAATTCTGGAAAAATTCATGATTGATCCTTATCCTCTTAATTAATTTTGTATAATCTTTGATTCCAGATTTGGATGATTTTAGTAATTAATTTGAATTTTTGATTCCAAGCTGTCCCAAAAGACATTGTTTTGGTTTAAGGGACCAAAAGTATTTTTTTTCCTATAGGTGTGAGACTAATCTTTTTTGTATGATTAACCACTGAAATATATGACATTTTTATGCTCCTTGGGAATATTTTTTCATGATTTTTGGTGTCATTTTGAATCCACTTTTTAGAGTTAATTTTCTGCAATCATGCCTTGTTATCTCGCTCATTGAGTGAATTGTTGTGACACTTTGGTGCATAATTTTGTGAATTCCTTTTAGCAAATGTAAGCTACTGACTTGACCATGCTAGGCATTTAATTTCATAATTTTCAAATCATTTTCTTATTTTTCCATGATTCTTACATCATAGGTCCTTTGTGTGATTACTTGCCTCAAACCATATACTTTAGAAGGCATTTATGCCACTATTTTAGGTTTTGTTTGCTCGCATATTATAGGTCACTTTTAGATCCTCGATTACAATTATAGGTCACTGTTTAAACCATATTTATTTGGTTTATCTTTTTATTTCAAAGTGCATCCGTATTTGAACTAGTTTGACTTGAAACTTGTTCTCTTATCTTCTAATTGTTAACATGACTTGTATGTAAAGCATAAATGCATATTAATGCATTATAATTTAATCTCATCCTTTGTATGCTACTGACCCATCATTATCTCATGCATATTCACATGTCATTCATCCTTAACTTGCATCATTTACGATCTTATGTGATACTTGTTCCACTTCTTCTTCTTCTTGCTTCATATGCTTAAACATTGCATACATGATGGTATGTCATTCAACCTCATTCATAAGAATTCACTACTAACTTTGGTACTCATTTCATGTATTAATTCATACTTGTATTCCATATGCACTCATACTTCATCCATGAGCCTTAACATGCATTTATGTAAACTTATGTGAACTTTTTGTACATAGTTTGATCTTGTGAGGTACCCTAGCATCCTTAGAGACCTATAACATGTATCTACTGACTTTGGAAGTAATGCAACCCTTAGGAACCTTTAGCTTTAGGTTTGAGCTTTATGTGACCCCTAATATCATTTTAGGAGTTGTTTGATCCTTATTTGTTTTTATTTCCTTATTTCTTTGCTTGTAAATTGTTTTGCTAACATTTTTAGGGGCTAATGGTAAGTCATTGAGTATGTGGATTCTTATCAATACTCATAATTCTCCTTCCCTCTCTTTTAAGAGCTTTCTCTTATGTGATTGTGAAAAGCATCTTCATGCTTCTTTGACATTTCACTTCCTTTCATCCCTTTGAGTTCTCATCTCATCTTCCATCTTTGAAGTGAGTTAGAACTTGTTCTTCTTCTCTCTTTCTATAAGTTTAGATTCTTCAAACCTCACTAATCTTAGGATCTCCATTTCATAACAACATAGGGCGATTCTTAGTTTCCCTAAGAGTTTTCCCTTTTTCTCAACTTGAGTCTCTCTCCTCATCTTCAAAGAAAAGCAAACAACACTTAATAATAAGAGTATGCATATTGCGCCACGAGCCTTAGCTATATAGAAAATGATTAATGGATGTCTCATTCACTCTTCTAAAATGCTTTTCAAATGTCATTGGGGGCGATCTTGTAAATTATTCTCTCCTATATCATAGTATTTAGTGTTGTGCATACGACAAACACATAATAAAAACACTTCTTAATCCAAAAACAACAAAAACACCTAACAAATAAAATAGGCTAGTGTGTTTGAGCCTCGATCTATGGAAATAGGTTTGGAGGTCTTCTCCTTACCTAGGTGTGTTTCTTATCCATTCCATTTTGGGGGGATGTAAGAAGTACACACTCCATTGAATGAGGCTTGAACACACTCTCCTAGGAAAACTCAAATAAAAAGATTCTAAAAAGTACACACTTTCCTGCGGGAATTCTTTTCTCATCTCCTTCACTCCAAACAAAAAACTCGCTTTGACTTGTCTCTTTGCACGGCGGTAAATGCACTCGTATCAGACGAGCTTGCAACACCGGAGCATAGACATAAGTAGTTAAATCATAAAAAACATAAACAAACAAATTTCCTCCCTAGTGAGGGGAACTACGTTGACTCTGATTCTCACTCCCAGTGAGATATGTAGGCAGTGGGGTAGGGCCCATTCGAGCACATTTATTTCTTTTCCCTACATTTTTCCTATTCTTTTTTCTTTCTAGTTCCAGTTCAGTAGAATTTGCAGCAACAAATTACAACACCCATGGAAGTAGTTCAAGCAAGTGTGGATCCCGTCGGGTACGACAAACATGAAGGGGTGCTAATACCTTCTCTTCAGTAACCAACTCTCGAACACAATCTCTTTGGTTCACAAGACCTTGTTCTTTCCTTTCCTTCGGTTTATGCAGCATTACCTTTCCCTTTCTTTGGGATAAAAATGTCTGGCTGGCGACTCTTATTTTTCCACGCCACTTTCACGTTTGTACTAGAATGAAAATCCCGAGAGCGATAACTTGCATCTGAAAGGCATAAAGAGAATCATATCTATGCAAGCTGTCAGAGGGATTCCTAAGCTCAAGATTGAAGAAGGAAAAGTTTGTGGAGAATTCCAAGTAGGAAAGCATACTAAGATGTCACATCAGAAGGTTCAACATCTTACCACCTCAAGAGTCTTAGAAGTTCTTCACATGTATTTTATGGAACTTATGCATGTATAAAGTCTTTGTGGTAAGAAATATGCTTATGTTCTAGTGGATGACTATTCAAGACACACCTGGATAAATTTCTTCATAGAAAAGTCAGAAGATTTTGAAGTTTTTAGAGATCTCTGTCAAAAACTTCCAAGAGAGAAGGAAAGCAATGTTATTAGAATCATAAGTGGTCATGGGAAGGAATTTGAGAATTCCAAGTTTGATAAATTTTGCTCCTCTGAAGGAATTAGTCATGAATTCTCATCTCCCATTACTCCTCAGCAAAATGGGATTGTAGAACGCAAGAATAGTACTTTGCAGGAATCTTCTAGAGCCATGATACATGTAAAACAGTTACCTTATCATTTCTAGGCTAAAGCAATGAATATTTCATGCTACATTCACAACAGAGTCACCTTGAGGAAAGGTACTTTAGCTACTCTGTATGAATTATGGAAAGGAAGAAAACCTACTTTGAAATACTTCCATGTCTTTGGAAGAAAATCCTACATCCTGGAATATCGTGAACAAAGAAGAAAGTTAGATCCAAAATCAGATCTTCTAGGATACTCTACCAACATCATATCTTATAGAGACTACAACTCCATAACGAAAGTAATGATGGAGTCTATAAATGTTGTTGTTGAAGATCAAGACTTGAACAAAGAAGTTGATGTCATGGATGATGTTGAAACATTGAACAATGCAACTCCAGCAGAAACTGAAGACAGGGGTATTGGTGAACAACCCTCTAGTTCTGAGCCTGATGATAGTTAAACCATCAAAGGTCCCTCTATCAGAATTCAAAAAGATCATCCTAATGACCTCATCATAGGAGAGCTGATGAATTAACTGATGAATTTTGGATTAATGCTATGCAAGAGGAATTAGCTCAATTCAAGAGGAATGAAGTTTGGAATCTTGTTCGAAGACCTGAAAGATCAAATGTGATAGGTACCAAGTGGGTGTACAAGAACAAATCTGATGAACATGGAGTTGTCACTAGGAATAAGGCAAAACTAGTTTCTCAGGGATACACTCAAGTAGAAAGAATTGATTTTGATGAGACTTTTGCTCATGTCGCTAGACTTGAATCTATTAGATTACTTCTTGGTGTTGCTTGCATCTTGAAATTCAAACTATATCAAATGGATGTCAAGAGTGCCTTCTTGAATGGTTACCTAAATGAGGAAGTCTATGTGGAACAACCCAAAGGATTCATTGATCCTAATTTACCTAATCATGTCTATAAGCTAAGGAAAGCTCTATATGGATTGAAACAATCCTCTAGAGCTTGGTATGAGAGACTTACAAAATTTCTTGTTAAACATGGCTACAGAAAAGGCCGCATAGTCAAGACTCTCTTTGTGAAAGAAGAAGGAAAGAAGCTCATGAATGCTCACATTTATGTTGATGATATTGTGTTTGGTGGGATGTCTGAGGAGATGGTTCAACATTTTGTTAAACAAATGTAGTCTAAATTTGAAATGAGCTTAGTTGTTGAATTAACTTATTTTCTTGGTCTTCAAGTCAAGCAGATGGAAGACTCTATATTCATATCTCAGAGTAAATATGCCAAGAATATAGTTAAGAAGTTTGGAATGGAGAATGATAACCGCAAAAGGACACCTCCTCTTACTCATTTGAAGTTATCTAAAGATGAAAATGGTGTAAATGTGGATCAAAGTCTCTACAGAAGTATGATTGTAAGCTTATTATATCTAACATCAAGTAGGTCTGACATTGCCTTTGTTGTAGGAGTTTATGGTAGGTATTAAGCTGATCCTAAAGTGAGTCACATCAACCAAGTGAAAAGAATCTTGAAGTATGTCAATGGTACATGTGATTATGGTATTCTATACTCTCATGGTTCCAATTCTGAGCTACGTGGTTATTATGATGCTGACTAGGCAGGATGTGTTAATGATAGAAAAAGCGCATCTGAAGGATGCTTCTTTTTGGGAAACAATTTGATATTTTGGTTCAGTAAGAAGCAAAAGTGTGTGTCTCTATCCACAGATGAGGATAAATGCATAACATCTAGAAGTAGTTGTTCTTAGATGGTTTAGATGAAGCAAATGCTGATAGAATACAATGTCTCACAAGATGTCATGACATTGTACTGTGATAATTTGAGTGCTATCAACATTTCCAAGAATCCTATTCAATAGAGAAGAACCAAGCATATTGATATTCGCCATCATTTCATCAGAGAACTCATTGAAGAAAAGATTGTTGCTTTAGAACATGTAGCCACTGATTTACAACTGGCTGAATTTTTTACTAAAGCTTTGGATGCTTATCAGTTTGAAATCCTGAGAGGTAAGCTAGGGATTTGCATCAATGAGGATCTATATAAATTAAAGTTGTGTGGGAAAACTAGTCAAGACTTTTCAGTTCTCCTACTGCAATTATGTCATTTTGTACCAATTAATGATGGATGGATCAAAAGTGTGAATCCTGGTGGTAACATAAAGATCAAGACGTGGAAAGACAAATTTGTTGCTATTGTTTCTCTTGCTAATAATATATGGAAGATGATGTTGAGAACATTACCCTTGGAGAGAAAGTTGCTGAGAAGAAGTCTGGTGATGTTGCTTGCAATGCTGATATGGGAAGCTGGTGTGGTCTCTCTCTCTCTCTCTCTCTCTCTCTCTCTCTCTATCTATCTCTATCTCTCTCTCTATTGAGTACTAACCATGTGTTATGGGGAAGAAGTTGTAGGTGTGGTTGTCATATTATGGCTAAAAAGGGGGGAGTTAGCTGTATATGCATTATTTCTTCTGTTGTTATGTCTGGTTGAGTGGATAAGGAGGATTGCTGTTTTGATTGGGTGTTGTGTTACCAGGTGTTCTACTATATGCAACCAGAATGTTGCTTCTTATTTCTTCTACTGCTTTGATCTCTGGTGGTTGTTCAATCTGGTTGACTGGTGCTGATAATTTGCTTAGCCATACTTTGCCAAATAGGGAGATTAAAGGTTCTTGGTTTGGCTGCATTTGTAGAAAAAACATTATCATTTGTCTTGATGTCTTGTAAGATGTCCTTTACATTCTTGAAGATCTTCTGGTGTGCAGTGCTTTTATGATGTCATATTAGATGTTGTAGCATATGCCTTGACAGTTATGGGAATTTCTAAATACATAAAGTTTTAATTTAATTTATGTATATTTTTAGCATGTATTAGGTCTTTTGTTTTACTCCAAGATGTGCAAAAATCAAGGGAGTATTGCTGTAAAAAACAGAAGCTTCTATGCGTTAGTTTTCGGAGAATTATTGAAGATCTTTTCTTGCTTGATTCATATGAACTTTTTGAGGAAGTTTCTGATCAGATCCGAGCCCATTCAGAATTCTATATTATTGGATGTTTAACCTAATTACTTTTTACGAAATATTGTGTATTGTCCAAAGCAAAGTGATTTTGAGTGTTAGGATTTTTTGTACGTGTGTTCTATTTGTGAGTCATTCATACATCACCTAAATGTTTAAATTATACTGATTTTTGAGTTGTAATTATGTCCACTCTAAGATTTTAAGCATGCGTGTTTATTCTTGATCAAAGCTTTTAAGCGAGATCAAGGTGTTTTGTTTTGGAAGAGTGATCTTCTGTTTTCTTTGAATTTGTTGATTATCACAGTGTATGATTGAGGGGGAGTGAGATGGTGATTTCTCATATCTAGATGTTTATTTCTAGGTAGAAGTTGTATTGGGTAGGTTCAAGCGAGAAGTCGTAAACTGGGACTGTTTAGGCTTTGAATTGTTCTACTGATAGTGGATTTCCTTCCTAGCTTGGTAGCCCCCAGAGTAGGTGTGTTTGCACCAAACTGGGTTAGCAATCCTGTGTGTTTTTATAGCTGTTATTTATACTACTTTTATCTTGTTAATAATCATATAGTAATGTCATGACATCTCCTTCAACATCACGTATCTGATACCAGAATTTCACATTGAATCAGAATCATGATCATATTAACAAGCATAAAATGCTGAGATGCTCTAACTTTTGATGATGTCAAAAAGGGGGAGAAATGGAAATATGATTTTGATATAACCTTAAGAATGAAAACTCAAACAAATCAAATGATATAAATTATGTATCACTAACGTTTGATATTTGATGGTTATCCAAGGAACTTAACAAGTTCACTAGGCATTCTTAGAACAAGTTATTTATAAGAACTCTGTTTAAGTTATTAAAAATTGTTTGTTCATATAATCAAAGTTGTACACTTTGTGAACATATGTTCAGAATCAAATAGACCTAGTACTGCTCAGCAGTGGAGAACTTTTTGAAAGTCAAAATTATTATGATTTTGGTATCATAATGTTAAGAAGATGTGAACTGTCTGAGAATATGATATCCAAAACATAAGAATCTGAAGCAGAAGTCTTCCTAAAAGTAGTCAATACAAAGTCTACATTCAATGATGCTTTTCAGAACAACGAGCTCATTAGAAGTCTCAAGACTGTCTGAACATCTAGATATTAAAATCCAAGAGAGAAGTTATATCAAGACAAACTCTCATACTCTAGAAGTATAGTGTTTTGTACTTGAAGAGTTATGATAAAGTTCTGATAGACCAAGCAGTTATATTGCATTTGGTAAGAGACTAAGAATACGCATAGAGTTATGATAGTAACAAGGTTCTAAGATGAAGGCTTGTGTTCTAGTCATACTTTGATGAGTATAGAAAAGTAATCTTTCTCTATCATATGTTCTGAACAACTCAAAATTTGTATTTTTTGAGTCTGGGGATCAGGGGGAGACTCTGAGCAAGCATTAATAAAATTTTGGGGACAACAGATTCAGGGGGAGTTGTTGCTCGAAAACTATGAATATGTTCTCACTGGTGATTACCTAGTTATTACCCTGTTAAGTTTGGCGATTTCCTGTATAAAATGTTTTTATCAAAATACTGGTTTTGTCATCATCAAAAAGGGGGAGATTGTAAGAACAAGAGTTGTCTCTGCATTTCATCTCTATGATTTGATGATAACAATGGAGTATTTATGAAAGAACCATTTTATGTTATGATGTTTGTTAAAGTGCAGATCATAAATATTATATATATTAAGATCAAACAAACATTATGAATGAGTACGCAAATGTTAATATGCGAAGTTACTATATGTAACATTAGTCACAAGCATACTGAAGAAGCAAGTGTGCTTCTTAATCTAAACACACTCAGAAAGATCCAAGGATGCAAATGTTGAGTTAGCAATGCTCTTATGGATGCTATTCTAAACATGGTTCTAATCAGATAGCGAAGCGAAGCTTCTGAAGTTAATATTCTGAAGAACTAAGTTCTTAAGACTTTGATGACTTGAAGTTCTAAAGACTTAACGTCTGAAGACCAAGTTTCTGAAGGATTCTGAAGAATTACAATTTCTAAAGATTAAGATCTTGAAGAACTAAGTGCTGAAGACTCTAAAGACAATGTTTTATGTGAACAAAGTTTTTAAGACTCAAAGACTTAAAGTTCTAAAGACTGGTTCTAAAGAACCAAGTGCTGAAGACTCTAAAGACAATGTTTTGTGTGAACAAAGTTCTGAAGACTCTAAGACCTTAAGTTATGAAAACCATGGGTTTCAAGCCAAGTGTTGAAGTCTTGAAGAACATAGTTCTATGTGAAAAAGTTCTGAAGACTAAAGACTTAGGTTTTTGAAGACCCAAGTATCATCATCTCTAACTCATGTTTCATTCATTGATTCATAATCAGAAGCCTCTGAAGTTTAGATGACAAGTTACTGTTAGTAAGGATTATACACAGTACAATAATGCTTTATCCCACAACCTCTCCACTACCTTGAGTTATGGATAAGGATAATATGTGGCAGTACTATTTTGAAGCCTCGTGTAACCATTTCCTTAGTAGCCTAATGGGTTGTAATGACTCTTTTATGTTTGGCTATAAAAGTAAAGCATCATATGCTTTGTGATGTTGGTGGTTCTATCGAACCCAACCGTTGTGTGTGAATATCTGAAGAAAAACATATAGGTTGTTGGAACAAAAATAATACATTATCCAAAACCACAAACACAACAATCAAAGTGTTGATATCTTAGTTGTTGCTCAACCATGATCATATCATAAAATAACAATTCAACATCTGAGAGTCTGAGTTTGTGTTACTACATCAAGATCATCATCTACAACAACAACGACTAGACATTGATGAACTGAAGTTAAAGAAGAAGAAATCAACAAGTCATCAATCAACACCAACTACATCATCTTGGAGCTCATTGAAGATCAAAAGCAAGGAGTTGTTACTCGTAGCTTGCTCACCAATGAAGATGAAGAATTCTAAAGATGCAATTTGAATTATAATATTATAAGCATCTTAGAATCATGTAGTTTGCAAGAAGTTATTTCTCATATTGCTATAACTCTGAAGAGTTACTTTGTACTTAAACAAAAGAGTATTAGCTTGCAAAGAAGCACCTTAGTTAGCTCCAGTATGTCAATTGTACTGAAGAAATTGAAGCTCCTCAAGTGGATGTTATATTCGGAATAGATCCCTTAACGGTTCAGCTGTGAGTTGAGACTCCTCAAGTGGATGTTATATCCGGAATGGATCCCTAAACGGTCCAGCTGTGAGTTGAGATGAAATCCAGGCAGAGGTTATGCTTGGTCAGTGAATATTATATCCAGTTGGATCCCTGAACGATTCGTTATAGAAGTCGCATATGTTCTGTGCAGTTAGTCATGACAGGTTGTCGCGCAGGAAGTCACAGAGGTTTTGTGTAGTTAGTCACGACAGTTGGCCACGCGATTGTAATAATAATGATTTGGTTATAGTGGATTAATTCCTTGTTTAAGGTGAAATCACCTTGGCGGGTGGACTGGATTAGCTTGAGAAGTTCTTAAGGGGACCAGTATATATCTTGTGTTCTTTACTCTTGTTTTATGCTTTATATTCTTTTATGCTTTCGTAACGCATTCATAACATAACTTGACACAACTCATCAAAGTGAGAAAAGTAACGAAGAGTGAAAAACTCAATTCAATCCCCCTTTCTTGTATTTTTCTCACACCTTCATTACCTGCTTGCCTCAACCGAATGAGGATTGGTTTCAAGCAGTTTTTTCCTTACCTGACATGAAACACTTGTGCATGAACAATTATTCTATGGTCAACCATGTGATGCTTAATGCATTCATGGAGAAATGGCACTCGGGGGCCTCGTCATTTCATCTCCCACATGGTGAGATGTCTATCACACTCGATGATATCTCGTGTTTGCTTCATCTTTTGATTAAAGGGGGGGGGGACTTCTAGATCATCAGAGGATTACCAAAGACAAGGTACTCGTGGTGATGGTAGACTATCTAGGGGCTGATCCAGGGGAGGTGAATGAAGATTTAGATAAAAATAGGGGTGCTCATGCTAGGTTTGAATACTTGAAGAAGATATATACGATTGAGATCCTAAGAGCATAGTAAGCTACATGTGATGAAGAGAAGATGGCTCTCCATAAATCGCATGCTATGAGAGCATACCTATTATATTTGGTTGGCACTATGTTTTATATGGACAAGAGTACAACTTATACATATGTCGTCTACCTATGATACTTCGAGGATTTTGAGAGGATCCATGAGTACAACTGGGTTACCGCTTGTTTGGTACACTTGTACTCAAAGTTAAGAGAGAGTTGTATGTGGAATACAAAGCAAGTTACATGCATCATCACATTATTGGCGGTAATAATTTTTTATCTATTAATTTTTCTTTATCATTTTCATTTCATGTTTGCAAAGCCATTACTAATAATTTGTGTGTTCCAAAATTCTTATTTCAGACTTAGATCCTCCAGCTATTCCTGTGCATCTATGGTTGGGCGAGTGTACTGACTTACACTGAGGATATTCCTCGTGCTACTGTTTTTTCCCCGCTCAGAGGGAACCAGCCGATCAGGCCTTTTAGAGTCTATCACTACTACAAAAAAACCCATTTAACAACGGTTGAAAATATCATATAATGACATGGGCGAGGACGTTGTTATGTAGATTATTGTTGTATATATGATAATTACAATCACGACCTAGTAGGCATTGTAATAAACTGGAAAGTGCGCTACCTATCACAACATATTTTACAATACACTGTTGTAATAAAAATAATTGTCCTAGGTTCTATTCCTTGCTGCGCCGTTTTGATATTTATTTTTTCCTGGACAACGCGCCAAATATTATAACGGTTATGCAATATAATTGTCGTTAATTTTTATGGAAAATTAACATATATTATCCTGCTTTTATAATTAATCTCATTTTTTAACATGTATTATTGTTCTCTATATCAAAGCACAACAGAAAATACAACTCACATTTGTGATAAAGTTTTCATAATAATATTAATCGTATCATATTCATAATATCACATAATTGTATCATATTCAATTATATTAGAACAACATCCTATAATTTATCAAGAAAAAAACCTATAGTTTACACATATTATATAACTTCACATAATTGTAACTCGGTGTATTGGTTTCTTGTCTCTTGGTGTCTTGTCTCTTAGTGTCTTGACTTAACATACCTATGATTATAAATAATTATACTTGTTATAAAAAATACTTATAAACTATAACATAAAATTAATATATTATGAATAAATAATAAATTATGTACTTGTTAATTTTCCCATATACCTTCTTCATGATTGAGTCGTATAGTATGCACGACATCTCCATCAACTTCATCATAAGAGGTAGGAACTTGTGTTATGTAAGAAGGCGTGGATGGGATATCAAGACTCCCATCACTAAGAGGAATGTGTTTTCCTTGGAGAATGATTGACCATTTTCCCGATATGTTCGATGGGTTGGTAACATAGAAAACTCGTTTTGCTTGAGAAACCATGATGAATGGTTCGGTCATAAAAGATTCCTTTCCAAGATTGACTAGAGTGAATCCTAAGTCATCAATGTCTACACTATTACTATTATTGGGAACCCACTTTTATTTAAATAAATCCACTTTGAAAATAACATAATTAATCTCCCAAATTTCATCAATGACAGCATAAAATGCGGTAGTTGCCAATACTGGATTCTTATCTTTTGAACTAAAGAAATACATCGATTCAGCTTCAACCATAACCCCACTATTTTGCATTGTACTACAATCATCTTTTGATTTTGTATAAAAGGTATAATGACCAATGTTGTATACACTCCAGGTAATGACATAAAATTTTGGCTCGTACAAAACCCATTTAAGTATCTTGGATCCACTACGATCATTAGATACACTTTTATTAAACCAATCCATGAATCTATTGTTATGCTCTATCAACAATTACTTATCACTCATTCATGGATATTTTTTCTTCAAAAGTCTTTTGTGAGTATCTATGAAAGGTTGAACCTCATCTATATTATTCAATATATAGAAATGTGCTTGAATAACTACACCCCGAACCATTGACTTAACATTTAGACTTTGAAAACATCTTCTGTTTGTGTCAGCATGACGAGACTTTGGAATTCCTATAGAATCTGCATCCAACAAATAGATTGTACAAAACTTAATAGCTTCTTCTGTGATGTACCTTTCAACAATTGAAGCTTCCAAACAGTGATAATTCTTCATATATCCTTTAAAGATCTTCATATATTGCTTTATTAGATACACCCACCTTAAATAAACTGGACCACAAATTTTGATTTCTCTTATGAGATGAACAAGTAAGTGAACCATAATGTCAAAAAAATGATGGAGGAAAATACATCTCCAATTGACACAAGATTATGGCAGCCTCATCTTCTAATTCATCCAATTTTTTGAAATCAAAAACTTTATTACATATGACATTGAAGAATAAACACAGTCTCGTTATAGTTACTCTCACATTTTTTTGGAAGGATCCCACAGATAGCCACTAGCTGAAGTTGTTGCATTAATACATGACAATCATGAGATTTTAAACCAATTAACTTGAGATCTTTCATTGATACAAGTTTCTTAATGTTTCATGAGTAACATGGCAGAACTTTAATACCTTGCAAACACTCGCAAAAAATCTTCTTTTCCTTTTTATATAGAGTGTGACACGCTGGGTGCAGATAAATTCTTTTTCCTTTCTCTATTGGAGCCAATTGTTTTTGTATACCCATCTTCTTCATATCAAGACGGGAAGTATTACTATCTTTAGTCTTGCCTAGAATATTTAGAAGAATGTCAATCAAACTATCACACACATTTTACTCCATGTACATCACATCAAGATAATGTCTAACATCAAGAATTGACCAATATGGAAGATCAAAGAAGATGTACCTCTTTTTTCATATATTTTCGCAAATGCCACTTTTTTATTTTCCTCTCTTCCTAAAGAAAACCATAATGTGTTCCTGCCGTTGATAAACTTCATCCCCGGTTAAAGGTTCAGTAGCCTCAACATAATCTTGCTCTCCATTAAAAGCCTTTTACAATCTACGATAAGGATGACCCAGATTTAGAAATTTTCGATGCCCAAGGTAAAAAATCCTTTTTCCAAACTCAAGTTGGTGATAACAAGTATCATCTTCACATATAGGACACACTCTATGTCCTTTGACACTGTATCCAGCCCAGTTACCGTAAGCCGGAAAGTCGTTGATTGTGTAAAATAACATTGCATGCATCTTAAAAGTTTCCCCATAATATGCATCATTAACTTCAATGCATTCATCATACAAGAGTCATAAATCATCAATTAATGGACTTAGATAAATATCTATGTCGTTACCAAGTTGACGTGGTCCAGCAATCATCTTACTTAATAGTATATACTTATGCTTCATGTATAACCAGGAGATTGGTTGTAAATAGTGATAAGAACATGACATGAAGTATGATTAGTGCTCAAATTACCAAAGAGGTTCATTCCATCGGTGGAAAGCCCAATACTAAGGTTTATTGGCTCGACTCCAAAATCCAGAATCAACGAATCAATTTTCTTCCATTGCAACGAATCAGATACATGGAAAATGTTTTCATCACGAGTCCTTTCATCTGCATGCCATCTAAGATTCTTTGTGTCATTTGAATTAGAAAAAAGTCTCTTTAGTTGTGAAATTATTGGCAAGTATCATAACACTTTAGCAAGATGATGCTTCCTATTAACATTTTCATAGTCATTTTCATCACCAGTGTTGGCCTTCAGCTTGTAACACGACACACCATATTTCAGACATTGATACAAGTCTGCATACTCTTTCCGGTATAATATGCAATCATTATGGAAAGCATGTATTTTGATATATTCCAGACCCATTGGACACAATATCTTCTTGGCCTCATAGCAATGATCCGAATTTTTTTTTATCTTCTGGTAACATTTGTTGTAGCAATTCAAGTAATTACGTGACACTTTTATCCGACCATTCATTTTTTGCCTTCAGATTAGATAACTTTAACACCGATGACAATTGTGTGAAATTTGTGCATCCCTTATATAAATGGGTGTCTTTATCACTATATAAAGTGTCATAAATATGAGCATTCTTAAAAGAAGATTCCCCAATATCAGGGAATGCATCCTCTTGTTGATCTTCCATATATTCATCTTCATCCACTCGTTGACTTTGTGACGCCTGACTGTCCTCTTTATCCACCTCACTATGCCACGTCCATATTATATATTTTTGACATATACCATCACAACAAAGGTGATTGTATATTTCTTTCTTAGAAGCCTTTTTGATATTTGCGCACACAACGCAAGGACAATAAAATATACATTATTGCCGGGAAGATGCTTATCGGCATATTAAAGGAATTCACGAACTTTGTTCTCATAAACTGGACCTAATCTATTGGTTTTCATCCAACTACGATACATGTATAATAATGTGAATGACACACCAATCTAATCCAAAAACTTAAGCATATGCATATACAATATGAACAAAGAAAAAATAAATGAAGATGTACCCTCATACTGAACCTAAAGCATATGAAACATGTACTCTCATTTTAACTTGAGCATATACAATATGAACAAAGATAAATGAATGAAGATATTGAAGAATACCATACTTCGAAGCTGAAATCAAATGAACATAAGGGATGAAGATGTTGAAGAGTACCTTACTTCGAAGTTGAAGGATCAAATGAACTAAAGTGGGGAATATTTGAGCTCCAAATGAATGGATAGTAAAGTTTACGCCACCGCTGTTGTCTCTGTCTTGCTTGTTCAATTAGGGAATCTTATGAAAGAAATAAGTTTTGTTTTAATTTATAAGTAAAACTTTTAATCTCGGTTGGAGTAACAAACCGTAGTGGAATCTTAATCCTCTCACAATGGTTTTTTTAACATAACCGTTGTAAAATCATTTATAATTTATTTTTTAAATAATGGATTTAAGTAACACACACTAAATGTAATCTAAAAAATGGAAAAAATGTTGTTGCAGGGAATCAAAGCTTGCTACATTTCATTTATTACTACGGTGGTTTAATTCAACCGTTATTAAATGACAGTTTATACATCCAGATATTGCATGGGTGCGAAAATTTTAACCTATTACAACGATGTAAAATGATATATTGTAAGCATGGCGTTGTTGTTTGCATGTTTTGTATTAGTGTATCTTGACCGTTTGGTTGTCGAGGACATGTACTTCAACAATCGTGTTGATCACTGTGAGACACTTCCATTAGAGAAGATATTGTTATACCGTGGATGGTTGGCATGTGGATCGTATCTAAATACTCCTCATTTTCCCGAGTGTGTCATGTGGAAGTTCAATTACACTCAGACCATTCCTAGACACCCTGTTTTCTTTGTTCCTCCTTCTTTGACACATAGACAAATAGATGACATGTTTGATTATTATGAGAGTCACTGGAGCTACGTCAAAGAGTATATCTGATGGTTTTTCAGGGTGTCACATCCGTACATGGTGCATGATGCTCCAAGAGATCCACTGAGGACATCTCATCTGGAGATACTAAAGGAGGAGTAGACACATTTAGATCATGTTGAGGATGTCTTACCTAGATATTGTCACATAGTGGAGATTTCACATGCAAGCATTGACAGAGGTATCTTTCCTGATGGGTCTAATGTGAGTTAGGTCCTAGACATCATCATGACGAAGGCACAAGGGACATTGATGTATCAGAGACAACGCCAGAGGATGGGGGAATTGATGGTTGAGGAGGTAGAGGAGGCAAAGGAGTTGTAGTCAGACATACACAATAGTATATTAGTATATAATAGAAGAACTATGAATTGTATTTTATTTTGACATTATGATACTTTATCATTGTTCTCGATTTTTTTACATTTATTCATCTTTTATTTATACATGATATTTTTGGATCATCTAAATTTATTTACGTCATATTTTGCATTTATGTGTGGTTTAAATTTTCATCTGAATACACATTAACAAAATAAAACATAAAAAACATAAAGAGTTTTGAAATGTAATGGATATGGATCTCCGTAAAATTCACGAAGATGCACCTTCAATACAATACAAGTGTATAATGACTTTAGTTGATGCATTGTAATACCCCCGTATTTTATTAAATACTCTAAATGATATTAATTGAGATCAATCGAGTTCCGGTGTACTCTAAGAGTTATCTATTAAGATAATTAGAGAAAATGATGAGCTCACATTGATTTAATTAATACTATCTGACTCTGAGGTTTTATTAATTGGTACATTAGAGACATTTTTGGATACCCTCAATTTTGGACGAGTTAGTGTTATTAACTAAATGATATTTCTCTATATCATTTCCCTTGCCTCATTTGGAAACAAAAATAGAAACATATAGAGAGGAAGTAGAGAGAAGGAAAAGAAAGAAGAGAAAAAGAAAGAAAACCCTAGAAGTGGAAGAAGCCATCATTGTTCACCAAATAATCTTCATCTTCATATATTGTTAAGGTGGGTTCTAGATAAATGCTTTAAGTTCTGGAAGTTATCATTGTGGGGACCTAGGTTAGGAATTGATAAAAATGATTAATTTTGCTAAATCAATGTTTCTAACGGTTCATATGCGGAATAAAATGCGTAGTATAGTCAAGATATGTGTGAGAATAAACTATGATCACTGTTGCTATGTTCCATTATGTATCTATAAGGTTTTGTTGGATTTTGTAGTAAGAAATGCAGGTTTTTGAGCTTCTGCATCATTGTTAACCGGTTAACAACATATGTATAATCGATTAATGCATGGGAAATTGTTCTGTGTGGAAAAAGTGTATGGTTAACCAATTAACCAAATACGGTAACCGGTTACCAAAATGTGCCTCTAACTCTCTTGAAATGAGAAAATATTTGAAAATCCATAACTTTTGAACCTTGAACCCGATCGAGGCGTAGCTAGAATCGATAGAAAGCTATGATAGTGTTCAACTCAATAAAATTGAAAATATTGACGTTGATATGGGATTATTTTAATTGTGATAATTTAATTAAATTAATAGATTATTTAATTGGGTAGTTATATAATTAAAACATCAAGAGTTGAGAAAGTGAGGAAACCTTAGATCAATCAATGGAATAACCTAGGGATGTAACCTGGTATGGTTAGAGGTTTTAGATGGAAATACTTATGCATTGATGCTAGAGGTACATCTTTGGTGAGTAGTGGTTAGCGGAGGGTTGGGTATTTTTGCACCCCAAAGACTCCCAATTGATCAAGAAGTGTGGAAGTTTCCCCAGACAATGCCTCCTCCTAAGCAAAGTGTCCAAAACTAGGGTTTTGTGTTTCCTCAGGTTAAAATGATTTTCAAGGCCTCAAGTGAGCTTCATAACATCCCACATATATTCAATAACCCCCATGTCAAGTTTTAAAGCTTTCCCAAAGAGCTTGCCCAGTCAGATGATCAGATATGCAAAAATCAATCAAAGTAGTTAAAAAGTCAAATTGAGGTCAACTGTGGTCAAATTAAAGTTAAACTTCAAGATTTTTTTGCCAACATCAATTTTATGAAGTAAAATTCATCATTTGATCAAGGGTTTATCATGATTCATCAAGGAAGTTTCAGATCATCAAGAATCGGGAGTTTCTAAATTAGGGTTTTCTTAAGAAAAGTCAATTAAACTTTGACCAGCCATAACTTTCACATGCTTCATCAAATTTTTTCCATCCAAAGCTCATTTTGAAGGAAATTTAATTCTCTACAACTTTGTGTTTCACAAGCTAAGCCTAAAAATGCTTCATTTGGAAGGTATGAGCTAAAACATTACAGGTCATTTCAAAAGTCAACAAAAAGTCAACATCTTCCAAAGGGCATAATTTGAAAATGGTAAAAGATATGGACATGATACCAAAGAGGTTTGTTAGAGGAATCTTTAAGATTTCCAAAATGTCCAAGAACACCTTCATAGCCTTAAAATTGAAGGATTTGTGCTTTGTCAAAGTTGGGAGATTTTTGAGGGGTGTATGAAGAAAATAAGGCCCTAAAACCAAATTTTTCCAAATGGGCCTATCATTTTGCAATCCAATCTTTACTATGACATCATACACGACCCAATGCTTATTTATTCAGATTTTTATAATTTATTTTATATTTATTTGGATTTTATTAATTAAAATTCAATTTAAATACATATAAAATATGAAAATCAAGTAAAGCATGAAATCTTTGATTGAAAGTCATTTAAGTCATGTTTAAGAAGATTGGAAACCAAATAAAATCAGATTGGATCAAAATTGGAAAGGATGGATGAGATTTTTTGAATATTTGAAAGTGAGAAATCTTCACACTCAAGTTACTTCATAAGCCCATAAATCCACAAGTTTTTGACCTAAATTGATTCCATACAAGTAGACAAACCTAACACAAACACAAGGACACGAATTTCTGCCTCCAAGAACAAGAACAACGTCAAAATATTTCAAAGAAAAGTGGCAATCAGATTTTTGCTTAGAGACTATATCCAGTTGTTTTAAAGGTTCAAACATGTTCTTTGTACATCCTTGATGTTATCCCAATGCCTTACTTCATCAAAAACTCTTTCATGTGCACAAATCGATTTTGGTTTTTTCTTAATTTTTTCGTTTTCGGATTTTGCTTATTCATGTGTTATCAATGATATTTGACCTTGAATTGTTGTTTGTGATGATCCTTAGGACGTTTCTGGGCAGGTTTCTTGGAGTTCCACCATCTAATCCGTGAACCACCATATTTAGGGTTCCGAAGGTTGTAATTTGGGATTTCGTTCAAGAACTAATTTTAGACCAAATTAAAGACATATTTAGGTTTATTAGGTTGCCTTTGATTGATATGAGTCATTAAATTGGATTTCTTGCTTGTATTTGTCATATTTCAGTATGCAGGATTTTTAATGACGGAAAAGATCTGTCACTACAACCTTTTGTGACGGACGAAGCGTCACTATAGGCTAACCGGACGGCTGGAGGTTGAAGACGGGCTTTGGCGCGTTTTTGAAATTCAAAAAATGGCACATTCTTTTTATGGATTTTGGTTCATTCCTTTAACACAAGCATGCAGCTTGTCCCAGTGGTCAAACGTGAAACGTATGAGGTAATTAGGGTGGGTTCGATCCTTGGCTGATCCCTCCACCCCATTTTTTTTAGCTTTTTGTTTTCTTCTTGTTTTTTTCTTTAATATTTTTAATTAATTATTATTATTTTATAATTATTTACTATACTAATTAATTAATTCACCAATATTTGTTAATATTTTTTTATAAAATCAGTAATGAATCAATTATTATTTTTCTATATAAATAATTTATAATAAAAATATATTAAATTTTTTATAAACATGATTTATCTATGAATTAATCAACTTGTTTTTTTAATAATAATAGTTTGTTTATAGTTTTCTTTTTATTTGTAAATAAATAATAATCAAATATGTATTTTCTAATTATTGTTTTGATAATTAAAAAGAATAAAGACTTTCTATTTTTTTTCTATAAAATAAATCTTATATATATATATATATATATATATATATATATATATATATATATATATATATATATATATATATATATATATATATATATATATATATATATATATATATATATATATATATATATTTATATATATATCCTTCTAAATTTAGCATAATCCATAATTAACTTAATTCTTTTCTAAATTGTAAAAATTACTCTTTTTTAAATTAGCCCTAAATATTTTAAACCCTAAATAATTTTTTTTATACAATAACTTTTTTTTTATAATTTGCATATTAATAAATTTTAACATATATTTCTTTTATTATTACTATTACTAAATTAGTTTCTAAAAATCATAATTAACCTAAATTATTTCTTTTTTTATTCTAATCCTTATTATTATCATTGCTTTATTTATTATTATTATTATTATTATTATTATTATTGTTTATTTATTTATTTTATTATGTCTATTATTATTATTATTATTTTTTATCCGATTATTTTTGTAACTGCCCATAAGCCATGTAATAGCGTAGGTTTTATATTTCCGTATTTATTTATTTCATTAAATTGCGTGGTTAGTAAATAGGGTGTGGAAACTTATTTGTATTTAAATAATTTAGATAATTTAATTTAAAAAGATAAATATTTAAAAATGTACACTCACACACGTAAGTCGATCTTTGATCGTCATCTTGCACTTCCTAGGATATTCTTCTTGGTTGCCTTTAAATGGTCAAGTCCCTCGAATATATGGGTGTCTTAAGCAAAGTCCCTTCAAGTATAAATCATCATAGTCCCTTTAATTAAAAGATCAAGTCCCTTCGAGGTTGCCTACGGAATAATGATCTTGTTCCTTCGAATAAATGATGATAGTCCCTACGAATTGCTAAAGACACCCTTACCTGTTGCCTTCATTGACCATACGATGACCCTACGCCCGTCCCTTAAACAAATCCAAGGTAATGACTACCTATTCCTTAATAATAAGGACAGTCTTACCCTTGAAAGAACATATAAGAACATGAATGACTTAGTCTAGGGTAGGTACCTCCTAGTTACTTGCTCACTTCTTAAAATTACTTTTTACACCTCACTTTCTCAAACATTTTTCAAACAAGGCTTTGTATACATCCATACGAGGATCATTACAAAGTACTTAGAAAATTTCTAATCACACACTACACTCTTCAAAAACAATTTAAGTGAGCTAAGTAACTAAGAGCCCATGGATAACCATGGATATAAATGGTGCTAACACCTTCCCTTTATATAACTACCCCCCGAACCTAAGTCTTTTAAAATAGGTCTATCCTGTTCTTTTATGTCCCTTCCTTATGGATAAAATAAAAGTCGGTGGCGACTCTTGCTATCCGCAATATTTATAGAAAGTCAGTTCTCCCACCGTGTTACAGGGCTTATATTGAGAGATCCTCTGGAGTATACGCTTTATCCCTTAATAAGTATTCATGACCCGTGTCAATAATCTCTTATGTAGGGTAGGCAAGGGAAAGTTGCTTATTAGGTAAGTATCTGTGACCCGTGTTAATAACTCTATTGCATAGGGTTGGTCGGGGAAAGTTACTTAGTAGGAAGTATGAATGACCCATGTCGATAACTCTCTTGTGTAGGGTTGGTCGGGGAAAGTACCCATGTTTTAGATATCAGTGACCCGAGTCGATAACTCTTGTGCAGGGTTGGTGGGGAAAATATATCTAAGGTAGAGTCTGTGACCCGTGTTAACAACTCTCTTGTGTAGGGTTGGTCAGGGAAAAATTTCTATAACTAAGGATCTATGACCCGTGTCGATAACTCTTGTGTAGGGTAGGCCAAGAAAGATGCCTTAATGCATTTCCGATCATGATGGTTAGAGTTATTAAACTCATGAGTATATTCCATATAGTGAGAGATTGTGAACTCAAGGTCTTGTCCCTTTTCCCTGACTTGACTTAGGTTTAGTTAAACCTTGTAAATCCAAGAGTATTCATAAGATAGAGAACTCACTGGGATTTATTATCTCACCCCACGTTGTTGATTATATATTAGGTGCTTCAGGTTCCGTGAAGGGTAAGGATAAAGTAGTTTGATTATCCTTACTTATCTTGGCTTTTGGGATGGCATAGCTTCCGTTGTGGAGATTTTATTTTGAGATCGTTGTTTTGATCTAGTTCTTAGTACTTTTGGACATCTTGTGTATATTATGCCTTAACTTTAGTTCCTTGTGTTTTGGGCATGTAATGTATACAACGTCTTAACTAGGAACTTATTGGTATTTTAGTACCAAAACTTGTATTCATGTATAATATATATGCTTTCATGTATGTTGTTATATATGGTTTTTACAATTGGTATCAGAGTAGGTCGTATCCTCGACCTAGCCATGAAATATTATAAGTCATTATTTCTGTTTCATATGCGTTTTGTCACCATTGGCCTCGATGTTATAATTAAGGTATTGAGCCTGATCAACTTAATCATATATGTATGATATTTAGGAACATGGCTGACGGACGCAAAAGTAATCGTGGTAGACCTAGAACTTAACCTTCAGCGGTGAATCCTCCTGGTGGCGACGAGGGTGTTATATGGCCCTAGTTTTTGCAACAGGTGCCGCAACAACAAAATCAATTCACGCAGTTGATGATGCAAAATATAAATGGAGGTATTCATCCTCAGGTGGTTGTTCCAGAAGCTATAGGTGGAACTTTTAAGAACTTTATCCGCATGAATCCTCCTAAATTTCATGGCGAATTGGATCTTGTGAAAGCTCATGAATGGGCGGCTGGTACAGAGAGAATCTTTCTGATTGTTTTGTGCAATGAAGAGAACAAAGTGGTGTTTGTGTTAACACCCCAAATTTTCCCTCACTCATTTCACCATGGCTTGTGATATTTTCATGTGCATAAGTTCAATCATAGCATCTCATATTGCATTCACTGCATTGATTCAAAGTCATCTGCATCTAGGGTTTGTGATCTGAGCAATCCAAGAGCTATTTGAGCCATTTCAAAGGTCATCAATCATCTAAAGAGGGTCCATGTATGTTCAAGCATCATATTATATCCTCACGAGGTCAAAGAAGTCAAAGAATCACAAGAACTGAGAAAGGCATGGAAGCAGAGCCAGGTTTAACTGCACAGATGACCTAAAATTAGGGTTTTGGTTTCAAAGGCCATAACTCCAAATTTTTTGGTCATTCTTGTCTCTATTGGTCTCTATATGATATGAGGATCATGCATATCAATTTTCATGAAGAAATTCAATGGGGGAAGGCATCTGATCAAGAGATGACTTCTTGAGCAAGTCAGTGCAAAATCAGGGCATCTGAGGCCCCCAATGACCCAACCAAAGGGGTTTCTCCATCATTTTGAATGTGTATGATCTTTATTTGATCATAGAAGATGTTAGAAGTTCACAAAATTGAAGAATTTCAATCCATTTGCAAAGTTGCCTTTTTGGGAAAGTGACTTATAATGTAAACTTGCCATTTTGGGAAAGTTTTTCAACCTCCTCTTTTTGATTCAAAAATGCTTCAAATGAGAAAACTTTGGTCATGAAAGTTGTAGAATGGATCCTCCCATTTTCAAAAAGTACAAGAACTCTTTCTAATTCATTTTGGACCAAAAGTTATGGCCTTGCAAAGTTGGGGAAAATCATGAAATTTCACTTATGCACCAAAAGAGGAAAGTTGCAAAACTTCATGCCAAGGCTAATTGTAACTTTAAATCAACTTCTAAGCATTACACAAACATAAGTCATGACCTAAAATTCAGAATGCACCAAAGAATTGCTCATTTTCATGCCTTGATCATTAAGAAACTTCAAAAGGGCCAAACTTAGTGAAATTTGCAAAACCTCCCACAACTCCTCACAAACTTGCTAATTGGCCTCAATCTGAATTCCATGGTTGCCCTTGATCCTTGCTGTGCAGGACACCCCATTGTCCTTGGCCTGCCATGACCCATACCTCAAAGGACACCTAACATTGACTTTTGGCAAAATGGACCATACCAATCAAGCTGAGCCACACCAACTACTCTGACCAATCACAGCTTCACATACATGCCTCATGGATCATTTCTCACACAATCTTGGAAGCTGAAACCTCCCATAACACAGCATTCTCCAAAATCCCTTTTTATGCATTTTTCTTCGAATCTAAATACACAAGCCTCAAACCTCAAAACAAACTTCACAGAATCACTCACCATGATCCTCTGATCATTTCCTGTAGATGTCTAGAATTGGCAGAATTTTTGACCAACAAGAAATATTGAATTCAGTTCAGAATGTCCTATCAGATGTTGGGACATTATCAAACAGAGTATAAGAACTTATTTCAGGATGTCACACCAGATGTTGGGACATTGTGTAAATGACTTAAGTTCAGTTTTTCAGGATGTCCCAACAGATGTTGAGACATCTCAAACCTGCTACCAGAATTAATTAATGACTAACTAATCTGAGATATTTAAGGAGAGTTATCTGGAATTAATTATGGATGGATAAAAACAGAACAAGGCGCATCTGTAGGGAGTTTTATTATGAGGATTCAGATTAATCAGAAGAACTAAATCACCTAGAATCTAGGAAGTAACAAACCCTAAATTCAAGGTGGAAGCTGCATGCTTTTAGGACTGGATTAACCTACAGAAAGCCCAAATTACAAACACCTATTTAATCAACAGAAACTCACAGAATTGAGTACGAATCACTGAAGACAAAATAGGGTGTTGTGTCTTTAATAGCAGGTTGTTTTTAATTGTACCACTTTATGAGCTTTTAAGCAAAAGTGCATTTGTGACTTGATTGAAACTGTGAAGTAAGATCAAGCTGTATTGTTTGAAGAATGTCTTCAATTTTATTAAACTTGTAAACTTGATCACTGTGTGATTGAGGGGGAGTGAGTTGGTACTCATATCTAAGTTGTGTCTTAGGTAGAAATTGCATTGGGTAGATATTAAGTGAAAGATTAAACTGGGTTGTTTAAGTCTAGAATTAATATTACTTATAGTGGATTTCCTCCTAGCTTGGTAGCCTCCAGATGTAAGTGTGGTTATACACTGAACTGGGTTAACAAACTTCTGTGTTGTTTAATTTTCTTGCACTTTAAAGTTTTGGTTAAATCTGTCAAGTGTTGGGACATCTCATAGGACATCTCATACCTGATCACAGAATTTCAATTGGCATCAGAGCAGGCACCCTGCCTGTTTATACTGGGTGAGATCTAGGGAATACAAATTCTGGAAACATGGACAGAGATATAGGATCAGTAAATAGACCACCTATACTGGATGGTTCTAATTATGACTACTGGAAGCCAAGAATGATTGCATTCTTAAGATCACTTGACAACAGGGCCTGGAGAGCAGTCAACATTGGATGGGAACATCCTATCCAAGACACCAAAGATGGATCAAAAGTGTTGAAACCTGAAGAAGAATGGAGTAAGGAGGAAGAAGATTCAGCACTAGGCAACTCCAAGGCCTTAAATGCTCTATTCAATGGCATTGATAGGAACATCTTTAGACTTGTGCATCACTGTGAGCTAGCCAAAGATGTGTGGAATACTCTCAAAACAACTCATGAAGGAACATCAAAGGTAAAGATGTCAAGACTTCAACTTCTCACCACCAAGTTTGAAAACTTGAGAATGAAGGAAGATGAGACAGTTCATGAATTCTACATGAACATCTTAGAAGTAGCTAATACTTCTGGTGCTTTGGGAGAAAAGATGACTGATGAAAAACTTGTAAGAAAGATCCTCAGATCTTTGCCAAAAAGATTTGACATGAAAGTCACAGCAATAGAAGAAGCTCAAGACATATGCACTATGAAAGTTGAAGAGCTCATTGGTTCCCTTCAAACATTTGAGATGGGAATGAATGACACAAATGTTAAGAAGAACAAAAGCATAGCCTTGGTGACAAATACTGATGAAGAAGAAGATGATGAAACAGAATCTAGTAAAAGCTTATCAGACAACATTGCTATGCTTGGAAGACAATTCAAAAAGA
Organism: Lathyrus aphaca; assembly: GCA_963966055.1. Taxonomy (NCBI): domain Eukaryota; kingdom Viridiplantae; phylum Streptophyta; class Magnoliopsida; order Fabales; family Fabaceae; genus Lathyrus; species Lathyrus aphaca. Next base: position 195,746,045 of record OZ014525.1, read on the forward strand.
TTCTCAGAGGGATGGAAGGCAAATTCAAACCCAGTGGAAGATACACAAACTCTTCTGAGAACAAGAGACCTTATGATGCTAACAGAAGGTCAAATTATGATGAAAAGACTAGTCAAGAAAAAGGAATCAAATGCCATGGATGTGAAGGATATGGACACATCAGGAATGAATGTCCTACCTACTTAAAAAGGCAAAAGAAAGGACTATTTGTAACCTGGTCTGATGAAGACTCAGGAGGTGATTCAGAAGAAGAATCAGCTAAGCATATCACTGCTTAGCTGGATTATGTGAATCTGAAAGTGATTCCAGTGATGGGGAGCTTACTTTTGAAGAACTTGAGCAAGCATACAAAGATCTATACAAAAGAAGCACTGAAATATGCAGTGAGGTTATAAAGCTAAAGAAGCAGAAGGAGGCACTAGAAGATGAAAAAGCAAGTGATCAAGAAATCATTGACACCTTGAAAAGTGAAGTAAGTCTTCTCAACTCCAAATTGGAACACATGTCCAAATCTGTTAGAATGTTGAACAGCAGCTCAAATACACTGGATGTTATTCTCAACAACAATAAGCATTCAGGGGATAAAAGTGGACTGGGATTTAACAGAGTACATAAAGATGAAGCTAGCTCTAGCAAAACTACTTCAAAATCCATACAGTCAAACAAGATGTCCCAACAGATGCTTCAACATCAGGAAAAGAACACAAAGTCAAACAGAATGTTCCAACAGATGTCTCAACATTCTGAAAAGAACAAAATGAAGAAGAAGTATCAAAGATGGAGATGTCATCATTGTGGAAGATTTGGACATATCAAACCTCATTGTTATAAGCTGCATGGATATCCAAATCAGATGTATCAGCAACCTTCTAAGCAGAAAATAGAAGTTACCAAGAAAGTGCTGCATAAACATCAAAGAAATCAGCAACCTCCTAAGCAGAAGACAGAAGTCATCAAGAAGGTATGGAGACCAAAAGCTAGCATTCAGGCTGATCAAAGCTACATACACAAGAACAAGATCAACAATCAATCTTGGAGATCTACTGATGAACAACACACAGGGCAGAGGCATCAAAAGAAATCTCAACTCAAATGGTCAAAGAAAAGTGCTGCATATATAGCACATACATCACTAAGAGTATCAGCTAAAGAAGACTGGTACTTTGACAGTGGATGTTCAAGACACATGACTGGATTGAAGAATCTGCTAGTAAACTTAAAGTCACATTCATCCAGGTATGTAACCTTTGGAGATGGAGCTAAAGGAGAAATCAAGGGAGTTGGGACCTTGGACTGTCAAGATGTTCCAAGACTAGATGATGTGCTGCTAGTTAAAGGTTTAACTACTAACCTGATCAGCATAAGTCAATTATGTGATCAAGGGTACAGTGTAAACTTTACCAAAACTGAATGCATAGTGACTAACAAAGAACAAGAGGTTGTCATGAAAGGAGCAAGATCTAAAGACAACTGTTACATGTGGGAATCTCAAGACTTCAGCCTTACTTCAACTTGCTCCTTAGCTAAAGAAGAAGAAGTGAAACTATGGCACCAAAGACTAGGTCATCTTCATTTCAGAGGAATAAAGAAGATAATATCTATGGATGCTGTAAGAGGTATTCCTAAACTGAAGATTGATGATGGAAAAATATGTGGTGAATGTCAAATAGGCAAGCAAACCAAGATGTCCCATCTAAAGCTCCAACATCTGACAACTTCCAAAGTTTTGGAACTATTGCATATGGATCTTATGGGACCTATGCAGGTTGAAAGTCTTGGTGGCAAGAGGTATGCCTATGTGGTGGTTGATGACTTTTCAAGGTATACATGGATAAATTTTATCAAGGAAAAGTCTGATGTATTTGATGTATTCAAAGACTTATGCCAAAGAATACAAAGGGAAAAAGCCAGCTGTGTGATCAGAATAAGAAGTGATCATGGAAAAGAGTTTGAGAACCAAAATTTCTTAGATTTCTGCTCTTCAGAAGGAATCAATCATGAATATTCTTCACCAATCACTCCTCAACAGAATGGGATTGTTGAGAGGAAGAATAGAACTATTCAAGAATCAGCAAGAGCTATGATCCATGCTAAAAAGTTACCTTTGTACTTCTGGGCTGAAGCTATGAACACAGCTTGTTACATCCACAACAGAGTTACTCTAAGAAAAGGAACTTTGTCCACAATCTATGAAGTCTGGAAGGGCAGAAAACCCACAGTTAAGTACTTCCATGTGTTTGGAAGTAACTGTTAGATTCTGGCAGATAGGGAGCAAAGGAGAAAAATGGATCCTAAAAGTGATGAAGGGATTTTTCTTGGATACTCTATAAATAGCAGAGCATATAGAGTATTTAATTCTAGAACCAAGGTTATCATGGAGTCTATAAATGTGATAATTGATGATGCTCCTACAGATGTCCCAGAAGATGTTGGAACATCTGTGTAAACACCCCAAATTTGCCCTCACCCATTTCACCATGGCTTGTGATCATTCTCATATGCATAAGCACAATCATATCATCTCACATCTCATTTTTGATTCACTGCATGGTTCTAAGTCATCTACATCTAGGGTTTGTGATCTGAGCAATCTCAGGGCTTCTTGAGCCACTCCAAAGGCTATCAATCAATTCAAAGGGGTCTACATGTGTTCAAGCATCATATTACATCCTCACAAAGCCAAGAATTCAAAAGAATCACAAGAACTAGGGTTTGAGTGGATGCAGAGCCAAGTTTGACTGCACAGTTGACCTAAAATTAGGGTTTTGGTTTCAGAGGCCATAACTCCAATTTTTTTGGTCATTCTTGTTTCCATTGGTCTCTATATGGTATAGGGAGTGTGCATATCAATTTTCATGAAGAAATTCCATGGGGAAGTCATCTGATCAAGAGTTGACTTTTCAGACAAGTCAGTGCAAAATCAGGGCATCTGAGGCCCCCAATGACCCAACCAATGGGTGATCTTCATAATTTTGAGTGTATATGATCTTTATTTGATCATGGAAGAAGATTGAAGTTCATGGAAATCAAGAATTTAGGGTTTTTGCAAATGTTGACTTTTTGGGCATAGTTGACTTTTCAAGAATGCATCATTTTATGTCATTTTTCAAGCCATGATTTTGGATCCAAAAATGCTTCAAATGGAAAAACTTTGGTCATGAAAGTTGTAGATCTCATCTTTCCCTTTTCAAAAAGTACAAGAACATGATCAAACTCTTCATGGATTAAAAGTTATGGCAATGCAAAGTTGGCTAAAATCACTTATTTTCAAGGCATGCCCTAAGTGAGAATTTTGCAAAATCATGGATCAATGCATTTTGCAGCCTCTAATCCATTCCAAACCAACACACAAACATGTCTCTAAGTCATAAGATCAGAATTGAACCAAGAATGCCCATGGTTATAGTTCATGTAACTTGATTTTTCTCATGAAAGTTCAAAAAGCAACAAGTTGCAAAACTCATGATCATGCTCCCTCCTACTTGCAGCCTTGGATGCTGAGCTTTGCTAGCCTCTCACCTCACCTTGCTGCGCCAGCCCATGCCCATGTACTTGCCTAGAACCAAGCCCATGCCTCTCTTACAACCAAGTTGACATTTTGCAAAAGTAAACATCCCAATCAATAAAGGGCAGGTCACATCATCTGACCAATGAGAGAGGTTTATGTGGACAAAGGGCAAGCCATTCCATACATCTAGCAAGGATGAAAACACTTCATTGACAACATTCACAAAAAGACACCACATTGCATTTTCTATCGAATCTGCCTCCACAGCCAAGAAACACTCAAACTTTCTTCATCATCCAACTCAACACACTCCATAGGCCTCAAACCACAAAAGCTCAAGCCTGAAACAAGCCTGACCTGAGCTTCACCATTCTTCACTTTCCAAACCAGTTCTCTTCGAATCTCACTATCCAGCCATCAAACATTTCATTTTTCTTCACCAACAAGTCAAGCATACCACAAGGAGTCCAAACCACTCTTTACTTTGAACTGAAACAGCCTGTACACAAAGCTCATTTCCTGCTACACCAGAACTGGTTCTCACAAATCAGCCATCCACAAGAGCTTTGAAGCCTTCCATTAGCATCAAGGGATACAAGGGAGTCCATTTGCACGCAAGGAAAGCTCTGGAAGCTCAGTTTTGAAGCTTTCCAGCTCAGGTATGATCATGAACTTTTTCTCTCAAAGCTTGTATTTTAAGTTATAAATTGACTGTGTGTGTCTTGCTGATCATGGGGATGGGTTTAGAATTAAGAATGAGTGAAAAATGAGGATTTACCAGGGCTCTGAAATTTTGCCCGTAAAACTTCATGGCTTCGATTCCCTTAGTTTAAGCTTGAGAAATTCATTTTGAGAGTTGATTTGAGTGAGGTTTGAGTAGAGGAGTGTTTCCCTGGTTTTAATTTGAAGAATGGTTGCCTGAATCGTATTCTAGGGTTTGGTGGTCACCGGAGAAGATGACCGGAGCTTCTCTCCGGTCACCTGAAAGTGCTTAGCCCTAATCTTGTAATTAAATGGGATTTAAATCTTGAGCGTTGGATCAGCTGACTGGCGTTGACTTCGCGCGTGAGTGAATGGTTCAGATGGGTCCACTGTGCCCTAATCACCATTAAGTCTAATTAATCCATTTAATCATTTTATAAACTTAATTTACTCAGAAGCAATCCTGGCCCTTTAAAAGCGCGCGCGGTCAACGTGTTCAAACCCAGGATCAATCCCAACCTTACATTGTGCATACTTCCCATTTTTCTCAATTTATTTTAATTTCTTTTCATTTTATTTGTACAATTTATTTAAAATAGCAAAAATGTTTTAAAAATTATGAAACTTTTTGTCAAGAGTTTCACTAATTTTTAAAACCCAAAAATATTTTTATTTTATTTTTTATCATTAAAAAAGTATTTTTAAACATTTAAAAGATTATTTTTAATTGATTAATGGGAATTAATTAATTAAAAATACTTTTAGGTATTTAAAAATTACCAAAAAATTCATGAAATGTTCTAAGACATTTAGAAACATTGTCCAACCTTCAAACCAAATTTCTTTTTTGATCTTGATGCATTTTAAGAATTTTTCATTGAATTAAATCATTTTTTATGCATTATTTTGATCATGGATTCAAAAATTCATTTCTGCCAATTGGTGAAGGTTGAGACATTGATTCTTCTTGCATTGTCTTTTGTTTTGCATGTAGTTTCTAGGGTAAAAAGGCCATGAATTGTTCTTGCATTTTCAAATTGTTTGGCATTTGTTTTGTTAAGAACCCTAAAGAACCCTAATAACTTAGAAAATTCATATCTTGAGTTTGGTTGAGAGTTGAGAGCTCCCCTTTGGGCAGTGGTTCATCATAGGCCTAGGGTTTCTTTGGGTACCATTTTCCATTTTTACTTTAGGGTTTTGCTTCTGTTTTTGGTTTGTGTTTGATGTTTGATCCATGAACCCTAATTTGGGCTTTCTCTTGCATCCTTCTTGCATTCTCTTGCATAACATGACTTGTCTTTGCATTTTGTGCATTCTTATGATTCATTTGACATCTTAAGACATGTAGAAAGCATCTTTGATCATTGCATCCCATATTTGCCATGTCATTTGTCTTGTATGCTTCATAACTTTTCATGTCTGTTCATGCTCCTTAGCTTGCATCATTTGCATTCATGATCTTGTATGAACATCCCCATTGTCTTGCCTCATGTTTGTAGCACCTCATAACATCATAATCATCATCAACATGCTTCTGGTCTTGCTTTGCATCATATCATTTTATCTCATCTTGCATTGCATTGCATTTCTTTCTAACATTGCAGGTGGTAAGTAAACTTGAGAAGTGGATTTGCCTTCACTTCTCATACCTTTTCTTTTCATCTCTCTTGCATCCATTGCTGCATTTCTATTTGTGTTTGAGATTGAGCTTGCTCATTCTTTCTCTTCCCACTTTCTTTCTTCAAGTGACTTGACTTCTTGAATGAAGCAAGTCACTTTGCTTCTCTTGATCTTGTTCATCTGCTTCCTGGTGGCTCCTCTGAAGATTGTTCTTGCAAACCTCACAAACCTTAGGATCATCCAAGCATGACAATGAATTAGTGTTTTGATTAGTCCCCCCATAGTTTTTACCTTTGTGTCTCTCTTTGAGTCCTCTCTTCTCACCTCATAATCAGGGACTAAACCCTAAAGGCTTTAAGACTTTGTGATTAAGCTTATGCCTGCATCCTTCTCTTAGGATGGAGTGTATAACTTTAATCCTAAGTATTAAACCCTTAAGGTGTTTAAATCTCTTAATCAATTCACTTAATAATTATCAAGACATCACACTTGTAACTTGTGCCTTGCATTAGGGTTCTAATTCTTCCTTAAGTGGTTAAGAAGGACTAACCCTAGTGTTAATGGACAAGTCCCCCTCAAGTTGTCTTACAAACCATAAAATTCACTTCATCATCATATCATTAATCTAAAATCCACTTAATAAAGGCTTGTTTTGTCATGGGTTTAATCCCTAATCATGGGTTAAGTTGAGGAGTCTTCCTCAGCTTAAACATTCTCATCTATTATCCTTCTTTTAGGATGATGTAATGGGTCTGTTTAATCCTCGATTATGGCTTAACCTCATTACTCAACACTAAACAAAATCACAAAAACATCTAAATAATCATAAGTAGGTCAATGATCTTAATCCTACATCAAAAGGTGATTAAGTGTGAGAATCTGACTTCACACTTAAGGTATTCTCATTACCCCTAATCAGAGGGAGGATGTGATGAGTTTACTAACCCATTGGTTTAGACTTAAGCTCATTATCCTATGACAAACTTCAAAAAAGCAATAAAAGACTGAAAACTCAAAAACAAACAATAATCGTCTCCTTCGGGATTCTTTTCTCATCACCTTCATTCACAAACGAGAACTTGCTTCTTCCGTCTAATGCAAGACAGTTAGCATCTGTGCCAGACAGATCATACACTTGAGCATTGACAAGCAAGCAGTTCACAAGTCAATTCATCTTTCAGCCTCTTTGGGTCGAACTACGGTGTTCTGACTTCCTCATTGCACGAGAGGATACGTAGGCATAACTTAACGGTTATCGAACAAAAGTCTCTGTATATTCCCCCTCTTTCCAGCTTTATTCTCTTGGCCTCATGATCATGAGCATACTCTTTCCTTACACTGACACTTTCATACTTCACATCATTATCACACTTCACTTCTTTTACACCGACACCTGTACATATCATTCTTTCCAGCTATTTTATACACAGATTGCACTGACACTACCCCTTTAAAACACAAATCTTTTAAGCGTGGATCCCGTCGAGTACGACGGACAATCTGGGTGCTAATACCTTCCCAGGTTGTAACCAACCCCCTTTCTCAGTCTCTCTGGTTCGCAACCGTCTTATCCGTATCTTTCTAGGTCTATGCAGCATTACCTTTCCTCCGGGATAAAAATGCCTAGTTGGCGACTCTATTCATCTCCAGTGAGTTCACGGCTGTGTGTTCTCACTGTTCCCTTCGCCGACCGTTCGCGTCTGTACCCTCATCTGATCCATTTTCATTTGTCGGGAGCGACAGCTTGGCGACTCTGCTGGGGATATCCTTATACTGCAACCAGGGCTTCTGGTTCTTTTTGTGGGTTCCTCCTAGCGCTTGATTGATTTGTGTTTACTGGGGTGTTATGTGCTTGTATTTATTTTTGTTTATTGCTTTATGTACAGTTGATTTATTGCTTTCTTTATAGCTTTATATTTTTCATACTGTCATACTGTGCTGGCTGGATCTGGTTTTTCTTTGGTGGGTGGGTACTTCATTGAGAGTTAAGGTCCTATACCTGGGACCTGAGTGACACCTAGGCTAGAGTGAATCATATTCTTTCCCATTCCATTTCGGTCTGGTGCGGGAATATGAAACACGGTTCAGATATGGGTTTCTTCTTGAGAACTCTGTGTTGCAGATTTCCTGCAATGCTAGGGCTATCTGGGAAGCCTGCTAAGTCTGGATGACCTTTTAGTATTGACCTTCAGAAACTGAGGTGAATTAGAGGAGGAATTGTTATGGTTATTGTAAACACTGTACCTCCGGGTTGGAAGTGTTTACACTTCCCATAACTGATCCAAGTCTGAGGATCCTTGTTCTAGATCATCACCTGTGAGGGGGTTGGGCTGTTTACAGGTTTTGCAGGTACCTTGACCTCAGAATACCCTGTTACTTTGACTTTGTTAAGAATGCTCCATGTTGGACAGTTCTTGTGATTCTAAAATCCTGGACTTGTGGCTCTTTATTTGAGTCCCCCACCCTGGTTACTGGATTTATAGACCTCCATCTGAAATTCTTGAACACACATGGATCTATACCAAGGCAGTTAATCAGATCCAGCTCAGTCACAAACCCTTGCATTTCATTTTGCATACATACTCATTGCATCATATTTACATGTGCTTATTTGTGTTTCAGGGTATCCATTTTCATCTGGTTTTGGTTTTGACCCCATCTGCAGTATTGACCTATCTCCACCAGCCCTTGTTTCAGTTTGACAGCCATATACTTCAGTTACTTGCACTAGCCAGCCAGTGGCCCACTCCTCAGCATTTTCATCAGCACTTATTCTACTCAGTCCTCAGCATCATGGCTCCAAAGAAAAGCAACATCACTTATCATTTCTTCCAACCAGACTTATCAGACATCAGGAGGATCCAAACCCTGATCACTCCAGATCACATTCCTTTGTTCAGGGAGCATTATGGAGATATACTTGACTTGGTCATGGATCTGGACCCTTCACAGAGGAGCCTCATCCACACTTGCATCCAGTTCTATGATCCCCCATTGAGATGTTTCACCTTTCAAGACTTTCAGTTGGGTCCTCTTTTGGAAGAATACTCATATTTGGTTGGTTTGCCTATCAAGAGGGAAATCCCTTTCAACCCTGAAATGGTCTTTCCTAGCAATGGAGAGGTGGCAAAAGCTTTGTATCTGGAACCTGTTTTGATTGAACAGCATATGACCTCTAAAGCTGGGATCCCTGGATTTCATCTGGACTTCCTGATTTCTCAAGCTAGTCTGAAGGCCTCCTTGGGGGAGTGGAAAGCTGTTTGTGCTCTGTTGGCCTTAAGTGTGTATGGGATTGTGCTGTTTGCAGATGAGCCTCGATTCATCAGCAAGAATGCAATCCACTTGTTCATCCTGAAGAACCCTGTGCCAACTTTGTTGGGTGATCTCTATTACTCAGTCCATCAGAGAAATGAGAAGCAGAGGGGAAGATTAGTGAGGATTTGTGCTCCATTATTCCATGCTTGGCTTCTCAGGCATCTACCCAGGACAGATGCATTTCTAAATCCTCATCAGCAAAGCAACTGGGCTAGGAGACTCACTGTCCTAACTTCGGCAGATATCAGATGGTGTACTCAGAGTACCAAGGGCAGAGATATGATCACCAGCTGTGGGCACTTTCCCAATGTGCCTTTAATAGGAGTTAAGGGAAGTATCAATTACAACCCTCTGCTGTTCAGAAGGCAATTAGGCTATGCACTGGTTCATACTCCTAGGGAACAAGACTTGGTTGAGACCCTCTACTGTGAGAACAAGATTAGTTTGGTTGTTGTCAGGCAGGCTGCCTGGGCCTGGGATCATGTTCAGACTAAAGGAATCACCATTCTGGGGAAGTGCAATAATGTGGCATCAGTCCAATATTATGAGTGGTCCCATGCTAGGGCCCAATTCTCTGGAATGCCCTTTACCATAGAAGATATGCCTGAGTCATCTTCAGCACCACCCCCTGCCACTATCAGTCTGGAGGAGTTTGAGAGCTTGAAAGAGAGAAATGAGAAGCTAACCCAAGCCTTGCAGAAGACCCTCAGGGAGAGGAGTGAGGGTGTGAGGGAGATTGAGAGATTGGAGAAATTGAGGGTAGAACATTTGACCAAGATTGAGAAGTCTGGGGAGTATATCAACAAGTCTAAAGCTGGTGAGCAGATTCTGAAGAATGCTTGTAAAGAAGCCCAGTTCCAAAGAGCAAGAACAGACTTGTATTTGAAAGAGAGTCAGGCCAGGTGGGTCCGGATCACTGAGGCCCGTACTCTAGAAGACAAGAGAGCTCAAGACAAGATGGAGCAGATGGAAAAAGCCCTGGCAGCAGCCCAGGAGGAAATATCAGAACTAAAGATCAAATCAGGATTGAAGAGGTCTAAAGACCAAAGTCAGAACAAGAAGTTGACTGCAGCTGTTGCAACAAGAAACCTTCTCATCAGAAATCTTACGGAGCATCCGGCTGATCCTGTGACCGAAGCACTTCTCAAGGAAGTTCGTGAGGATGAGTTTGGCCTTGGAGTTTGATCATTTGCTTGTTGTTGTTCCTTTTCCATGTACTTTTGCTTTTTTGTGATGTATTTTGACCCCTTTGAGGGCTTGTGTTGTAAAATGAACAAGTTGCATTATTTTTACTCTTTGTAATATATTTGTGTTGGTTTCTATCTGGGTTCACATCAAAAGCAACTTCAACAGCATCATCTTCAAGGGTCTGGAAGGGTCAAAACTGAAGGCCAAACCGGATACCTTGATAGCAAATAAGCATAACTGCATTGCATGCTAACCCTTTTGTTGTTTTGTAGGTTTTTGTTTTGTTATTGCTAACCTCTGTTGTGATGTTCAGGAATTATTGCTCGCCGCCGGGTATTTCCTCTCAACAGGCCTCACAGGTATCCAACTAGAAACAACCTTCCGGGAATTCAGATGGATCAGATGCAACAAGACCTTACGGAGGTCAGAAACCAGATGGCAAACGAAAGGTTAGAGATGAGAACACAGATGACGCAGTTCATGGAAGTTATGAACAACATGGCTCAGAGCCAGGAGAGACTGAGGGCCATGATGGAGAGGCAAAATCAAGAGGAGCCTCATGTAGGAACTGCAGGCACCAGTAATAATGAAAGGGTGCAACCACATGTTAACCCCCCTGTGTTTGGTCCACATCTACATCCTGAGGTTAATATTCCCGCAAACATTCAAGGAACAGCCACTGCAGCCAGAGTACTTCAAGAAGATCCTCAGGAAGACCAGTATACAGTAATGGGTGCTGGAGAGGAAACATATGATAGGCGGTTGGAAGAGATAGCTGAGAAGTTGAGGTCCTTAGAATCTCAAAATTCTTTGGGTTTCGACGTCATGGACATGGGGTTGGTAGACGGGGTCAGGATCCCCCACAAGTTCAAGCCTCCTTGTTTCGAAAAGTATAATGGGACTTCATGCCCCCGGACTCATTTGCAATCATTTCTGGGAAGGCTGAAGGCCTATACAATGGATGAGAAATTGTGGATGTTCTATTTTGAAGATAGCTTGACTGGAGCTTCGAGGGAGTGGTATTCCCATCTGACAAGGGCAACAATTAGATGCTGGAAGGACCTGGCAGAGGCCTTCATCAGACAGTATCAGTATAATCTAGATATGGCACCCAACAGGACCCTCCTAATGGGAATGTCACAGTCTTCGAGGGAGAGTTTCCGAGAGTATGCCCAGAGATGGAGGCAATTGGCTGCTGCTGTTCAACCACCAATGTCTGAGAGAGAAATGGCAGACATGTTTATGAATACTCTTCAGGGAACGTATATTGACAGGTTAGCTGCTTTCTCTTCCACCAGCTTCGCAGATGTTGTCATAGCTGGGGAGAGAATTGAAAGCCTGTTAAAAATGGGTAAGATTTCAGACAACGGTGCAAGCTCGTCCAGTAGTACAAGAAAGCCTTTTGCAGGCCCGAGAAGAGCTGGCGAGACCAATGCCATTCACACCAACAGGGGTAGGCCCCAGTATGCCCAGAGGTCAATATCAGCAATCACCATCCCTGCTCCAGCTCATCCTCAGCCAGTCTATCAACCTCCTCAACAAAGCTTCCAACAACAACCTCAGTATCAGCAGAATCAGTATCCTCCTAGGAACTTCAACAACAACTCCAACAACAACAATCAACAGAGGCCATTCCAACAGAGGCCCTCCCAAGCTAGCCGAGTGATCGACCCGATCCCAATGCCATATGCTGCCTTGCTGCCACAACTTCTGAAACTCAACCTGGTTGAGCTAAGAACGTTGGCACCTCCGGATCCCAACAGTCTACCAAGGAACTATGACTCCAACGCTAGGTGTGCCTTTCATTCGAACGCACCTGGTCACAGTACAGAAAAATGCAGAGCTCTGCATATGAAGGTACAAGACTTGGTAGACTCCAAGGCTCTGAATTTTGCACCTCCGCCCAATGTCAATAAAAACCCAATGCCAAATCATGGTGGTCCCCGAATTAACGCTATTGAAGAAGACCCACCGTCTTATTTGATAACTAGTGTGGATCAGATCCGGACGCCATTGGTGGAAATCAAAGCTCAACTCCGAGAAAACCAGATATTTCTGGGGTGTGAACTAGGGTGTCCCTATTGCAATATTTCATGGAACGGGTGTGAAGACCTGAGGAATGGCATTGACAGCCTTATTCAGAGTGGCCTGCTACAGATCACTACATCATTCCCGACAAATCCGGCAACTTCATCAACAACGGTTTCAGACCCTCCTACAAATGCAACAACTATTGTTCCCGACAATTCATCAGCGGCGTCAACAAGTACTTCATCAGTCCTCCCAAATGATCAGTTTTCAACAGTTTCTCCTGCTACAACTTCAGCTTCATTCCATTTCGACTCTCCATCAGCAACAACAACAGTCCTTCCAACAGAACCTCCTACAACACCAGCGATCAATCATGAAGATGTCTCTACTGTTACCATATTTTATGATCCTGAAAATAATTCCGCCTACCATTCAGAAGGTGCTGCTCCCACCAGAGCACCAGTTACAATCTTCTATGATCCACACACAATTACAGTCCCTTCAGCAGCAGCAATCAGTCCAGTCACTGTCACGGTGCCTGGACCAGTACCATATGAAAGCAATAGGGCCATCCCTTGGCACTATGGCTCTGACGTGTACTGCGAAGGAAAAAGAATCACTCTTGAAACATCAACACCTGCACCACAAGTAGATAACGTGGGGGGAGGCGGAGGCTTCACTCGAAGCGGACGTCTCTTTGCTTCACAAGTTCAAAGACCTACTGCCGAAGCAGAAGCTGCTGCCAAGGCAAAAGGAAAGAGCCCGGTGCAGGAAGATCCAGCTGCCAAAGAAGCCCTGAAGACTCCATTTGATCAGGAAGTTGATGAGTTTATGCGGATCATCAAAAAGAGTGATTATAAAATTGTGGATCAACTTCACCAGACGCCATCCAAAATCTCTATCCTCTCACTGCTTATGTGCTCCGAAGCCCATCGGAATGCACTACTTAAAGTCCTGCACGCAGCTTACGTGCCTGAGGAGATTACTGTCAACCAATTGGAAACCGTGGTTGGAAATGTTACTGCTAGCAATGGGCTAGGGTTTACCAATTCTGACTTGACAGCGGATGGCCGCAACCACAACAAAGCCTTACACATAACCCTGGAATGCAAAGGAGCTGTCCTTTCTCATGTGCTGGTGGACACAGGTTCTTCCCTGAATGTCTTACCAAAGAAGGCTCTGGTGAAGCTTGAATATGATGGATTGGCATTGAGACCCAGCAACCTGGTGGTACGAGCCTTTGATGGTTCGAAGAGATCGGTTCTGGGAGAGATTGAGCTGCCTGTGACAATTGGCCCGTAGACCTTTAAAACTATCTTTTATGTGATGGACATTCAGCCCGCCTACAGCTGTTTGTTGGGTAGACCCTGGATTCACGCCGCTGGCGCAATAACGTCTACCCTTCACCAAAAGTTAAAATTTGAGTGGGAAGGCCAAGTTGTCACAATCTGTGGAGAGGAGGACATTTTTGTTAGCCATCTGGCTACTTATAAATACATTGAGATGGATGGAGAGATCCATGAAACAATGAGCCAAGGTTTTGAAGCCTTGAACGTCAATGAAGCATCTGCTGTATCTGGTATCTCCATGTCATCTTACCAACAAGCCCGGAAGGTTGTTGAAGAAGGAACTGCCCTAGGCTGGGGCAAGGTCTTAGCTGTGGAGGAGAAGAAGGACAAATTTGGGTTGGGTTACAGACCAACTCAACATCAAGCAAAGGCTGCTGGAGAGCCTGGTTTTGTCAGTGGGGGGATGCTTACCCCCGATGCTATCAACTGTCTGGAAGACGAGCTGGAAGAGGAGCGCAATCTGGAGAATTGGATTCGTCCGAAGATCCCGGGGAGCAGTGTCTCGAACTGGTCTTCCCAGGAAATTATAAGAGTTACTCATGCAGAGTAATTATTATTTCCTGTATTTTCTATAGCATGCATCCAAGTCTTGCATCTTGCCCAAGATGACAAGACTCATTTTGTAACCAGGGCCATCTGTACTTTTGTGCAAACAAGATCAAATTAATGAAATATCAGACATCTTTTTTGCAAACGAGTCTTTTTCTTTTATGCTCACTGTTTTTCCATTTTTCTTTTTTGTACAAAAAATAAATGGCGGTGTTTTCAAAATGATAACTTCATTTCACTTTTTTTAAAAAGCAAGATTAAAATCAATCACTAAAATGAACCAACTTAACCCTTGCAGAGAGTGCCTTCCTGACAGCACCGACAACAGCACGGCTATGACATCGTATGACTTTGACAATCCAATCAATCAAGCTGATGAAGGGGTTGAAGAAGAATATGAGCTTCCTGAAGAGCTAGCCAGGTTGTTGAGACAGGAGGAAAAGGTCATTACTCCTCACCAGGAGGAGATTGAAGTGATTAATCTTGGTACTGACAAGGACGTGAAAGAAGTCAAAATCGGGGCCTGCCTGCAAGACTCAGTGAAGAGGCAACTGATAGATCTGCTTCAAGAATATGTTGATGTGTTTGCTTGGTCGTATCAAGACATGCCAGGGTTGGATACCGACATTGTTGTGCACAAGCTGCCTCTGAGGGAAGAATGCCCACCAGTTAAACAGAAACTGCGCCGGACTCGCCCAGACATGGCTATGAAAATCAAGGAAGAGGTACAAAAGCAATGGGACGCCGGGTTCCTTGCTGTGACCAGCTATCCGCCGTGGGTTGCTAACATAGTACCTGTGCCTAAGAAGGATGGCAAAGTAAGAATGTGTGTTGACTACCGGGATCTGAACAGAGCAAGCCCGAAAGATGACTTCCCATTACCTCACATTGATGTATTGGTGGATAACACGGCTCAGTTCTCGGTATTCTCCTTCATGGATGGATTTTCAGGATATAACCAGATCAAGATGTCACCTGAAGACATGGAGAAGACAACATTCATCACACCTTGGGGCACGTTCTGTTACAAAGTGATGCCATTTGGGCTCAAGAATGCTGGTGCAACATATCAACGGGCTATGGTGACATTATTCCATGATATGATCCACAAGGAAATAGAATGTTATGTGGATGATATGATCGCCAAGTCCCTTACAGAGGAAGATCACCTGGTAAATCTGCTCAAGTTGTTCAAGCGTCTGAGGAAATACCAATTGAAGCTGAACCCCAACAAATGCACATTCGGGGTGCGATCCGGTAAACTGCTGGGCTTTATTGTAAGCGAGAAAGGGATTGAAGTTGACCCTGATAAAGTCAAGGCTATTCAAGAAATGCCTGCACCTAAGACTGAGAAAGAAGTTCGAGGGTTCTTAGGTCGATTGAACTACATTTCACGGTTCATATCTCACCTCACAGCAACCTGTGAACCTTTGTTCAAGCTGTTAAGAAAAGAACAAACGGTCAGGTGGAACGAAGATTGCCAGAAGGCTTTTGACAAGATCAAGGAATATCTGCAAGAACCTCCAATCCTCATGCCGCCAGTTGAAGGAAGACCTCTGATAATGTACTTGACAGTATTAGAAGAGTCAATGGGGTGTGTGTTAGGCCAGCATGACGAGTCTGGTCGAAAAGAGTATGCAATATACTACCTAAGCAAAAAGTTTACCGACTGTGAACAACGTTATTCACTGCTCGAGAAAACTTGCTGTGCTTTAGCGTGGGCTGCTCGCCGACTGAGACAGTATATGTTGACCCACACTACCTTATTGATCTCAAAAATGGATCCAGTCAAGTACATTTTCGAGAAGCCAGCTCTTACCGGACGGGTTGCAAGATGGCAGATGATTCTCACAGAATACGACATACAGTACACATCTCAGAAAGCCATCAAGGGCAGTGTATTATCTGAATATCTGGCTGAGCAACCCATTGATGACTACCAGCCTGTGAGGTTTGACTTCCCTGATGAAGACATCATGTTCATTAAAGCAAAAGATCACGAAGAGCCTGTTCACACTGAAGGGCCTGACCCGGAGGAAGAATGGACTATGATGTTTGACGGGGCTGTTAACATGAACGGCCGTGGTATTGGTGCAGTACTCATAACACCAAAAGGAGTTCACATGCCTTTCTCGGCAAAACTCACTTTCAACTGCACTAACAACGAGGCTGAATACGAAGCTTGCATTATGGGTCTTGAGGAAGCCATCGACCTCAGGATCAAGACATTGACCGTATTCGGAGATTCAGCTTTGGTAGTCAATCAAACCAACGGAAAATGGTACACTCACCAGGATCATCTGATACCTTACAGGGATTATACAAGAAGGTTACTGACTTTCTTCACAACAGTCAAGCTTGAATATATCCCTCGGGACGAGAATCAAATTGCAGATGCTCTTGCTACCATTTCATCCATGATCAAAGTTCAAACAGCTAACTTTGTACCCCAGATTTCAGTGTCTAGACTCGATAGACCAGCATATGTATTTGCAGCGGATGTTGTCAAAGATGATAAGCCTTGGTTCCATGACATTAAGTGCTTCTTGGAGGATCAGACATACCCACCTGGGGCATCTTCCAATGATAAGAAGACTTTGAGAAGGCTCGCTGGTAGTTTCTTTCTGAACACTGATGGGTCTTTATACAAGAGGAACTTTGACATGGTACTCCTCAGATGTGTTGACAAGACGGAAGCAGATTTGTTGATGCATGAAGTGCACGAAGGGTCTTTTGGTACCCATGCTGGAGGGCATGCCATGGCTAAGAAGTTGTTAAGATCAGGCTATTATTGGATCACAATGGATGCAGACTGTTGTGCCTATGCCAGGAAATGCCACAAATGCCAGATCTATGCAGATAAGGTGCATGTACCTCCCAATCCTTTGAATATCATGTCTTCGCCATGGCCCTTTGCTATGTGGGGCATTGATATGATTGGCAAGATTGAGCCGACTGCTTCAAATGGTCACAGATTCATCCTGGTCGCCATTGACTATTTCACCAAGTGGGTCGAAGCAGCCTCATATGCAAATGTCACAAGACAAGTGGTAGCCAGATTTCTGAAAAGAGATATCATCTGTCGGTATGGAGTGCCCGAGCGAATCATTACTGATAATGGTTCCAACTTGAACAACAAAATGATGGCAGAGCTGTGCCGGGACTTCAAGATCCAACATCACAATTCTTCGCCTTACAGGCCAAAGATGAACGGCGCTGTTGAGGCAGCAAATAAGAATATCAAGAAGATTGTGCAGAAGATGGTAATCACATACAAAGACTGGCATGAAATGCTACCATTTGCCTTGCATGGTTACCGCACATCAATCAGAACATCCACTGGGGCAACACCGTATCAGCTTGTGTATGGTATGGAAGCGGTCCTACCTGTTGAAGTTGAATTGCCCTCTCTACGGGTATTAATGGATGTTAAACTAAGTGAAGCAGAATGGGTTCGGACCCGATATGAACAACTGAGTCTGATCGAAGAGAAAAGATTGGCTGCAATCTGTCATGGACAGTTATATCAGAAGAGAATGAAGAAAGCCTTCGATCAGAAAGTCAGGCACCGAGAGTACTAAGTGGGAGATCTTGTGCTGAAAAGAATCCTCCCTCCTCATACAGACCACAGGGGCAAATGGACTCCAAATTATGAAGGACCATTTGTTGTAAAGAAAGTTTTCTCTGGTGGAGCACTGATGCTCAGTACCATGGATGGTGAAGATTTCCCGTCCCCTGTGAATTCAGATGCGGTTAAAAAATACTTCGCATAAAATGACCCGCTGGACACAAAAACAGAATGTAAGTCCAGGCAAAAATAGGGCATCCCGGCGAGTCAAAAACAGAATAAAAGACTCGGGCAAAAGTAAGGGAAATAAATGAAAAAATGTACACCCGCTGAGTTGAAAAGCCGCATTGGACAACTCAGGCAAAAATGGGTATCCCGATGGATTGAAAACCCGAAAGGGCGATCCATGCAAAATAAGGGAATAAGCGAACAACTGCATTCTGAATTTGTCTGTATCACCTACAACTTGGTAAGCTTCAAAGGATCAAGCTTCAATCAGAATCAACTCCCTCCAGAAAGCAAGACGAGAAGAACGTCATTGTCATACGAGTCGTAGCAGGAGAGGAAGCTCCTTAAAGCGTCGTCAGCACCGCCAGCATTTTATTTCTCAATTTGTAACAATCTCCTCATTCCAGGAGATATGTTTCTTTGACTGTATCTTGCCAATTCAGGGCACATGAATTAATAAAATCAGCTTTCCAGTCATGTTTCGTCTTTTACATTTATGTTTTGCAAAGAGTTGTCTGATATCTCTAAAATACAATTGCATAAGTACAGATGCCTTTCTCTAAAAATAAAAAAAAAACACATGCTTACAGGGAATATACTTACTCTTGAAAGTACTAATCTCCTATTACGGAATCCAGTAAGAGATACCTCGGGACCTTCTGTATGTTTCCTTATCGTTGCAGGTATCCAGAACGTAACCTGGGGCATGCAGGTTACGTCTCAGCAAGTAGGCGAATCATTATCAACTCGGTCTATCTTCCACATGGCACTAGAAGGTGCCCATTTCCCCAGCGGAGCTGCCAAATCAGCATACACTCAATCTCAGCATCCGAGATGCTCTGTCCCCAGCTGAGTTGCTCCCCATTGCTTCCCCCAGCTGAGTTGCCTCTCACTTCCCCAGCCGAGTTGCCATTCTTCCTCAACAGAATACAGAAATCAGGGAGTCATCTCCCCACAGAGCTTCAAGCCTTTATTCAGAAGAGCAACGCACGAAGAAGTCACAACAGAGTGAAGAAAGCTTCTACAAACCCCAGCTGGGTTTCTCATTTATAAGGATATGTCAATCAGTGACATACATCCCCAAGCAGATGCATCATTGGATCTACCAGTAATCTCATACCCAGCTGGGATGTCCATTTCAAGCAGATCGACCAGAGATTTTCACAGCAACGGGATCCGGGTCCCGAATCTTCGCCCCTTTGCACAATCATGGCATCCACATCATATTCACCCCCCAGAGCGTAGCATTCCGTCTAATACGGAGCATTACGGCAAAAATCAAATGCATAGCATAATCATAAGTCATGTTGTGAATTGAACGCTTGTGAATACAGATTACTTTCTCCCAGAGTCCCCACCAAGGTCCCAGCAAAAGCAGTTGCCTCACAATCACAAACACCAGTATATACACCCTTTGGCACCCGTCCGTGTCGTCTTTCCCCAGTGAAGTCGCCTGAACAATCTTTACAAACAAATCACCCTCATTACAGATACATTCTGGCACCCGTCCGTGTCACATCCCAGCAGAAAGCCAAAGACATCCTCTTTGCACTCACATATACTTATATACACCCTTTTTGACACCCGTCCGTGTCATATCCCCGGCGCAGTCGCCTAGACTTTGTATAGCAGATATTTGTTCATATTACACTTTGCTCTCTTGACACCCGTCCGTGTCATTCTCCCCAGCAGTTAAAATACTCATCTATATATACTCACTACTCACGATACACTTATACAGATACTCGTCCGTATCTTGTATACACAACACTTATCTCCCCACAGATTCGACAGTAGTCCTTGTTCTTTGTTAACCAGTTGGTACTCGTCCGTACCATCATCTCAGAACATTGCGTCTAGTGTTTGTTTCTACGTGATACTCGTCCGTATCATAGTCTTAAGGATGCTCGTCCGCATCTTTAATCCATATACCGCGTCAAACACTTATGTCTTCTTGAACGTAGATACTTGCCTGTGTCTACTATTCCCCAGAAGAGTCCCTTCAGATTCAACACTCTTCCGTGTTCTCTATTAACCAGATGGTACTCGTCCGTATCATCATCTCTGAACACATATCAGTATTTGTTTCTACATGATACTCGTCCGTATCATAGTCTAAGGATGCTCGTCCGCATCTTTAATCTATACACAATACCAAACACTTATACTTTCCTTTCTTGGTTGTGAACACTCGTCCGTGTTCACTATATCCCCAGTAGATCACCAACAAAGCATTTTTTCCTTTATCTAACACTCGTCCTGTGTTATGATACCCCGAGAGCAGCCGTACCCTGCTAAGTGGTCGTCCTCCACTTCTTGATGGTCATCCTCCATCATGCTCGCCCGATGGCCGTCCCCATCGTTGATCTTTTAGCAGCCGTCCCCTGTTAGGTGGTCGTCCTCCACCTTTTGATGATCGTCCTTCATCATTTTATCCAATGGCCGTCCCCATTGTTGATTTTGGTTATCCGACACTCGTCCTGTGTTGTGATAAACCTTGAGAGCAGCCGTACCCTGCTGAGTGGTCGTCCTCCACTTCTTGATGGTCGTCCTCCATCATACTCGTCCGATGGCCGTCCCCATCGTTGACCTTTTCTATCCGATGGCCGTCCCCATCGTTGATATTTTCGGCAGCCGTACCCTGCCAGGTGGTCGTCCTCCACCTTTGATGGCCGTCCCCATCATATTTCTTTTATCCCCAACAGAGCAGCCGTCCCCTGCTAGGTGATCGTCCTTCACCTTTGATGGCCGTACCCCATCATCTGTTTATTCTTTAACCCGATGGCCGTCCCCGTCGTGGTCCCTTCTCCTTTTAGCCCGATGGCCGTCCCCATCGTTGGTTACTTTACCTTTATGAACTTGATGGCCGTCCCCGTCATGTTTCATTAATTTCCAGAGAATTCTACAGCTTTATCTTGATGGCCGTCCCCATCACGATTTTATTTTCCCCAGCTAGTCGGCCGTCCCCGTCTTGGCTTTACCTTTTATCCCCAGCATGTCGGTCGTCCCCGTCATTGCTATTTACCCAGCAGTCGTCCTCTGCTCGACGGTCGTCCTCCGTTGCCCACACTTTACAATATACTTTATTTTCTTTTACAATCTATATCCCTTTTCTTCTTCATTCTGTGAGTGCAAATTTTGGACTGTCTTTGGTATTCAACCACAAGTTATCTTGTTTGCCTGTTAAGCCGTCGCTTACATCCTGCACGGCTAACTCATGTTTGAATAGGGGCAGCTGTAAACACCCCAAATTTGCCCTCACCCATTTCACCATGGCTTGTGATCATTCTCATATGCATAAGCACAATCATATCATCTCACATCTCATTTTTGATTCACTGCATGGTTCTAAGTCATCTACATCTAGGGTTTGTGATCTGAGCAATCTCAGGGCTTCTTGAGCCACTCCAAAGGCTATCAATCAATTCAAAGGGGTCTACATGTGTTCAAGCATCATATTACATCCTCACAAAGCCAAGAATTCAAAAGAATCACAAGAACTAGGGTTTGAGTGGATGCAGAGCCAAGTTTGACTGCACAGTTGACCTAAAATTAGGGTTTTGGTTTCAGAGGCCATAACTCCAATTTTTTTGGTCATTCTTGTTTCCATTGGTCTCTATATGGTATAGGGAGTGTGCATATCAATTTTCATGAAGAAATTCCATGGGGAAGTCATCTGATCAAGAGTTGACTTTTCAGACAAGTCAGTGCAAAATCAGGGCATCTGAGGCCCCCAATGACCCAACCAATGGGTGATCTTCATCATTTTGAGTGTATATGATCTTTATTTGATCATGGAAGAAGATTGAAGTTCATGGAAATCAAGAATTTAGGGTTTTTGCAAATGTTGACTTTTTGGGCATAGTTGACTTTTCAAGAATGCATCATTTTATGTCATTTTTCAAGCCATGATTTTGGATCCAAAAATGCTTCAAATGGAAAAACTTTGGTCATGAAAGTTGTAGATCTCATCTTTCCCTTTTCAAAAAGTACAAGAACATGATCAAACTCTTCATGGATTAAAAGTTATGGCAATGCAAAGTTGGCTAAAATCACTTATTTTCAAGGCATGCCCTAAGTGAGAATTTTGCAAAATCATGGATCAATGCATTTTGCAGCCTCTAATCCATTCCAAACCAACACACAAACATGTCTCTAAGTCATAAGATCAGAATTGAACCAAGAATGCCCATGGTTATAGTTCATGTAACTTGATTTTTCTCATGAAAGTTCAAAAAGCAACAAGTTGCAAAACTCATGATCATGCTCCCTCCTACTTGCAGCCTTGGATGCTGAGCTTTGCTAGCCTCTCACCTCACCTTGCTGCGCCAGCCCATGCCCATGTACTTGCCTAGAACCAAGCCCATGCCTCTCTTACAACCAAGTTGACATTTTGCAAAAGTAAACATCCCAATCAATAAAGGGCAGGTCACATCATCTGACCAATGAGAGAGGTTTATGTGGACAAAGGGCAAGCCATTCCATACATCTAGCAAGGCTGAAAACACTTCATTGACAACATTCACAAAAAGACACCACATTGCATTTTCTATCGAATCTGCCTCCACAGCCAAGAAACACTCAAACTTTCTTCATCATCCAACTCAACACACTCCATAGGCCTCAAACCACAAAAGCTCAAGCCTGAAACAAGCCTGACCTGAGCTTCACCATTCTTCACTTTCCAAACCAGTTCTCTTCGAATCTCACTATCCAGCCATCAAACATTTCATTTTTCTTCACCAACAAGTCAAGCATACCACAAGGAGTCCAAACCACTCTTTACTTTGAACTGAAACAGCCTGTACACAAAGCTCATTTCCTGCTACACCAGAACTGGTTCTCACAAATCAGCCATCCACAAGAGCTTTGAAGCCTTCCATTAGCATCAAGGGATACAAGGGAGTCCATTTGCACGCAAGGAAAGCTCTGGAAGCTCAGTTTTGAAGCTTTCCAGCTCAGGTATGATCATGAACTTTTTCTCTCAAAGCTTGTATTTTAAGTTATAAATTGACTGTGTGTGTCTTGCTGATCATGGGGATGGGTTTAGAATTAAGAATGAGTGAAAAATGAGGATTTACCAGGGCTCTGAAATTTTGCCCGTAAAACTTCATGGCTTCGATTCCCTTAGTTTAAGCTTGAGAAATTCATTTTGAGAGTTGATTTGAGTGAGGTTTGAGTAGAGGAGTGTTTCCCTGGTTTTAATTTGAAGAATGGTTGCCTGAATCGTATTCTAGGGTTTGGTGGTCACCGGAGAAGATGACCGGAGCTTCTCTCCGGTCACCTGAAAGTGCTTAGCCCTAATCTTGTAATTAAATGGGATTTAAATCTTGAGCGTTGGATCAGCTGACTGGCGTTGACTTCGCGCGTGAGTGAATGGTTCAGATGGGTCCACTGTGCCCTAATCACCATTAAGTCTAATTAATCCATTTAATCATTTTATAAACTTAATTTACTCAGAAGCAATCCTGGCCCTTTAAAAGCGCGCGCGGTCAACGTGTTCAAACCCAGGATCAATCCCAACCTTACATTGTGCATACTTCCCATTTTTCTCAATTTATTTTAATTTCTTTTCATTTTATTTGTACAATTTATTTAAAATAGCAAAAATGTTTTAAAAATTATGAAACTTTTTGTCAAGAGTTTCACTAATTTTTAAAACCCAAAAATATTTTTATTTTATTTTTTATCATTAAAAAAGTATTTTTAAACATTTAAAAGATTATTTTTAATTGATTAATGGGAATTAATTAATTAAAAATACTTTTAGGTATTTAAAAATTACCAAAAAATTCATGAAATGTTCTAAGACATTTAGAAACATTGTCCAACCTTCAAACCAAATTTCTTTTTTGATCTTGATGCATTTTAAGAATTTTTCATTGAATTAAATCATTTTTTATGCATTATTTTGATCATGGATTCAAAAATTCATTTCTGCCAATTGGTGAAGGTTGAGACATTGATTCTTCTTGCATTGTCTTTTGTTTTGCATGTAGTTTCTAGGGTAAAAAGGCCATGAATTGTTCTTGCATTTTCAAATTGTTTGGCATTTGTTTTGTTAAGAACCCTAAAGAACCCTAATAACTTAGAAAATTCATATCTTGAGTTTGGTTGAGAGTTGAGAGCTCCCCTTTGGGCAGTGGTTCATCATAGGCCTAGGGTTTCTTTGGGTACCATTTTCCATTTTTACTTTAGGGTTTTGCTTCTGTTTTTGGTTTGTGTTTGATGTTTGATCCATGAACCCTAATTTGGGCTTTCTCTTGCATCCTTCTTGCATTCTCTTGCATAACATGACTTGTCTTTGCATTTTGTGCATTCTTATGATTCATTTGACATCTTAAGACATGTAGAAAGCATCTTTGATCATTGCATCCCATATTTGCCATGTCATTTGTCTTGTATGCTTCATAACTTTTCATGTCTGTTCATGCTCCTTAGCTTGCATCATTTGCATTCATGATCTTGTATGAACATCCCCATTGTCTTGCCTCATGTTTGCAGCACCTCATAACATCATAATCATCATCAACATGCTTCTGGTCTTGCTTTGCATCATATCATTTTATCTCATCTTGCATTGCATTGCATTTCTTTCTAACATTGCAGGTGGTAAGTAAACTTGAGAAGTGGATTTGCCTTCACTTCTCATACCTTTTCTTTTCATCTCTCTTGCATCCATTGCTGCATTTCTATTTGTGTTTGAGATTGAGCTTGCTCATTCTTTCTCTTCCCACTTTCTTTCTTCAAGTGACTTGACTTCTTGAATGAAGCAAGTCACTTTGCTTCTCTTGATCTTGTTCATCTGCTTCCTGGTGGCTCCTCTGAAGATTGTTCTTGCAAACCTCACAAACCTTAGGATCATCCAAGCATGACAATGAATTAGGGTTTTGATTAGTCCCCCCATAGTTTTTACCTTTGTGTCTCTCTTTGAGTCCTCTCTTCTCACCTCATAATCAGGGACTAAACCCTAAAGGCTTTAAGACTTTGTGATTAAGCTTATGCCTGCATCCTTCTCTTAGGATGGAGTGTATAACTTTAATCCTAAGTATTAAACCCTTAAGGTGTTTAAATCTCTTAATCAATTCACTTAATAATTATCAAGACATCACACTTGTAACTTGGGCCTTGCATTAGGGTTCTAATTCTTCCTTAAGTGGTTAAGAAGGACTAACCCTAGTGTTAATGGACAAGTCCCCCTCAAGTTGTCTTACAAACCATAAAATTCACTTCATCATCATATCATTAATCTAAAATCCACTTAATAAAGGCTTGTTTTGTCATGGGTTTAATCCCTAATCATGGGTTAAGTTGAGGAGTCTTCCTCAGCTTAAACATTCTCATCTATTATCCTTCTTTTAGGATGATGTAATGGGTCTGTTTAATCCTCGATTATGGCTTAACCTCATTACTCAACACTAAACAAAATCACAAAAACATCTAAATAATCATAAGTAGGTCAATGATCTTAATCCTACATCAAAAGGTGATTAAGTGTGAGAATCTGACTTCACACTTAAGGTATTCTCATTACCCCTAATCAGAGGGAGGATGTGATGAGTTTACTAACCCATTGGTTTAGACTTAAGCTCATTATCCTATGACAAACTTCAAAAAAGCAATAAAAGACTGAAAACTCAAAAACAAACAATAATCGTCTCCTTCGGGATTCTTTTCTCATCACCTTCATTCACAAACGAGAACTTGCTTCTTCCGTCTAATGCAAGACAGTTAGCATCTGTGCCAGACAGATCATACACTTGAGCATTGACAAGCAAGCAGTTCACAAGTCAATTCATCTTTCAGCCTCTTTGGGTCGAACTACGGTGTTCTGACTTCCTCATTGCACGAGAGGATACGTAGGCATAACTTAACGGTTATCGAACAAAAGTCTCTGTATATTCCCCCTCTTTCCAGCTTTATTCTCTTGGCCTCATGATCATGAGCATACTCTTTCCTTACACTGACACTTTCATACTTCACATCATTATCACACTTCACTTCTTTTACACCGACACCTGTACATATCATTCTTTCCAGCTATTTTATACACAGATTGCACTGACACTACCCCTTTAAAACACAAATCTTTTAAGCGTGGATCCCGTCGAGTACGACGGACAATCTGGGTGCTAATACCTTCCCAGGTTGTAACCAACCCCCTTTCTCAGTCTCTCTGGTTCGCAACCGTCTTATCCGTATCTTTCTAGGTCTATGCAGCATTACCTTTCCTCCGGGATAAAAATGCCTAGCTGGCGACTCTATTCATCTCCAGTGAGTTCACGGCTGTGTGTTCTCACTGTTCCCTTCGCCGACCGTTCGCGTCTGTACCCTCATCTGATCCATTTTCATTTGTCGGGAGCGACAATCTGCTGATATCAAGATTGAAGCTGAAGAAAAGAGTGATCATTATGACTTCACTCAAACTGATGCAAGGACAGAACAATCCAGCAAACCTCCCTTCATCAGAATACAGAAGGATCATCCCAAAGATTTGATAATTGGTGATCCCAACAGAGGTGTGAGCACTAGATCAAGAGAAGTGATTTCAGGTTCCTGTTTTGTGTCTAAAATAGAACCTAAAAACATCAAGGAAGATCTTACTGATGAATACTGGATTTGTGCTATGCAAGAGGAATTAGGTAAATTCACAAGGAATGAAGTGTGGAATCTTGTTCCTAGACCTGATGACATAAATGTGATTGGAACAAAATGGGTGTATAAGAACAAGTCAAATGAACAAGGAGTTGTTACAAAGAACAAAGCTAGACTTGTAGCTCAAGGATACACACAAATTGAAGGAGTAGACTTTGATGAAACCTTTGCACCAGTAGCAAGGCTTGAATCAATCAGACTACTTTTGGGAATTGCTTGTATCTTAAAGTTCAAGCTATTTCAAATGGATGTGAAAAGTGCCTTTTTAAATGGTTATCTTAATGAAGAGGTATATGTAGAACAGCCTAAAGGATTTGTTGATCCAAGCTGTCCAAATCATGTATACAAACTAAAGAAGGCTCTTTATGGTCTGAAGCAAGCCCCAAGGGCATGGTATGAAAGACTGACTACTTTTCTTATCAAGCAAGGGTACAGGAAAGGTGGAATTGACAAAACCTTGTTTGTTAAAGATGAAGAAGGAAATGTCATGATTGCTCAAATATATGTAGATGACATTGTCTTTGGTGGGATGTCTGATAGGATGGTCAAACATTTTGTCAACTAAATGGAATCTGAATTTGAAATGAGCCTAGTAGGAGAACTAACCTACTTTTTTGGACTGCAAATAAAACAAATGGAGGACTCCATGTTCATTTCTCAAAGCAAGTATGCTAAGAACATAGTCAAGAAATTTGGAATGGACAGTGCTACTCATAAGAGAACTCCTGCCTCTACACATTTAAAGCTGACTAAAGATGAAAAGGGTGAGAATGTAGATCAAAGCATGTACAGAAGTATGATTGGAAGCTTGTTATATCTGACTGCTAGCAGACCAGACATAGCATTTGCAGTGGGTGTATGTGCAAGATATCAAGCTGATCCAAAAGTCAGTCATCTTAATCAAGTCAAGAGAATTCTGAAATATGTTAATGGTACTTGTGACTATGGCATAATGTACTTTCATGGATGTAAACCAATTCTCACTGGCTTCTGTGATGCTGATTGGGCTGGAAGTGCTGATGACAGAAAAAGCACTTCAGGAGGATGCTTCTTTCTAGGAAACAATTTGATTTCTTGGTTCAGTAAGAAACAAAATTGTGTATCCTTATCTACAGCTGAAGCTGAATATATAGCAGCTGGAAGCAGTTGTTCTCAGTTGGTTTGGATGAAGCAAATGCTCACTGAGTACAATGTCCCACAAGATGTCATGACATTGTACTGTGACAACTTAAGTGCAATTAACATATCAAAGAATCCTATCCAACATAGCAGGACCAAGCATATTGATATTAGACATCATTTCATCAGAGATCTTGTAGAAGAAAAAGTGATTTCATTGGAACATGCAGCTACAAATCTGCAGTTGGCTGATATCTTTACCAAAGCATTGGATGCTACACAATTTGAGAACTTAAGGGGCAAATTGGGAATCTGTTTATGTGAGATTTAGCAGTTAAGGAGATGTGCCAACATGTCATATGACATTGTGTGGCATAAGTACCAGATGGCAACACCAGTCTGGTCAAGAACCTTGGGTATTCCATTCCTAATCATTTTCAATGTAACGGCTACTTATATAATAACAGTTTGCATTCAGCTATCTATATTCTCATCATACTATCAAAAGCGAATTGCATTATCTAGCTGCTCTTCAAAAATCATCAACCCTAAAACTCTTCATCCATCTTCTTTGAAAATGTCTCAAAACCCTAACACTCCTGAAGAAATTCTCAACAAAGAAGATGTGGTTCATGCAACCCCCATCTCTGTAGTACCCATGAAGTCAATCCCATTGGACGAAATCAGAGGAAGTGTTCCTCATGCTAAAAAGCCAAGAACTCCAAAAAGAGCAAAAGATCAAGTCTGCAGCAAATCCAAAGGCATTCCTTCACCAGCAAACATGCCTCCAAAATCTCCTGAATATGTGGATGCTTCCATAAAGGAGATAGTAAACAAGATTCTTTTTGAACAAAGAGTGGTTAGTGGCATATCTATCCCTCTGAACACCATGCCAGCTCCTCAAGAAGATCAACAAACTCAAGCTGCAAAGGACACTCCTGCTCAACAGGATGTCCCAATAGATGTTGAAACATCTGAGGATGAACAAAATGCCTCATCTAATGCTGTTGTAGAAGAATATGAGGACCAGAAAAAGGCCTCAAATGACAGTGATGAAGAAGAATCTGAGGATCAGACCAAAGCCTCAACTGAAGAGCATATCTCTGCTGATCAACCAGCTGAAGAAGAGACTGCTCAATCTCCTCCTGTGGTGAATCTAGAGCAGGATTCTGATACAGAGATCATTGCCTCTGTAAGACCTAGCATAGCCAAAAGGCTCAGGACTAGGAAAGAAAAGATGCAAGCAGGACATGCAATTCCTGAGAAGAAGAAAGCTACCCCAAAGAAAGACAAAGCTAAAGCTGTCTTTGGTCCTACCAAACAATGGAGCAAGGTGCAACCACAGAAGAGGAAAGCTGTCACTCCTCCAGACTCAGATGTTGAAGCAGATGTCCCAACATCTCCTCCAAAGAAGAAAACATCACCCTCTAGGGCATCAACTTCTGTTCCAGAAGCTCCTTTGGACAACATCTCATTTCATCATGTTTCAAGTGTTAACAGGTGGAAGTTTGTGTACCAAAGAAGGGTAGCACTTGAAAGAGAGCTGAGCAGTAATGCACTTGAGTGCACTGAATTAATTGACCTCATATCTGCTGCTGGCCTCTTCAAAACAGTCTCCAATCTCTCTCCCTGCTATGAACTACTGGTCAAAGAATTCATAGTCAATCTTCAGGAAGATTGTGCAAATGGTAAGTCTGCTGAATTTAGAAAAGTTTTTGTTAGAGGCAGGTGTGTAGAGTTCTCTCCTCAAATCATCAACCAATTCCTTGGAAGAGAATCTGATGGTCCAAATGAACTAGGGAAGACTGATAACCAGGTCTGCAAGGTTATCACTGCAAACCAGGTCAAGGCTTGGCCAGTTAAAGGAAAGCTCTCAGTGAGCATGCTGACAAGAAAATATGCCATGCTGAACAGGATAGGTACAGCAAACTGGGTGCCTACAAATCACACATCTTCAATATCCACTGGCTTGGGCAGGTTTATTTATGCTGTGGGCACTCAAACTAAGCTGGATTATGGTGCCTACATCTTTGATCAGACCTTGAAGCATGCTAGCTCATCTGCAACAAAGCTGCCAATAGCTTTCCCTTCCTTGTTGTGTGGTATAGTGCTAAGTCAGTACCCTGGGATCCTCACTGAGAAGGACACAGTCTGCAAAAGAGAAAGCCCTCTGGCCTTTCACTACAAACTGTTCCTAAGTCATCATGCAGCAGATGTTGAAGCACCCTCTGGGACATCTGCAGGTCCTTCAACTGCCAAGACTCCAATCTCCAAGGCTGCATTGATTGCTGAACTGAAGAGCACTTGCAAAGAACTTGAAGCAAGGAAGCAGAAGCTTGAGGAAATCATCCAAAGGCTGGAGAGTGAAGGTGATCAGAAAGCTGCTTCTGATGAAGAAACTGAGGATGATGAAGAAACTGAATGTGAGGAGTCTGAGTGATTAACTGTATGTGAGGAAAAATGTAATGACAGCTGCATTGTAATTTAGATTTAGTCTCTTTGGCCCCAAAATTTGTGTCTAACAAGGGGGAGAACAACACCAACAACAATGTGTAATGCTGTTTGATTATGAATGAAAAATCTGTTTGCTTCTGAACTGAATAAGTGTGTTTTTTTTTCTGTTGCAACAAGACTGGATACATATATGTTTGAGGGGGAGTAATCTCAAATATGATTCAATAGAAAAGTAATGCTATACTCTGATAAAAGATCTTCTGCTGCACTCTGAAAAATCAGAAAAGAATGTTAGCCAAAAATTAGCCAAAGGGGGAGTTTGTAGATGTCTAGAATTGGCAGAATTTTTGACCAACAAGAAATATTGAATTCAGTTCAGAATGTCCTATCAGATGTTGGGACATTATCAAACAGAGTATAAGAACTTATTTCAGGATGTCACACCAGATGTTGGGACATTGTGTAAATGACTTAAGTTCAGTTTTTCAGGATGTCCCAACAGATGTTGAGACATCTCAAACCTGCTACCAGAATTAATTAATGACTAACTGATCTGAGATATTTAAGGAGACTTATCTGGAATTAATTATGGATGGATAAAAACAGAACAAGGCGCATATGTAGGGAGTTTTATTATGAGGATTCAGATTAATCAGAAGAACTAAATCACCTAGAATCTAGGAAGTAACAAACCCTAAATTCAAGGTGGAAGCTGCATGCTTTTAGGACTGGATTAACCTACAGAAAGCCCAAATTACAAACACCTATTTAATCAACAGAAACTCACAGAATTGAGTACGAATCACTGAAGACAAAATAGGGTGTTGTGTCTTTAATAGCAGGTTGTTTTTAATTGTACCACTTTATGAGCTTTTAAGAAAAAGTGCATTTGTGACTTGATTGAAACTGTGAAGTAAGATCAAGCTGTATTGTTTGAAGAATGTCTTCAATTTTATTAAACTTGTAAACTTGATCACTGTGTGATTGAGGCGGAGTGAGTTGGTACTCATATCTAAGTTGTGTCTTAGGTAGAAATTGCATTGGGTAGATATTAAGTGAAAGATTAAACTGGGTTGTTTAAGTCTAGAATTAATATTACTTATAGTGGATTTCCTCCTGGCTTGGTAGCCTCCAGATGTAAGTGTGGTTATACACTGAACTGGGTTAACAAACTTCTGTGTTGTTTAATTTTCTTGCACTTTAAAGTTTTGGTTAAATCTGTCAAGTGTTGGGACATCTCATAGGACATCTCATACCTGATCACAGAATTTCATTTCCCAACCATCATTTGATCCTGAAATCATCCCAAACAGAAATACGATTTTCCACCCCCTTTGGACAGAACTTCATCAATCTCAAAAACCAGCCACAATACACTCCAACTAAGCCTCAAAGCATCTTCAGGGAGATCATTGGAGGGACTTTGAAGCCAGAAAGCTGCCTGAAAGCTCCAGAGTTGAAAGTTTCATCTCAGGTAGCTCTCTCAAACTTTTTTTTCCAGAAATCCTCTTTTAAGTTATAGAATTGTTCCTCATGGTCTCCTGATTACTCTGAGCTTTGTGGTTTTGAAAATGGTGAAGAAATGAGCATGAACCGAATCTCTGAAATTTTTGACCTAAAGAGAGATTGATTCGATTCATGCTTGTTTCTGAGAATAAATTGTTTTCGTGCCTGGATTCTTGTTCTTTGATGTTTGTTGAGTGATTCTGGAGCTTTAGGGGGCTTGGGGTGAGGTTTTGAGGGAGATAGCAATTTTCAGGGAGGGATGTCACCGGAGAAGACGACCGGAGCTCTTCTCCGGTGACCTGAATGTCATTAGGGTTTTAATCTGTGATTAGGGTTCAGTTTAAATGTGGAGCGTACGATGGTGTTTCCCGCGCATGTCCAATGGCTCAGATTGCCCCATTTAGCCCTAATCCACGTCATTAAGTTAATTAATTAGGTTTTAGTTTTAAATATGTCAGTTTGAATGTGGACCATAGGATCTGGCGCCAGTCAATTCGCGCGTTTCTCATTTGAACCTCAGCCTCAGGATTTGCATACTTCTCCATAAATTCATTTTTATTTCATTTTATTTATATTAAACTTCCACGAATTTTTAAAAATAGCAAAACATATTAAAAAATTCTGAAATTTTTTGTCAAACCTTTTATTAATTTTCAGAACCCAAAAATATTTTTATTTTTATTTTTTGCATTAAAAATTATTTTTAAATCATTTAAATGTTTATTTTTAATTAGTTAATGGAAATTAATTAATTAAAAATGCATTTAGGTATTTAAAAATCACAAAAAAAATTCACATTGCATTTTAAAACATTTAGAAACATTATCAAACTCTCAAAACAAATTTCGTTTTGGTCCTTGATGTATTTTGACATTTTTCATTGGAATAAAAGTTATTTAAAGGCAATATTTTGGTCCTAACTTGAAAAAATTCATTCTGCCTAACCATGAAGAGTTTGATGATGGTTCTTCTTGCATTTCATCCTTCATATCATGTAGTTTTTAGGGTAAAATTGGTTTGAATTTATCTTGCATTTTCAATTTAATGAGCATTTTCCCTTTTGAAGTGCCTTGAAACCCTAGTTGACTTGAGAAAATCATAACTTCCATTAGGTTAAGACTTAGGTCCCCTCCTTTGGGCAGTGAACTTGTGTAGGGTTAGGGTTCCTTTGATCCCATTTTCAATTTTTTGTCATGTCATTTGCTTCTGATTTTGGATTTTTGCATTGTATCTTGTTCATAAACCCTAATCCTTGCCTTCCTTTGCATCCATCTCTCATTTGCTTGCATACATGAACATGCCATGACTTTTTATGCATCAACATGACATATAAGACATCTTAGGACACATTAGAATCATGTTTGATCATTGCATCATCCATTTTCCATGTTTTGCTTTCATTTCATTTCATGTGCATTCATGAGCTTTCATGCTTCCTTTATGCTTCATTTGCATTCCCATCCCTTGTATGATCATCCACAACTCTTGACATGTGTTTGCATCATCTCTTAGCATCATTAACATCATGTTTATGCTTCTGACTTTGTCTTGCATCATGGCATTTCATCTCATTTTCATGGCATTGCATTTCTTTTTCTAACTTTTCAGGTGGTAAGTTGTTTTGAGAAGTGAATTTGCCTTCACTTCTCACAATCTCTTCTCATCTCTTTTATGAATCATTGCTACATTTTATCTTGTGTATTAGAATGAGCTTGCTCATTCATGCTCTTTCCCACTTTCTTTCTCAAGGAAACTTGTCTTCTTAAGTGAAGCAAGTTGTCTTGCTTCTCTCTATTTCTTTCTCCTTTCATCTGCTTCTTTCCTGGTGGCTTTTCTCCTGAAGATCTTTTGCAAGCCTCATAAACCCTAGGAACAACCAAGAATGATCATGATTAGGGTTTGATTAGTCCCCCCACTAGTTTTACCTTTGTGTCATCTTTGAGTCTTCTCTTCTCATCTCATAATCAAGGACTAAACCCTAAAGGTTTTAAGGCTTTGTGATTAAGCTTATGCCTGCATCCTTCTATTAGGATGGAGTGTATAACTTTAATCCTAAGTGTTAAACCCTTAATGTGTTTAAATCCTTTAATCAATTCACTTAATAATCACTAAGACATCAAGCTTGTAACTTGGGCCTTGCATTAGGGTTCTAATTCTTCCTTAATTGGTTAAGAAGGACTAACCCTAGTGTTAATGGACAAGTCCCCCTCAAGTTGTCTTACAAACCATAAAATCCACTTCTTCATCTTATCATTAACTTAAAATCCATTTAATAAAGGCTTTGTTTTGTCATGAGGTTAATCCCTAATCATGGATTAAGTTGAGGAGCCTTCCTCAGCTTAAATGTTCTCATCTATTATCCTTCTATTAGGATGGTGTAATGGGTCCATTAAATCCTTGATTATGGCTTAAACTCATTACTTAACACTAAACAAAAACTCCAAAAAACATCTAAATAATTGCAAGTAGGTTAATGATCTTAATCCTACACCATGGTGATTAAGTGTGAGGTGTTTACTTCATACTTAGGGTATTCTCATTACCCCTAATCAGAGGGAAGATGTGATGAGTTTACTAACCCTTGGTTTAGGATTAAGCTCACTTTCTTATGACAAACTTCAAAAATAGTAAAAGATTGAAAACACAAAAACAAACAATAATCGTCTCCTCCGGGATTCTTTTCTCATCTCATTCACTCACAAACGAGAACTCGCTTCTTCCGTCTAATGCAAGATAGTTTGCACCTGAGCCAGACAGGTCATACACTTGAGCATAGACAAGCAAGCAGTTCACAAGTCAATTTATCTTTCAGTCTCTTTGAGTCGAACTACGGTGTTTTGACTTCCTCATTGCACGAGGGGATACGTAGGCATAATTTAACAGTTATCGAACAAAAGTCTCTGTATATTCCCCCTCTTCCAGGATTATTCTTTAAGCCTCATAGTCTTGAGCTTTGCACTCTTTCCTTACACTGACATTTCTCTTATACACTTCACTTTTCTTTTACACTGACACTTGCATTCTTTTCCAGCTTTGATACACAGATTGCACTGACACTACCCCTTTAAAACACAAATCTTTTAAGCGTGGATCCCATCGAGTACGACGGACAATCTGGGTGCTAATACCTTCCCAGGTTGTAAGCAACCCCCTTTCTCAGTTTCTCTGGTTCGCGACCGTCTTATCCATCTTTCTTTAGGTTTATGCAGCATTACCTTTCCTTCGGGATAAAAATGCCTAGCTGGCGACTCTATTCGTTCCCTCTCTTTTCGCCGACCGTTCGCGTCTGTACCCCTCTTGGCCATGTGTCATTTGGTGGGAGCGACAGTTTGCTTCTGACTTGTTGAAAGGTCCTGCTATGAGGTGGTCGGAGAGTGCTTCAGCTCTAATGACTCTTCAGGGTGTACCTAAAAAGTGGGAGCAATTGAATATTACTTTTAAGGAGAAGTATTTCCCTAGTTATTTGAGGACCCAAGAGGAGTTTGATTTCCAAAAGGAGTTTGAGGACATGGATGATTACTCTAGGCAGACCGTGTATGCTTCAGATGAAAGGTGGAAGATTGACCAATTCCTTTGGACTAAAAACTTAGATCTCTCATAGCGTGTCTCAAAGAGAGTTCACTATTTATGTTGAGATGCTAAGACAATGCTACATGGCTAAGAATAGTTTGAAGAAAGTTCAAGCATAAGGAGTTTCAAGTAGGATGAGTCAGAGTGATCGAGGGAGATCAAACCAACATTATAGGCCTAGACCACAAAACTTTAAAGGGAAGAAAATGCAAAGTACTATATCTAACACTCCTTGTTCGTGCCAGTTTGTAACAAGAATCATTTCGGGAAGTGTGCCAATAGAGCTTTTAAGTGTTATCATTATAATGGATTGGGCCATATGGAGAGAGATTATCCTCAGAATAGGAACCAAGTGCGAGGAAAGAGTACTGGCAGGGTTTATACTTTGGATGCAAGGAAGACAAAGGGTGACAACTCCTTAATTGGTGGTATGTGTTTCGTAAATGGGCATCCTTGTTTTGTATTATTTGACTGTATAGCAACACACTCTTTTGTGTCAGTATAATGTATGAAGAGATTTGGGTTGCAAGTTATTCCTTTGTCTCCTCCTATGGTGGTTACTGTAACACCTCAAATTCGATTATGAGTAATTATTGTTTATTTGAGGATATATGATGATTTTGACAATAATTGGCTATATGGCATGATGCATTATGGTGAAATTATTTTAATAATATTAATAATAAGAATAATCATGTAGTATTATTCTAATTATGGTTTATTATTTAAAATAATAGAAGTGGGAGTATGGAGGTTATGTTGGTCATTTGTGAGTACAAGAGTATTTTTAGATAATATAAATAATTAGCGCATTAATAATAATATTATTATAAATAATAAAAATATTGAGGAAAGGGCAAGGTGGTAATAAAAGAAATATAGTAAGGATAATTTTGGAAATCCCTAGAATGAGATATTTGGTCTAAAGAATGAGAAGACCGATCACTTCTTCTGACTGATCGTATTTTGTTAAGATTTTGGAGGAAGAGAATGATAGGAAGCCTAAGGTCTTGAAGGATTGCTAGGAACCTTGGAGAAGAGTGTTAAGCTATGGAATTCTCTAAGTTATGGGGAGATTTTCACCTTTTATTATAATCGTATGTTGTTTGGATTATAAATAGATTAGGTCTTTGCGGATTTTGGATAATTGTGGTGTTTGATGGTGTAGAATGAGTTAAGGATGAATGATTTGATGAAGTATAACAAAATAGGATGTCACGTGTTGTTGTATGTGTAATTGGTGGTTTATTTGATGCATTTTCGTACATGAAAACTGGAAAAATTGGGGTTTTGAGGGGTTTGATTCGTAGCAGGAAATTCTACATTGGGGGAAATATTTTTTAGTGCAGGCTTCCTGACATGGCCGCCCGTGTCCTGGGACTCGGGCGGGCGTGTCAGGATACTGATAAACTATTTTTTTCTATTTTGGAAAGTGGCTACATAGCTCCTGACACGGGCAGTGTGACAAGACACGGCCGGCCGTGTTAAAGCATTGTATTTGTATTTTTTGATTGTTTGGGATTTTTGGGATGTAGGTGGCTGACACGGGCCGTGTCACAGGACACGGACATCCGTGTCAGGTGTCTGTTTTTGTGTTTTTTGATGATTTTTTATGCTTTTTTCGTGCTGATTTTTGTAGTCGAGTTGGTTGTTGATGTATAGATGATAAAACAAGATTTTCATTTTGATTATTGATGAAATAAAATGAGTGATGTGATACATTTTCAGTGCCGAGTTTTTAGAAAGGGTTGAATTGGTTTTATGCTTATAAACGTTATTTGATTATAATTTGATGATTTGATGTTGTTGATGAAAGAAGTTGTTTTATTGTCTTGTTGATAAAAGAAGTTATTTTGTTATTTTATTGATAAATGAAGTATTGTCGATGTGTTGTCGTTATGAAAGACATGATCATATGATGATTATTGTTGAATATGAAATGAGTGATGCACATGTTGATATTTGATGAATTGAGGAGAATAAGCATCATTGCATTTCATAGCATTTTATGATGGGGCTTCGGCCTATCAGTAGCTTCAATCCTATTGTGTGGATTGAAGTGATTTGGTGATTATGTTGTGCTCCCTTATGGAGGGTTGATGGCCAGTGTCCATCGCATGGAGAAAATCGGTACCAGATGCACTCTTTGCATTTCGTTATAGTTGAAATTGCATATGAATGATGTAAATGTGACTGTGTTGTGAAGATTTGTTGATGATGCTATGACGTTTTTGTTGAGCATTCCGTTTATTTTTCATTCAATATATTTTTATGATGAATTGTGATTTCTCACCCTGCCTGCTTGGAAATGTTGCCTCTTTTGTGGGTAACGTGTAGATAGCCAAGAGCAGATTGTAGTGTTGGAGGAGGTAGCCTCAGAGTATTGTTATTTATCGTTTTAGTAGTAGTTAGTGGTGTCCTGCTCTAAGATATGTAACATCGTATGTGAATACGTTTAAATGATTACTATGATGTTCAGTTAAAATCATTTTATGAGTTTCTATACATTGATTTTATTTGGTGACAACTGTTGACAATGCCAAAAAGATTTTGATGTTTTCTTATGAGATAAGGAATATATTTGAATTATGATTCCGCTGTGCAAAGATTGAAATTTAGTTGTGGATGTTATTAAAGAAATTATTATTTTAAAAAGGTTTTGAAAACCCGTGATTAAGGAGCAAGATTATTTTTAAGATGTTTAATGACGAATGTGACACCTTTTTACAATGAACTTTGATTTGTTTTAAGTGTACTTACCGCGTACATTATGTTGGGTTAGAAGGGTGTTACATTTACTACCTCCATGGATGAAATAGTTGAGACTCCTTTAATGTGTGAAAATTGTGTTTTATCTGTTGATGGTAGAGTTTTTCAAATTGATCTTATGTGTATGCCGTTAAAGAAAGTTGATGTTGTCTTGGGAATGGATTGTTTATCTTCTAATTCAGTGTTTATTGGGTGTGAGGAGAAGCTATTCATCATTCCATCTGTTGAAGCTATTATGAAGGATGTGGTAACTACTATTTTAGAATGTATGGTTTGAATGATAAATTTATTGTTTGAGAAGGAGAAATTCTTTATAATGGTTCTTACTAAGGAGACGAGTAGTGACTTGCAAGTTCTGCATATGCTTGTAGTCTGTGAGTTTCCTGAAGTTTTTCCCAAGGATGTCATTTCTCTTACTCCGAAGAGAGAGGTAAAATTATTTGTTGACCTAGTACCGAGAATAGCTCCTATATTTGTTTCTTCTTATCGGATGACACCACTTAAGTTAAGAGAATTGAAGGATCAATTGGAAGATTCGATGGCTAAGAATTTCGTACGACCTAGTGTTTGACCCTGGAGAGCTCCAGTGTTGTTAGTAAAGAAAAAGAATGGTGGAATGTGGTTGTGTATTGATTACCGTTAGTTGAATAAAGTCACCATCAAGAAAAAATACCCCTTACCCGGGATAGAAGACCTGTTAGATCGATTGAAAGAGCCTATGTGTTCTTGAAGATTGATTTATGGTCGGGCTATCACCAAATCTGTGTGAATAGTTTAAATACACCAAAGATCGTGTTTAGAACCTGTTATGGTCATTATGAATTCTTAGTAATGCCTTTCGATGTAACGAATGCTCTAGCTATTTTCATGGATTATATGAATCGGATATTTCAAGCTTACTTGGACCAATTCGTTGTGATCTTTATTTATGACATTCTCATTTATTCTCGTACTCCATAAGAGCACGAAGAACACCTAAGAATTGTTTTGTTAGTATTGCAAGAGAAACAACTTTTTGCTAAGTTAAGCAAGTGTGAGTTTTAGATGTCAGATGTTAAATTTCTTTGTCAGGTTATATCTCAAGGAGGTGTGGTAGTAGATCCATTGAAAGTTGAAGTGGTAATTAATTGGGAGAGAGCGAAGAATGCTTCAGAAGTTAGGAGTTTCTTGGGATTGGTTGGTTACTATAGAAGGTTTATCAAAGGTTTTTCTCAATTGGATTTACCAATGGCTAAACTTACTCGAAAATATTTTTCTTATGAGTGAGATTTAGGTTGTGAACAAATTTGTATGAGTTTGAAGGAAAAGTTGACGATTGCTCTTATTTTGATCATTTATGATCCTAACAAGTCATACGATGTATTTTGTGATGCATCCAATATGGGATTAGGAGGTGTTTTGATGCATGGTGGTCAAGTGGTAGCTTATGCTTACCGCCATTTAAAATTTCATGAAAATAATTATCCAACTCATGACTTAGAACTAGAGGTGGTTGTCTTAACACTAAAGGTGTGGCATCATTATTTGTATGGAGTATGTTTTGAGATGTTCATCGATCATAAGAGTTTAAAGTATTTATTCGATAAAATAAAGTTGAACATGCGTCAGAGGAGGTGGATGGAGTATTTAAAAGATTTTAATTTGGAACTAAAATACCATATGGGAAAAGCAAATAAAGTGGCAGATGCATTAAGTCGGAAAGTGTTTCATAGTGCCGAACTGATGATGTTAGAGTATGCCTTATTAGAAAAGTTTCGAGATCTTAATCTTCATTTTGTTTAGACTCAGAATGGTGTGATAATGGGAAACTTGAATCTCAATTCTACTCTTAGGGATACAATTCAACAAGAACAAGTTCTAGATGAGAAATTACAAGAGACGTTACTTCAACCGGGTTTCACACGAGCTACAGATGGAATCATTCTATTTAACCAAAGGATTTGTGTTCTGAATGATGCAGTGTTAAAAAGGAAGATTGTAGAGGAAGCTCATAAAGGTGCTTTTACTATACATCCTGATTTCTTGAATATGTACCGAGACTTAAGGAAGGACTTTTTAGGTTTCCTTAGTGTCATAAAAAGTCAAAGGGGACCCTTTTTGAATTTTTAGCCCTTTTCAAATTAGGTTATTTTTATTATCATTTAATTAAAAATATTATTTTGTTTGGAATAAATAATTAAAGGGGTGGAAGTAATATTCATAGAATAAATTCTTTATTTAGGTTTTTATTTATTTTTATATATCAAAATTATTTTGAAATATATTATTTATAAGATATTTTGGGTTAATATATTTTTAAAAAATATTTATTTATGTATTTTAATCAAGGTTTATTATCATTAAAAAAAAGGGCGTGTGTTTTAAAAATTAGCTTTTATTATTTTAGATCTTTTAGGGTCTTGGGTTTTTATATAAAAATTATTTATTATTTATATTATGGAAAAGAGGGGCGGTTTATACATCACTTGGCTTTTATTTATTATTTATTTATTTATTATTATTATTTATTTTATTTGGATTTGGGTCAACTTGTTGACCAAACCTATAAACAAATTATGCGCAATCAGAGAGGGAAGGGAAGATCAAAATCAATATTGAAACAGAATCTCAAAATTAAATCAAATAAAATCCAATTATATTAATTTTTATTACAACAATCAATTTGAGGTTTCCTAAAAAAAACTAAAACATAATCAAATACTAAAAATCAATTAAATCAAACCCCAATTAGAATAATTACATTTAATTCTAAAACCTAATTCTAATGGCTATAAAACCTGAGGACTAATACATAATTAAAAAAAACCCTAAACAACTCTATTGTGCTGCACAATTCTTCAACCCCCAGTAAAGCTCTTTCAAACGTAAGGAATTAGGGTTCATCATTAGAACCCTAAAACCCTTGAGTTAAGCCACCTACAAACAAAAGAAAAGGGTTAGTGGGAGAGGCATAGCAATCAATCAAGGACTTAACGAAAAGAAGGGAATTATAACAACATAAAACGAACACGGCAGGAGAGGTAACTAAACTTTGTTTTTTTTGGTGTTGTTGTACGATTGTTGTTGTTGTTTGATGATGTGTTGTTGTTGCGTTGATCTGTAATTTAATCTTGTGTTTTGGGGAAAATTAGGGTTTATGGTTCATCTATTAGGGTTAGGGTTCTTATGGGTTGGGGTTCTTATGGGTTGGGGTTAGGGTTCATGTGATGAACCCTAGGGTTCATCCTGAAAAGAGGTAGGGTTCATAATATTGTTAAGGTTCATGTAAACCCAATTAGGGTTCGTAGGGTTGGGGTTTGGGTTCTTAGCTTGAAGGGTTATGGGTTGGTGTTCATCATCCGAATGAACACCGGTTGAAGATTCTGGTTGGTCTTCAACCAAAAATCTAAGGGGGCACAGTGGGGATGGGGCGGTAGGCGGTGACCGAAAGCAAAACCTCTGCTGAGGGTTTTAGAGAGAGGTTAGAGCGATTTGAGAGGGGTAAAGGAGAAATGAGGCTTAGAGAGAGAAAGGAGAAAGGAAAATGGGAAGGAGTTTGAGAGGAGGACGTTGAAATACCCTCTCCCTGTTCCCTTGAATGAATGCCAAGTGGCATTCCAGGAACACCTTAGATCTGTTGACTTCTCAGTCAATCGAGAGATCTTGTGCGCTCGTTCTCACCATAAGCTTGGGTTGACTCTTGATCACGACCTCTTGTTTCACAAACCTTTTGGTCAACGGATGAGATTGAAGCGTAAAGACAATCATTTGTTCTTCACCAGACGCCTAGGAGAGAGTCAGAGTCAGACTCTCCTTTGTGAACTCTCTCTCTCTCTCTCTCTCTCTCTCCTCCCCCTTTGCAAGCCCAAATGCTTATACATTTAAATCACAACCATATGGTTTAATTAAATAAATTAAATCAAATCCTTGATTTAATTATTTAATTAGGGTTTATAGGTTTAATCAAGGAGATTAATTAGGTTTAGGATTTATTAATTTGGGGAAACATAATTGGGAATTTAAAAATTATTATTTTATTTTTCTTGGGTTTATTTAGGGTCTTTTAGTTTTTTTTAATAATTGGTGTATTCTATTTAAAATTGAAAATATTTTTTTAATTAACAGAATTTTGTTTAGTTCTGAACTTTTGAGAATTTTTAAAATTAATTTATAAAATTATTTATGTTTATATTTAAACATGATTTTTGGCATTTATTTAAATTTATTTAATTTTTGGGATTGGACTTGTTTTTTAATATATTTGAATTGAAAATTCTATTTTTTATTTGGAATGATATTTTTGGGATTAAAGTTGTTATTAAATTTATTGGA
This sequence comes from Lathyrus aphaca, assembly GCA_963966055.1. Classification (NCBI taxonomy): domain Eukaryota; kingdom Viridiplantae; phylum Streptophyta; class Magnoliopsida; order Fabales; family Fabaceae; genus Lathyrus; species Lathyrus aphaca. The sequence continues at coordinate 195,788,487 of OZ014525.1, forward strand.
AATTTAACTTATTATTAAGTTTGGGGATTAAAATTTATTTTGGGATTTGATTTATTATTAAGTTTGGGGATTTAAATAAATTTTGGGATTTAAATTTTATTTGATTTGGGGATTAAAATGTTCAATTTTTGGGTTGTATTTTATTAAATGTTCTTGGGGTTTTATTATAATTTGGGGATTTAATTATAAATTTAATATTTAATTAACTTGAGGGATTGATTTGAAAATTAGGGGTTTCATTTAAAGGATAAATGGGGTTTTATAAAGGATTTTAGGGGTTTTATTTAGGGGTTAAGAATTTAGCTAAGGGGTAGTAATGAGATAGTACTCTAATATCCGAGAGCAAAAATAAAGGATTAGGATGGGATTAGGGTTTAGGGGGTAGAAGGAGTTGAACTATGATGCTCTAATCCTTCTAATGGAAGGTACGCAAGCATAGGGTTGTAAAATCCTAGCGAGTAAAATTAGGATTAAATCAGGGTTTTGGGATAATTAAGAAATTTGGAATTGTTATGGGGAATTCAAACAAACAAAGTATACCCTAGAAACCTAGCGATGATCTTATTGGATACAATAGAAGTGAGGAGGCCTAACACCTTCCTCCCACTTAATCGACTTCTTATTTGGTTTCTCTTATTTTAGGTTTATCACTATTTATTCCCTAAAATGTGATGGCAACTCAAATTTTTTAGTCCGTCCGCGACAAGTTCAACATGGTTAATCGATTAACCATATACCTTTAACCGATTAACATTGTCTTGAAATGAGAAAATCTTTTTAAATCAATAACTTTTGAACCGTGAACCCGATCGAGGCGTATTTGGTATCGATAGAAAGCTATGGTAATGTTATTCTCAATAAAATGTGAAAATATTGATATTGATGTGATATTAATTTAATTGTAATAATTAAATGGAATTAATAGATTGTATAAATATGTAATTATATAATTAAAACATCAAGAGTTGAGAAATTGAGGAAATCTTAGATCAATCAATGAAATAACCTAGGGATGTAACTAGGTATTGTTAGAGGTTTTAGATGGAAATACCTATGCATTGATTCTAGAGGTGCATCTTTGGTGAGTAGTGGTTAGTGGAAGGTTGAGGCTTATATCGAGAGCTCCTCCGGAGTGTACCCTTTATCACTTAATAAATATATGTGACTCGTGTCGATAACTCTCTTGTGTAGAGTTGGCCGAGGAAAATTGCTTATTAGGTAAGTATTTGTGACCTGTGTCGATAACTCTCTTGTGTAAGGTTGACCGAAGAAATATTTCTACGACTAAGGATCTGTAACCCGTGTCGATAACTCTCGTGTATGGTTGGTCGGGAAATATTCCTTAGTGCGTTTCCAACCGTGATGGTTAGAGTTGTTGAACTCATGAGTATGTTCCATATAGTGAGAGATTGTGAACTCAAGGTCTTGTCCCTTTTCCCTGACTTGAGTTAGGTTTGGTTAGAACCTTGTAAATCTGAGAGAATCCATATGATATAGAACTCATTGGAATTTATTATCTCACCCACATTGTTGATTATATTTCAGGTGCTTTAGGTTCTGTGAAAGGTAAGGATAAAGCAGTTTGATTATCCTTACTTATCTTGGCTTTTTGGGATGGCATAGCCTCCATTGTGGAGATTTTATTTTGAGATCATTGTTTTGATCTAGTTCTTAGTAATTTTGGACATTTTATGTTTATTATGCCTTAACTTTAGTTCCTTGTGTTTTAGGCATGTAATATATACAATGTGTTAACTAGGAACTTATTGGTATTTCAGTACCAAAAACTTGGATTCATGTATAATATATGCTTTTATGTATGATGTTATATATGGGTGTTACATGCATAATATGTGTTTTAAATTGTTACGGAGATGCATCTCCAAAATATTTAAACGTTCAATCAGAATATGGTGCATCCGAAGATGTATCTCTGAAATTCAGAAACATTTATGTATTTTCTTATGGTGACTAGGAAACATAAAGGTTGCATTAAGAAATATCCTTGTCAAAATCATGATGATACATTTTATTATATCAAGCTCATTATTACCGAACTTCAATGTAGTCACTTTAGGTAATAGGGATGCATGGAACATTCTACTTGTCACCCCCACTTAAACCTGACACCCTCCAAACACAATGAAAAGACGAAACTACCCTTGAATCAAAACATTCCATCA